>JAVSCE010007605.1:0-314822 GCA_032199065.1 Smutsia gigantea
CCTGTACACCCCCCCACCCCTGTCCCCCCTGTACACCCCCTCAGCCAGCCCAGTCATCTCCCCGGTGTTTGCTGTTGGTCAGAAACATCCAAGAGCTGCAGTTTAGAACTTCGAAAGTAGATTGCTGTAATGGGATTTCAGCTTCAAACATTGGCCTGATGGGGGGAAGGCAGAACCCTCAGTTGCTAGGTCATTAAGTCATCTAATGAACACCGAGAGCCTACCACTGGCCTGGGAGCCGAGGAACCCCTCCACAGGAGGGCGGTCTGGTGGGGGGCGGGAAGGGAAATGGACGATCACATGAGGACATCCTGCATGCTCTGCACAAGTAGGATAATGCCTTGGACGAAGAAGGGTCGTGGAGGTTTCTGGGCCTAAATGGGGAGCCACATTCTGCAGGTCAAGTAAGATTTTACTGCAAGAAGCTGGAAACATGAAAACCTAACCTGTCCCTCTGACTTTTTAGGGAGGAGTGGTCCCTAAGGATGGAAGCAGTGGACTGTTAGTGGGCTCCCGTGCACTAGAGCCACCTTTTCCAGTTTGGACCCTTTTCTTGCACTCTGTTCACAAGGCCCTCTGTCCTCAGGCCCCATCCCTAATGGCCAGGCCACAGCCAGAGCAGAAGGTCTCTCTGCATGCAGCGGGTTGGGGTAGGGCCCCCATCCATCTTCCTCACCATGGAGGTGGATACTGGGACTGACGGTGTCTGTGAGTGGTGACTGCACCCTAGCACTGTACTAATTGTGCTAGACAGAGCTTTTTAAATACCACCAGACAGAATATTACTCAAATTAAAATGAGGCCTTAAATGTCATTATTTGTGTCATTATTAATAGCCCCTAATTGTGTTCTCTAATCATCATGAAATTATGTTAGTATTAATATTCACGTCAAAGCTGCCTAGGGAACTTGGAAGGTTTGAAAAAAAGTTGTACCATATGTCAGTTTCCATGAATGTGAAGCAACTGCTGGTTTTAGAGCTTGAGTTCAGGGTGGAGATGAGACGGTGGTCTCCGCGCTGGGGCCCCTGAGAGCCCCTGACTGCAGAGGTCTCCTCCTTGATGTCTGCTCCCTGGGTGACCGGCTCCTGGATGCCTGCTCTGGGCAAGACCCTCTGGACATCAGTAGGACCTGTTCTCACAGCCCCTCCACAGGTCTCATGCCAGCTGCTCTCCGTGGGGAGGGCAAGCAGTCTGCTCAGACTGGGGGTGCTTGGGGCCCTGGGACACAGCACTTCTCCTCTTCTGGAGCTTTGAGAACTGCCTGTGTTGAGACGCCATAATACAAAACATGCGGCGACAACACTGTCCTGCCCTCCATCTACTCAGGTCCACCTCAGTACATTTGGGGTTCTGCCCCAGCTGCCCTTTGCGGTTCAGGGCGAGTGGGGCAAAAGCAGTGAGTCCGAGTTACTCAGAGGAGGGTACTGCTGAACATAACAGAAAGAACTTCCAGAAGAATGTATGGGAAAACTCAGAGTCAAAAAGTATGCACAGCATATCCATAACATCTGGAAACAGGTGCGTCTGTGTCCTCAGGGATATGTTTGTGTTGTGAAGGATAAAACAGTATTCATCCAGGTTCCGCTTTTTGTGGACAGGCCATTCTTTGCCCCTCGCCAGCCTTGCCAGGGCTTCCTGTGGGGGGGACACTGACTCTCCGTGTTGGGATGGGGCTCCCGGGCTGCTTTCTCTTCAGGAATCAGGAGTGAGAGCCCAGCCGGGGACGAGCCGAGCTATGCGTCTCCTCACATCACATGGGGCTTCAGTTCTGCCTGCCCCGCAGACTGACAGAGACGTGGGGTGGTGACGAGGCAGGCAGTATTGCCAATTAGCTTCCCTCCTGGCGGGGATGTGTGGGGTGAGTGCCCAGGGACCCCCAGAGGCACCAGCCTTCTGCTGACATCACTCACTGGCTCTTCTTCATCATTTCCACCGCATTCCTTCAGGCTGCCTGCTCAGGGCCTCAGTCATCCTCCACTAATGGAGCCCACGTGACTGCGATGTGGCAGACAAATCTGGGGCAACCGCCTCACTCTCTTCCCAGAGCCCTTGGAATTCTCTGGAACTGAGAATATTCAAATGCCTTTCTTGGTGAAACAGCAGGCTTCCAACCCCCCAAATATTATGACTCAAGTTAAATATAACCCAGAGCATGAGAATAGCTGCACAACACGAGGGTGGGAGAAGCCTTGGAAGGAGCAGCTTGCACGCAGAGTCACACTGTCACCCCGGGTGTGGCAGGGCACCCCAGGCAGAGAGTCCACAGAGACAGGCAGGGGCTTGGTGCCTGCTGGGCCGGTGAGTAGCTACACTAGCCTGGGGGGGCCTTGCATCTGCTGGCTTCTGAATGTATTTTGTTCCCCCCCCAACCCGATCAGGTGTGCCATGACTTGAAGGGTGGGAGAGGCGCTGTCCTAACCATGGTCTGGGGCAGGGGGATTGCTTGTCAGGCCTGAAGGGCAGCCCGGGGTGGGAGCAGGCAGCATCGACCCGGGCTTGGCTTGCTGATGCTGAGTTCCCTGGCAGATGCACCCTGTGGTCCTGCAGCCCCTTTTAAGGTCATCCAGAAGCAGGGAGGGCAGGCAGATGTCCGTCTGGGGCCGTGAGCAGGGTTTTCCGGTCTTTTCCGATTTCTCTTGTCACTGCATGCCTACATGTGTGGTAAAAACTCAGCGGGTGACAGATAAGCAAGAGGTCTGCTGAAAGTCAGACTCTCTGAATTCCAAACCCAGTGATTACAGTAATTGTTGGCCTAGGGCTGGATTTGAACCAGTGAACCCAGAATAGAACGGTTGAATAGGCCCCTCTCAGAGCCACGCCACCGCGAGTTACCCGGCAACACAGCCACGTGGCTGTTCCTCTCTCTGCTCCCGGACAGACAGCAAGCAGCTCGCGCCAGGCCGGAGGAGCAGGAGCGCTGGGGTCTTCCCTGTCTTGCAGGAGGATTCACAGTGCTTGTCACATGCGTCTACTTAAACTGCTCCCTGCCTATAAGGTAAGTGGGGCAGATATGATGGCTCCCAGCTTCACAGGTGAGAACACGGAGTCCCGGCACAGCGATCGGCCGAAGGCCACGTGGCTTCCAGGTGACAGTCCTCTGCTTCCACAGCTCCCCGTGGGAGGGAGCCGCCCTCCGCCCCTCTGCCCCCGACGGGCACCCAGCATGCAGGTGCCAAAATGAAGGCTCTGGGAGACACGAATTCTAGAAAACGTTAGTGAGCTCTCTCCCGTCCTCACACCTTTTCTCTTTTTCCAGGCATATCTCAGGTGTGCCTGAGGTGAAGTCTGGGATGCATGGGAAGGTGAGACAGGAGGGTGGAGAGGAAGGTCTTGCCCTCCTAGGGTGAAAAGCACCTCACAGGTCCCTTTCTCTGGGATCCCATCCCCAGAGCTGACCGTCGCCTTCCTCCTGGATCTGAAGACAAAACCCCAAAGTCACCTCCCCTCACCGCCAAGTCCTGAGGCCCTTACTTGAGAGAGGGCTTGTGTTGAGGTAGGGGGTTCCTGCCTCCCTGGGCAGCTGCTGGCGTGAGGGTCTCAGGAAGAGTCAGGAGCTGGACTGAGGCTGCCACCCTGGACACACGCCTGGAGCTGCCTACCTGTCTCCTGCCTGAGGAAAAGACATGGAGCTGTTCCGGGGGACTCCCAGAACACCTGGTCTCCCCTTTTGTCCCCCTGAGACACACTGTCCACCTTTCCCTTCGGGCCCCGGCCCCCCTCCACCCCTATGCTCGGCTCTACAAGCCAGGCTACAGGCTGACAAAGCAGACCGGCTGCTTAATGAGCTACAGGTGCTGTTGCTAGGCAACCGCCCCACTCCCGCTCAGCCCCTGGCAGCCCCATCAACCCCTGGCAGCACTGAACCCCGTAGCCGCTCAACGCAGATGCTGATCGCCCAGGCCCACCAACAGCACATTTACCCTCCATGATCCAGGACCGAGAGGGTGGGCTCTCAGCACCTGCCGTCCTCCAGCCTGCACCCCGGGGCCCTGGGCCCTGGGCAGGCCACCCTCCTGCCACACCTTCCCGTACATCCCGGACTCTGTGTCCGGGGCCGTTTGCTTGTAGCGTCTGCACCTCTTTCCCGGGTACAGGATGGAGTGTTTTCCGTGTCACTCCACCGGATTCTCCCTTAGGCAGCCAGGTGCCTCACTGCTCTTCTGTCTGCAGGAAAGAGGCCGCAGGGCTCACCCCTGCATTTTAAACTCCTTTTGGGTTAACAGTCTTGACCGAACAACTCACAGGTCTGAATGGAGTTCGTTGCTGCGAGGTTTACGCTCAGTTGAGCTGGGGATGATCCGCAATTTTTGACAATTCTAACACCTGGGTGTTTTTAATGCGCTCCTGTGCTCAGTTTCCCATCCCCAGATGGAGTCGCTCAGTCCTTTAGCCTGACCAGGAACCACAGGAAGCTGTCAACATATGTAGGCAGACACAGGGCAGACTCGGTAGAACTGGCCTGTGCTTGAGCTGGGCCCTGTCTCAGACTGCGATCACACTGCCCGAGTTGTGGTTGGTCCTCAGCGGAGATGGTGAGCGCATGAGCCCGGGCCTGCTTTCATTTCTCTTTTCTAAACCACAAAGCGTGGTTGACAGCGACATGAAAGGCCGTTAGGTGCCAGAGCAAGTGCCCCCATCCTTTCTTCCTACCTGTTCGTCAGGACCCTGAGCTATGGGAGAGTCCCCGTAGCCCGGAGCCTCCTTTCTGCTGGCAAAGTGCCACTTTAGCCTTGATCGTGAGCGGCAGGTCCAGGCCTGCCGTGCCAGCAGAGTGGAGAGTTCCTCCCCTTCCCGAGAGGCAGCTTCTCCCAGGCAGGCCGGGACTGCGAAGAGTTTCAAGGGGTCACAACTACCACCCTTTCTAGCTGAAAAAAAAATCAGTTAAGCCTTCCCTTCCTGGCAGTCGTCTAATTATTCAGAGGTGGAGGAGCATGGAAAATGTCCTTCCATGGAGCATCTATGTTCATTTATTTAGGAACAAATATTTCAACCTCTGCCCCACGGCAAGGCAGGGGGTCATGCTCCCTGTGAGTGGCATAAGGCCAGGCACTGGCCTGGTGCTCTGTACATATTCTCATTAACCCTTTGCCACAGCTCTAGCATATGGAGATAAGATCTCTGTCCTACATGTGAAAAAGTGAGGTTCAGAGATGTGAACTGACTCGCTCAAGTTTGCACAGCCAGTAGGTGGCATGGCTGACGTTTACGCCACACTGCCTCCCGAGAGGTTCCAAACCACAGCAGGGAGAGGTTAAGTGAATTGCCTGAGACTCCCTCAGCCAGTGAGTAGTGGAGACCCCGCTGCCAGGCAGTAGTGGGGCAGATATCTGGATTCTCACTGGTCTGAGTCTGAAGCCCTTTTCGTGTTTTGTGCTGTAGGTCACACCATTTTTTAGAGTGATTCCTTCCATTTCTGTGCTGGATGTTGCCTTCTTGGAGGTGAAAAATCCAGGTGTCTGGCATGGAGGACTAATGGGTTCCAGGGAGGGCTGTGTATTTCACAGACTGCATCCTGAGAAAGACCTTCTTGTATAAAGATGGCACAGATATATTTAAAATCATTTTGTGCATAGGATTCAAAGGATTACCTGTAAGAATAATACTCAGGAAAAAGGCTACCTAAACTTGTTCTAGTTACAAAGCTATGAATTTTAAAGGTTAGTTGCTTATATTGATCACCTCGGATTTACTTTACTAATTGGATTAGTAGATTGGAAGAAGGAGGAAGAGGGAGAAAAAGAGAGACAGACTGATGGAAAGAGAAAGATGCACGTTCCCGAAGCCTCCCCCACCCCCAGCCCTTCCCTCCTGCATCTTGAGTCAGTAATACCTTGGCTTTGGGCTGAGCCCCTGTTGCCAGCTGGTGGCATTAAGAGTTGGGAGTGCCAGTTCCGTCACAGGTGACAGGATTGGGAACATCCTCATGGACCTGGCTCCTTCCCAGTAGACCCAGTGGTCATGGAAAGCTCCAGAAGGGGAGTAAAAGAGGCATATTATGGGTCCGAGTGGGGAAAGGAGGGTGAAGCGCTCGCCCCAGGAGTTTAACACTTTCATGCAAGTGGTTTCTCCATAAAGTATTAATAATGTTCCTATAATTGATACTTCAGGGCAATAACCTCTGACAAAATGGTCCTGATTAGCAGATAATTGAGTGTGTTGGATTGTGTCCTGAGAGAGCTGAACGCCAGGCAAGGCCCATTAGCCCATCATAATGACCCCTTTTGTCAGGTATTCGTGTCATTAAGAGCCTGCTCTCTGAAATCAGTCCCTTTATTTAACTCTTTTCCCTAATTATATGGATCATTTTACAAATCAAAGCAAATGTTTGCATACAGCCCCAGTCGTGCAATAGAGCGAGGTGTTGAAGGAGCAGGCTGGAGATTCTGAGTAGAGAGGCCTAGGTACGGGGAAAACTTGTGCTTGCTGGGAGTTTTCCAGAGATGGAGCCTCTGGCAAAGCATTGCACGCGTGTATGGTGCACCCCGTTGGCTCAGGTGCCTGGGTGGGAGACATCTGGATAGGAGATGTCGTGCCAAGAGAACTTGCAGGTCACACAGAGGTCCCCACCTGTGCACCTGAATCCATCTTGGCAAAACACCTGGCCTCCTGGCCTCAGAAGCGTTGGATCCTTGATACAGAGGGGGCCAGGGTGAAATAGGTTAGCACCTGAGACCAGCTGCAGGGCAGCCAGAAGACGCAGAACACCTGGGCTAATCATCTGAATTCTGCCCAGAGCTGGCTCATTCTCTTGTGGAAAGCAGGACCTTTGGGAGTGGCTGGAGAAGGTACGTAGGGTCTGAATCCTCCCAGATGCGGGGAAGTGTGGCTATGTGTGTGCACTTAGAGCCGGTGGCTAGTAAGAGCTAGTCCCTCTCGGACCCCAGTGGCTTGGAGCATGATCAGCCCCCAGGCCACACATGCAGAAGCTGACACAGCAGGATGCTCCAGCAAGGGAAAGTCACTTGTGACCTGGTCTCCCTAGCACCTTCTCGCGCATTAAAAAGTATAGACAGCTTCCCATTTATGTGAATCCAGTCCCTGCCTTACGCTTTTCCCATCCTCCCAGCTCTGTGCAAAGCTTTTTATCCCAGGGCAGGTTCAGTGTGTGCGAATCCGAAAGTGGTCTCAGACACAGGCATGAACTGCTTGGAGACGAGGGACGGAAAGCCCGTTGGCAGCTGAGAAGGGTGTATTTTTATATACACCAAAGATGAAGCTGAAAGGTATCATTTCTTACAGGAAAGGCACAGAGGTCGCTGAGCCAGGGATAATTTATTTATTTGCAAAGCGATGGGTGAATTTCCTAAGAAGAGTTAAGTCCTGTCGAGCGTCCTGGGGTGGGACGTGGGGCCGTATCTCCCACTCTGGCCCCTCTCCCCAGAGGGAATGCTCCTGAGTCTGCAGCCCCTTGTTTTAATCATAGAGGAGCTGGTGCTCCCATGATTTGCGTGGGGCCTGGTGAATTTCCCTGTATTGGCCTTGAGTGGAGAGCTGCCAGCTGTGCAGAGAAACTGCCAGGGTTTCTGCCGAGGAAGCAGAATTTTGGTGGTAGAGTGTGACATTCTCCTCTCAAAAATAATACCTTTCATTTAAGTTAAAAGAGGAGGTTTGACATCCGTGAAAATACGATTTTCAGCTCTGTTCGGCTTGGGGCAGACTTTTCCTGCAGGGCCTCCTCGCTGAAGCAGGTAGCAGAGGCCACCAGGCTGCAGGCGGGGAGCGGTGGTCCGAGGGACACAAAGTGGGGACTGGACGTGGAGGGTTCCTACTTTCTGGCTGCAGCTCTCCTGGGGATCCAGTTCTGCTCACACCCCAGGGAACGCTGCGCCCAGGGAATAAAGTGTGCACCTTACCAACCCAAATACTGAGAATAGAGGGACATTATATATGCTCAGACAAGTCAGTGAACAAATACTCTACATGACGGCAATTTCTAAGTGGTGACTTAGACTTCTACGTTTGTTCGATCACCAGACGTCTCCACAACATTACACGGCCAAGGCCCTGAGGTGCGCGCTGATGAATCGGACATGGGACCTGCCCTCACGTAGCTCACAGTCTCCTGCGTGTATTGGTGGTGGAGGTGAGATGTACACAGACACTTAATTCAATCCATTGTGATAGAGATATGGGCCAGGTATCACAGGAATGGCAGGGGAAATAACTATCTCTGGCTGGGCGAGAGGGGGAAGGCTTTCCTGGAGATGTAATATGAAGCTGAGATTTGAGAGTTTGTCAGATAAAGGGAAGCGATAAAATACCATAACAACAAAGACTAGCTATAATTTATTAGGGATTCTAGTATAATAATTATAATACCTAATCTTATACAGCAATTTCTATACGCCAAAACACTTTGCATAACTTGTCTCATTTGATCCTCCCGGAAACCCCATGTGATAGATGTTATTGATATCTCCACTTTATAGTTGGGGAAGTGGAGATTCCGAGGGATCAGAGATCAGAGACTCTTCTGGGGCCATGCAAATCTTAAGTGTTGGGAATCGAGGTTTGAACCTAGACTGCTGAAGCCGGAGCACAAGCTCTTTTTCACACATTCCCCCAACTTCCTGAGCATGGTGCAAATATTAACAACGCATGAAATTCACAGTGACCCGGAGGAGTAGGCATCCTTTGCATTTTCAAGGGAGAGGATTGGGCACGGGAGATAGTGTTCTGTGGTGTGAAGAGGTGAAAGAGGCAGAGTGTGCTGGGGAGCCCTTTGGAGATCGCTTGTCTGGTTTCCGGTGGGTCCTTATTCCTGCCACCTGGGCTCTTCACAACAGTGGCTCTAAATCTCAAGTTCTTTGCAGTTAAAACATAAAGTTTGGGGTGAGAGGTAGAAGGAAATGAGGTAGGTATTTGTCAGGTAATGGTTCTCCAAGGATATCCACTTGTCCAAACCCCAGAACCTGTGGATGTGCTAAGTTATATGGCAAAGGGGTAGCAGACAGAATTACAGTTGCTGATTGGTTGACCTGTAGTTGAGAGATTATCCTGGGTGTCTAGGTGGGCCCCATGAAATCAAAGGGTCCTTATACATGGAAAAGGGGGGCAGAAGAGAAAGAACCAGAGGGAAGGCAGTGTGAGAAGCTTCAATCTGAGGTTGCTGGCTTTGGAGATGGAGGAATGGGGCCATGGAGGAAAAGGACGCAAGTGGTCTCTGGATGCTGGAAAAGACAAGGAAATAGATTCTTCCCTGGAGCCTCCAGGGAGGAAGGCAGCTCTGTCAGCATCTTGACTGTGGCCCAGGGAGCCCCATTTTGGACTTCCAAATGCCCAAAGTATAAGATGATGTGTTTATGTTGTTTTAAGTCACTGCTTTTGTGGCAACTGGTTATAATAGCAATAGAATTGGAAAGTGTAATGGATCCACTTGAGAAAAACCTTGCACCCTGGACTAATGGATGCAGTTATTAATTAATCAATTTTAAAAACTGAATAAAGAGGCCTCGACCCTGCTCAGTCCGTCTGTGACCCAGAGGGGTTCAGCCTTGGGGGATGCTTCCCAAATGCCCTCGGGAGCTGGCTCAGACCCCCCGCCCCCCCGCCTCTAGGCCATCAGGAGCTGCACGTTCTTTGGAGAACTGGGGAACAAAAAATCGCATTACTTGGTCATAACCATACCAACAGGGAGTGAAGGCATAGGGAGGTGGGTGGCCAATTCTTTTGAAGGCTGAATCTGCTGATCGTTGAAGGCATATTCTGGGGTAAGAGGTTGTTTTTTCATTGGATTATTCATTTAACAATTATTGACTGATGACTATTATATTCCAGACACTGTGTTCAGGAAATATGGTGGTGAACAAACATGTATTTCACCAGAGCTGTCATGGAGCTTATGGTTCTGTGGGAGTCAGACAGTAAACAAAAAGTCAAAACAGATACGGAATTGCAAACTGTAGTAAGTGCTGTAGGGCGTGATGAGATGATACACAAGAGGGCCTCATTTATCTCGGGAAGCTCTCTTGGGAGGTGACATTTAGGCTGAGATCCATGCCTAAAAAGGACTTTGTTGGGTGAAGGGTATGAAAAGAGCATTTCAAGGAATGGGAGCAACAGTTTGGAAGGCCTGCACCTGGTTAGAGTGTAACCCATTTAAGGACCTCAGAGGACGGTGGGGCTGGCAAGTGTGCATGAGTGATGCTGCTGGAGAGGTAGGCAGGAGCCAGTTTGTGGTGGGCATTGGAGGCCCCTCTAAGGATCTTGGGCACAAGCCTGAGCAATATGGACAACCACTGAGGGGGAAAGGAGTGGCATGCTCTGATTTGCACTTTGTTAAGATCATTCTGGCTATAGTGTGCAGAATGTTCTAGAAGGAGATAGGAGAGGGAGTTGGGGCAACAGGGAGGAGGTGATGGCAGCAGTCCAGGCAAGAGATGATGGGGGCTTAGACATGAGTGACAGTGCTGCTGATGACTGGGTGGATTTAGCATTATTCTGGAGATAGACTCATCTAGACTTAGCAATAGGCTGGCTATGAGAAGTAAAGGGAGGATGCAGGAATAATTCCCAGATTTCTGGTAGAAGTGCTAAACAACAGAGGTATAATTTGTTGAAATGAGACAGGTTGGGGGAGGAGAGAAATCATGTGTTTCAAAGGTTTTGTTTTGAATATAAAATATTTAAGAAGCTTTTGAGATACCCTTGTAAAGATATCAAGTAAGTGGTTAGAAAAGACTGGAGTTCAGAAATGAGGCTAACTTCTGGGCTGAAGATAGAAACTCGGAAGGTTTCAGTACATAGGTACTAAAGCCACGAGAATGGATGAGTAGAGAGTGAAAAAGGATGAGGGCCTAAGACTGAGGCTGGAGAAACTCCAGCATTTAAAGTTTACTATTGCACATACCATTTGCTCCCCAAATATGCCATTTGATCCTCAATATTTCCCATCCCCCTGGAAGTTGAGTGGGGCCAAATAACTAGTTCTAGTAAAAGAAATATGAGTGGAAATGACCAGGAAAATGAGTGGAAATATGAGTGGATATGGCCCATACATGATTTTCCAGTCTTTCTCTTTCCTTCCTGTAAGCTATAAGATTGGATCTTTGTTGCCTGGGTCTCTGAGTGACTGTGTGGAGCAGATTCCCTGCAGAGATGTCTTGGATATACAGCATGAGGTGGAAATAAACTCTTGTTATGTTAAGCTCCTGAGATCTTGATGTTGTTTATTTACTGTAGCCAATTCTATCATATCTTACTAATACAGTTAAAGAGATAACATAATGTAGTGATTAATAGCTTTGATAAGGACCCAAACTATTGTTCACATCTTGTCTTTTGCAATTTCTAGCTAAGTAATCTAGGAGAAATCTTCTCTCTCTGCCTTAGTTTTGTCATCTAGAAAATGAGGAAAATAACTTCTATGTCATAGGATTGTTTTGAGGATTTTAAAGTAGTTAAAAGTATAAAGTGCTTAGAACTGTGCAAACATAAAGAGTCAATTACATTTGCTCAAGAAATAGGAGGGTGCAAAAAGCACAGATGTTCAAAGGAAACCCAGAAGAATGTGATATTCCAGAAACTGAAAATGAATGCTTACAGCAGGATTGAGGGGTTAACTGGTCAGATGCTATTGAAGAGTCAAGAGGATGGAGACACCAAAGAGTGTGGGTGAGATTTAGTAACCTGGAGGTCACTGGTGATCTTGGCAGAAGCAGCCCCTGTGGTATGTGTGGTGTGTGGTGGGGGTGTGGAGGATACAGTGGAGTGGGTTGAAGTAATATGATGGAGAGAAAGCATCTGTACACAAGCTTTTTGGGGCAGCTTGGATGGGGAGAGTTATTATAGAGATGGGGTTGTAGCTGGAGATGGGTGTGGGGCTCACAAAGATTTTGATTTTCAGGTGGGGGATTCCAGAGCATATCTGAATAATGATAAGAAAATTCAGGCAGAAAGGGAAAGTCAAATATTTGAGAGTGAGAGACGATACTCACTGCACCAAGTTCTGGAGGTGTTTTGAGCTGGTGAGTTCTGGAACAGGGTGAGAGGACTGGCCTCTCACTCCACTGGGAGGCAGGTAGAGAGGATGGGAGATGGTGCAGGGATAGGTGGGTTTGGAGGCTGGCTCTTCTGTAAAGTGTGGAAGCGAAGCAGGTAGGAAGGCCTGCTCCTGCAGTAGTTAGATGGTGCTGTCCTCCTGACAGAGCCCTCAGGAGGGAGCTGCCCATGTAGGGTGGGCATTCACTTGGGTGTGCCTACCAGAAATCCAGATCTGAGCCTTATGCACTAACTCAACCCAAGATCCTCTTCTCATTCACTAGGAAGATCTAGGACATGGTTCCCCAACAGGACAGAATTCAGCTTGGAGCTCTTTAGTGGTGTTTGGACCTCAGGTTACATTTTCAAACAGGGTTCCCATCTCTGCTCCATATAAGCTCTCCTTTCCAGCCAAACCATTCTGTTTGATGTCTCTTGAACTCTTTCTGGGCCTTTCGGAGCAGACCTCCTGCCTCACGGGATTTTATTCACCAGGAATGTCTTGTGCACCCAGTTCCCATCAACTAAACCCAAATCCTTCTAAGCAAAACTCAAACCCATGACTCTGGTGAAGCCTTTCCATCCCTTCATTCTACAATGACATCCCGCCCCCCATTCCTACAGTGCTTGGCGTGTACCCCCTCCTGTTGTGAGTACATGGTCGCGACCACTGTGTCGTCCTCCACACAGACTCCCTGGAGTTGTGCAGTGCACACTCCAGTAGCCTTCGACAATGCCCTGGATATATTGCCTCAAAAAAGTGTAAGTTTCTTCAAGTGAGGACAGAGATCTTGCCTAAATATCCGTGAGTCTTCTGTGGTGTCTCATTCTAGCAGGTGTGTGTCAAATACCCATTGATGTGTTTGGTACAGTCAGCAGGTGTGAGGAACACCCACAGACGAGGATGCCAAGGCTCCACCTGCATTTGTTCTCTGGCCAACAGCATTTCCCTTAAGCTCTAAGCCTAGGCTGCAACATCCTTAATTTGAAAGAGGAGCAAGTCCATCCACACCTCCCCTACTCCAGAGGGGTGGGCCAGAAGAGGATTCTTGCCCATAGGATCCATGGTGAACTTGGGCAGAAAGACCCAGGATCATGGGAGATGTTATCAGTGCTAATAAAAGTCTCGGATGTTCGTCAGGGGTTGCTAGTTGCCCTAAAGAACGACAACGGGCAGGCAGTCTAAGGCAGGAGATGAAACATGTTTGTGCACAGTTAGGGGTGAGATGAGAGCCCCCTTGGCTGTCAGACCCAAATCATCGCCTCTCTGCTGGCTTCCCATCCTAGTGGCTCCTGGGAGGGCTGTGTGGGTGTACAGTTTAAAATAACACAGAAAGTCCCGCCTTGTTTGGCTTTGAATGCAGTGCCCTGGAGATAAGTAGCAAGCAAGACCTCCCAGAGCTTACCTGGGGTGGAGTCATCACTAGCTGTTAAGTAGGTGCAGGTGAGCTGTGGGGGAAGCTGTCCAGCCCTTTGTAGCATAGCCCTCGCCTTTGGGACCCCCAAGGTCACCCAAAGCAAGCAGCAGTCCAGAAGACAGGCTAATGCTGGGGACGAAACCAAGTCCAGAAAGAATATGAATGCCTACTAAGAGACACGGTGTCCATCACTTCTCTCCTTTGCTTCCATGTCTGTTCCTGGCCTTGCCTCCCTCCTCCTCCCTCACCATCCAGAGCCATTGTTCTCCATAGGAAGATCCTGTTAAAGAGAAATAGGCATTGTTCTGGCAAGGGAAGAGGTCCTCAGTGGTGAGAACACAGAGGAACAAGGCACCGAGTAGGCACTCATGGCTGCTGAAATGAATCGAAGAAGGCGCAAAGGGTGGCCTCCGAAACAAAGTGGTGCCGCCTGCTCTCTGGAAAGAGTTCCTTAAAAAAACGAGCAAAGGAATTGCCGGATGGGAGTTGCAAAGCCACTCTGTCTGTTCTTTCAAAGAGAGAATATTTCTTCTTCTAAGTGAGACCCCACTTAGAGGAAGCAGGTTAGCTCAGCAAGGTTACTTGCTTTGTCTGTGGCTGGTCCCTTCCCCCATGGATGGCTTCATAGCCAGCCTCACCATGCAGCTGCCCCTGTGCCCTGCATGCCCTTGACCGCCCCTGCACCCCAGAGGGTCAGCAGGCTGTCTCTTACTTTCTGGTCTGTTTCAGCTGATGGGTCTCTGACAGGCAGGGTCTTTCCTTCCCAGGAAGACTGCTGTGTCTGCAACGAGGTTGCCTCTGTCCTTCTTGGAGGGTCCTGAATGCACCAATCAAAGGCGGGTCTGGGGACAGCGTGACCACATCCCAGGGTGTGGTGCATATGGAGGCTGGTCAGGTTTGAGATAAAGAGGAAGGTGCTTTTTGAATCACAAATGGGACTTGCTTAAGTCTCTGTCCTTGATCTCTCACATACTTGAAAGGAATAGATTTTGAATTGGTCGTTTCTAAGAAGGTGCTCCTGGAGTTGGAGAACTGGAGTTCATCTGCAGCTTGGAATTCAGTTGCCCCAACAGCAAGGGCCTTATGGGAAGCTGGGGAATTCTCTGGGGATTCATAGCCCATGCTTTTCCTTGATTCTCTGCCCCTGCCCATCTGGGAGCCTGATATATGTTTTGACAGTGGGCGTTCTTTGCATTCTGATGATCAGGGACGATTTGTGGGTCCCTTGACTTCACCTCTTCCATCAGCAGCCCCCGAAATGAAGCAGACAGCAGAGGAGACGTGATGGTGAATGAAGGAAGGGGAGACAGTGTCAAAGTGAGGCTGGGAGGCCCTGTTTTCTCCATTCCTCCCACAAATGACCTCATTCATTATGGAAAAGTTTTAACTGCTATTGAGTCATAACATGCAAGAAGAGACCCAATTGATTCCTCTTGGGAGCTCCTGGGGGTGGTGGATTGCTGGGGTAGAGCAGGGAGAAAGCAGAGAGGGAGGAAGGGGAGTATTTAGAAAAGTGATCTGGCCTACGAAGCGGCTCCGGAGCATCTGTGCTTTTGTGGAACACGCGCATCTAATCCCAATTGACTTCTGCCACCATCTCGAGTCTCAGCTTCTCTGTTCTGTCAGTGACAGCACTTCAGCTACAGGTGAAGAGGCTGGGCAGAGCTCCCATTCCCTAGGCGGGAAGAACCAGCAGGGCCTGTTGCTGGGGTGGTAGAACTGGGGCAGCAGTTGTTGGGTTTTTACCCAAGGTCCCACCCTGGCCTCTGGTTCTTCCTCTCACCTGGGGAGCTGGGGAGAATCTTTTGGCTGTTGTCCTTAAACTTTATAGAGGGACTCTCTTACTCTTCCTGGAAGTGACCCCTCCCAGCACTCATTCTGTGCACCGGAAAGCCCCAGAGGCCTGGGTCTGCTGCCTCTGAAGGCCCCTGGGTGAGCTTGGTGACTGACGTCCAAGCGCTACTTCTCTGGGCCTCAGTTTCCCCCCCTGTATTGGATTAGGCGATCTACAACAGCACTGTCCAATGTTGTGACCATGCATGATATGGGGCTGTTTAAATTCAAATTAGATGACACGAAATTAAATGAAAAAGTCAGCTCCTCAATCACATCAGCCACATTTCAAATGCTTACTAGCCACATGTGGCCAGTGCCTTACTGTCAGCCCATGTAGTCATGAAACATCACCATCAGTGTGGAAAGTTCTGGGATAGGGCTCGTCCCTCAGGTCGCGTACAGTTCCGCCCCGGCGTCGCCCTGTGACTGTCTTATTCAGGCCTTGGCCCCCTTGAGTTTCCTCCTCCCACCAGCTCTGTCACCTGCCACCCCGTACACAGTACAGTGCATCATGCACACAGCAATGCCCACAAATGCGCGCGCCTGCACACATGCACACACACACCCCTCCTTAGCGCATGCATGTCACTCCTTCCAACAGGGCAGTACTGCGGAGTCTTATCGCTTGGCCTAAGAGCACCTGCCTACTTGAGCATTGCCCCTGACTTCTCACTACATCTTATGGACTTCATGTGTTATTCACCATCAACACACTTCCTGAGTGCCTACTACAGGCCAGGTTCCGTCCTGCACAAGTGGGGTGTGGAGTTGGGGGAGGCTCCCTTATTGCATAGGACTTCTTTGGGGGGGAGGGGCACCACCACCGTGAACATCGGCAGTCCCCTAAGGGTCTGCTTGCTGGCTGTGCGTAGAGCTCTGTGGAAGCGACCTTTCCCCTGGAGGGCAGGCCTGGCACAGACAAGTCTCCAGCCCTGTGAGCACTTGCTGTAAACAAACAGGGCGGCTGTGAAGAGTTGATGATCATGTAGTGTGATGAGTACTGGACTGGAGACACGGACAGTGTGTTATGGGGGACAGATGAGAGTAAGTCACATGCCCCCTCTGGGCCTCAGTTTCCCCTGTAAATGGAGAGGCGGTGCCCCTTGGCCTCTGAGGTCTCCTTGTTGCTAAGATCCCCTCTCGCAGGAGTCTCTATGTCTGAGGGCTCTTTGGAGGAAAAAGCAACTTGTGTGCAAATTGCAGGTCGCACAGTTTTTCTCTGTTTCCCCACAGGGTTGCCCTTTACTTCCTTCACATCCTGAGGAGGCCTGGAGGCGCCTTCCCTGCCCCACAGCCCCCCTCCTTTCAGGTTGCATAGCCCCAGCCTAGTTCTTGTCATATTTCCTACTGGATCGGGTGTTTAATTAAAATCATAATTAAAATCGATCTCCTCATTCGCTGCACCTGCTCCGCCTCTCACATCCTCGCGTTCCATTATCCACTGAAGACATCAGGACTGACAGGCAAGGGCCAGCCCCCAGGCCAGCCCCGCCTGACGGGGTCAGCGGTGCCAACATCTGGACAGAGAGGGCTCTGGGGGAGAAGCGGCATCTGCAGCGGAACAGCAAGCAATTAGCTCCAGGAGGGCTGTCTGCACAGAGGCAGGGCTGCGGGGTGGCCTGCAGGCAGCTGGCTGGACCCAGTAGTCCCACTGGGGGGACACCTCCCACTTCCACCTTCCTACCCTCACTCTGTCCATGAAGTTGACTTCTCTGGGGACCTCACAGAAGTATCATCACAGTGTCTGTCTTTCTGTGATGGTTTCTTTCAGTTAGCACCATGTCCTCAAGGGTCATCCATGTCGGAACATGGGTCAGAATCTCCTTTTGAAGACTGGGTAATATTCTGTCATACATATATACCCCTTTTGTTCATCCCTTCATCTGCAGATTGTGGCCACTGGAAGCTCCCATTTCTTGGCTGCTGAGAATGATACTGCAATAAGCCTGTGTGCAAACATCTCCTGGAGATCAGGCACACACGGTCCTCCCAGGTGCACACCCAGAAGTGGAACTGCTGGCCTTATGGTAGCTCTATTTTTAATTTTTGAGGAGCTGCCATACTGTTTTCTATAGCGGCTGCACCGTTTTATATTCCCACCAGCAGGGCACAAGGGTTTCGTTTCTCCACATCCTCACCAACACTTATTTTCTGTTAGTTTGTTTTTACTAATCGCCATCCTGGCCAGTGTGAGGTGATATCTCACTATGGTTTTGATTTGCATTTCCCTCATGATGACGGATGTGGAGCATCTTCTCATGTGCTTATTGGCCATTTGTATATCCTCTTGGAAGAAGTATCTATCTATTCAAGTTCTTTGTCCATTTTTTATTTAGGGGTATTTGCTCTTTTGTTGGGGAGCGGGTAGGGCGTTTTGCTGTCCTGTTCACTGCTGTTTTCCTGGCGCCTGAGGCAGCACCTGGCATTTAGTTTAACCCTCGGTTTCCTTACTGAACATGTGTTGAATTAATGAATGCCTTTCACTTCCAGAAATCAGTGAATGAAATGGGATTCTTCCGAAGGGAGTGGTGGGGTTGTGGATGTGATATCCCACCTACTCCACCTTTTTGCAAACCCCATGCAGGTTCTTTATTAGAAACCTGGGCCATCTTGACCTCACATCTAAGGGAGTTCTGACCAAGGGGGACATCCCCTGGTGAAGGGAATTTAGGCTTTGGGGTTAGACCTCAATTCCTGTCTCAGAGCCCTGCCACTTACTGGCTCTGTGGCCCTGGGCAAATTGTCTCTCTAAGCCTCAGTTTAGTGAATATAAAATGGGACCAACATGCCTACCCAAAAGGGAAGCCCCAAGGAAGAAACAGGTGATAAGGTCCTGTCACTCCTTATTCCCTCTCTGCTCTTCTTCCTCGTGATTTTAAAGCTCTGCTTAGAACATCCTACCAACGACAAGGACACCAGGACTTACACGGTGCCTCATATAAAGCACGTGATACCAGCTGAGCACCTTCTCCATGAGAGATACTGTGTTAGGGGTGAGGAGGCTCAGAGATACCTAAGGCGCGGGCCCTGGCCCCGGAACAAGGCGGGGAGCCAGGTGAGTGCGAGGCCAGAGCACGGAGGAGCAGAGCAGCCCGGGGTGGCCCAGCTGCCTGTGCAGGTCGGGTAGGGCTGGACAGACGTAGAGCACTCCCTGGAGCTGGGGGGTGGGGGCCAGGGAGAGGGTGAAGACTGATGGGACGGAGCTGGGCTGCAGGAGGCGGCGTGGACATCCTCCAAGGCGGCCAAGCCTCCTCACCATGAGGAAGCCCTTCCTCTGGGCTGCTTAAATTCCTTGGGCTGCACCTGAGGTTTGTTTTCCCTTCTGCAGCCTTTGGGGAAAGGAGAAAAAGCCAAATGACTCTCCCCCATTAGTGACATTGATCTGTGTGAGGGGGCGCTGCCATCACCAGCCTCCTGCCCCTCTCTGCGCTCCCCCCCATGTACTAACAAGGGCTTCGTGGGAGATGAATAAGCGCCAGGGCAGTTTATCTCACAGTTCTTCTCCAAAATTCTTCCTCTTTCTCCGTCCTGTCCTTCCTCTGCTCCCTGCCTCTCTACCTTGCCCCTGTCCCTGGGAGCCCAGGGCAGAGGTCTCCCACCTCGGGCAGACCGTCCCTAGTCCACCCAGGTGGGCTCACCCTCTGCTCCTCCCCGGGAGGCAGCCCCGGAGCCCTGGGAAGTCAGGTCAGAGGCAGACGGTGCTGGAGCAAGAGCGGGGACTGGGGTGTTCACCAGGGAACTGATTAGCTCAGCTGTGCCTCTGATAATAATTGGCGAGACTAACCAACAGCACAAAGGAGGAGGCGGCAGGGCAGGCTGTGCCCTGGCCGTCTCTGTCCTCGTTAAGGCTAGACGAGGGAGACCTTGGTAACTGCAGAATTACCTGATTACTACCGGCTCTCAGGGAACCAGCCACACGAGGCGGCACCAGGGCTCAGTGAGGAGGCTTGGAGCAGCTGAAGGCTGGAGGGTAGGGTTTCTTCCGGACCCAACCTGTGAGAATACCCTGGGATGCAAAAACTCAGTCATTGGTAGGCCAGCACTGATGGTTGTGATGTGTTCTATAAAACATTCAAAGTGGGCTTGAATTTCATTTTTTTGAAAGATCTGAGATGAGCCAACCAGGATGAGTCCCCCATCTCATCAGAAAGCGCCCCAACCCCCCAGCTGCCCCCCCCACACACTAACAAACACTTGGAACTGAGCTCTCCCAGATTAGACACTCTGTAAATATCCACTGCCTCGAATCAAACCCGAAATTGCACCTAGAGAGAAGGCGCGTGGTATTCTCCCTCTGGCTTGCTGGCCGCTCTGGGCCCTGCCTGCAGCAGGAAAGGAGGCCACTGCGCAAGGTGGGCGGGAGGACCTGCCTCGGCAAGGGCGTGGGTGGGGCTCCAAGTCCAGCCTCAGGGCCACTGCAGGGTCGGACCACAGCCAGGGCAAGAGCCCTGGCTAGCATGGCACAGAGCATGCCCAGGCCACAGCCTGTGGACAGGAGCCCAACAGACCGAGTGGGACGTGATGTGTGGGCTGCGAATGTCAGTAAGACGAATGGTAAAAAATGCAGGCTAGCCTCTGACAGAGCATGCGTGAATCTCACCCCAGTGGTTTACAACCTGAAGCTCTCAGGGTGTTCCTGGGAATAAGAAGCTTTCTGGAGGATGCGGGGGAGAAGGGGGCTAGAGCTTTCTCTTTGGTGGGTGGCAGTTCATCTTATGCAGAGATGCCCCAGTTTGGCCATCTCCATCTGGGCAGCGCACGGGGCCCTGCTGGCTGGACAGACCACATGGGGCTCTGAGCGGGCCCCTCTCCTACAACGGTGCAGAGTTTCCTCATTCCCTCTCTCCCTGGCCACCCTCCCCTCTCCTCTGCACACCTCACTGCTGCCTGCAGTGGCTTGGAACCTACCGCTTCCCTCAGTCTCCCTGGCCCGACAGCCCCTCTGAGGTCTGATCTATGGTAGCAACACTAGTAATGCTTCCATTAAATAATAATGAGACTAATACTAATGAATGAATGAATGACTGCTCACTAGGTTCTTAATATGTGCCAGGGCCCTGAGCTGAGGGCTTTATAGTGCCTTGTCTCCTGTGCTCCTAACCATCTCAGGAACCCTATTAGACCTGACTGAGGCTCAGAGAGGTTGCACGACTTGGCCGAGGTCCCTCAGACAGCAGGTTTCTAAGCTGGGATGGGAACTCTGAAGCATGTGCCCTTTCACCTTGGAGAGGGCTGGGGAGCAGGTGGGAGTCCCAGGTGCCCCAGGGAGTGCAGTCGGCAGGAAGTCCCTCTCTGGGACGGAGTCCCTTATGCCTTTCCTCGTCTTTCCGGGCCTGGGCAGGCCCACCCTGCCCTGAGCACATGAGTCACAGCTCAGAGCTCTGAGGGTGGGAGAGGCCCAGGAGCTGCCCCCCAGGCCGGGGGCTTTCCACAGAGCCCTGTCCCCCCCTGTGGGTGGCTTTTGCAGTCCCCCTTGGGCAGCGGGAGTTGCTGCTTGTGGAGAACTTGGTGCCCGCCTGGAGCCGTATTGCTGTGATGCATCTAAGCCTCCCAAACAATCCGGCAGGTGTGCATCATTTTTATTTTCCTGATGAGCGAGTGGAGGCACAGCAAGATTAGTGACGTGGCCAGGGGCGCAGCTTGTAAGCGTTGGGGACAGGGCGTGAGCCCCTACCTCTGGAGTCCGCTGCTCAGACTCCTGATTCATGGTACTGGATGCTGGAGGCGTTTAAGTTGATTTTATTTTCTTGGCAGGCTGGCCTAGGAAACTTTCTACTGTGAATAACATGGCTCTACCCACCAAGTTCCACGTTCCAGGGAACTGACATATTAATGAGTGTAGCTGTGCTCTGCCTGCTCCTTTGTGCTCCCTCAGAACTTGAACAAAAGACGTGCTCCAGTGGTGTTGGGTGGGTGGTTGATTGATTGAATTTTTTTCCTGGCAGGAAGCTCCACTGGCTTCCACAGCTGCTGGGTTTGGAGAAGCAGAGGAGGGAAGGAGGCATGTGGTCCATGTGAATGGGTCCCCCTCCGCCCTGGACAGCCCAGGCCTGGGATCCATGCCATGCCTTGGCCTTGGGTAGATTTTTGAGGCAGACCCTGTAGGTCCCAGGGACAGCGGGGTGGCCCATGTGCACCGCCCGGTAGGCCCTTCATTCTCCTCCTTCAGCCTGGGAAGGGGAGCTGGCCACTCCAGGGCCACACTGCTGGACAGGCTGAGCTGGCCTTTGCTTGCAGGAGGACGCTCCTCAGGGCCAGCCACACGTGTTCTCCTCGGGCTGCTGAAGTGTGGGGCTCCACGCATGCCCCCGGGCTAGAGGCAGTGAGGGGAAACCAGAGGAGGCTGGGCTCTGGCCCCCACCCCGGGAGGGAGTCACACAGGTCAGTCCTCTGCCGGAGGCTGGGGGAGCTCACACCTGCTGGGACCTGCCCAGGCGCTCCCCCTGCGGGGTCCCCGGACGGGGCACTGGGGCGGGAGACAGGGGTGAGCTGGGAGAAGGGGAAGAAGATGTAATGTATTGAGCTGAGAGCACTCAGGGAAATAAAGGATCTATTTTTTCCCATTTGTTCTCAGCAAACATTTGTCATTTAATTTCTTCCTAATTACACAATTACGTAATTATGTAGTATTAGTAAAATAAAGCCTAAAGACATTTGAGTAAAGAATTACTTAAGTAAATAATGTCTGACTGAAGTAATTATTTTCCGGGTTTTCTTTTTTAAAGTAGAATTGGATGAAATTAGCTCAGGCACTGTTGGGGAGCTGAGTTGGGGTGTGGGGCTGTGTGGCGGGGGGCGGAGAATGGCTGCCCCGGACGCCTGGGCTGAGCGCCCAGCAGCTCGGCACCTTCCTCTCTCTGCAGATGAGGTTCTGGGGGCCGTTCCGACTCTGCTCTTGGCTGGGCGGCTTGGGAATGGGCTTCTGGTTTGAGCCTCACTGGTCCCATCAGAAGAGATATTTCCTGCTCCAGTGGGAGGGGAGGATGAGGAAGCTGCCCAGGACAGAAGTAAGGACTCACTCACCAAGGGCTATGCCAGCCTGGCCCAGTTTCCAAAGAGGCACCTACATGTGAGGCCACCAGGTCCCTCAAGAGAGCACCCCAGCTGCAGAATGAGGGCCCTCTGCCGTGCTGAGTGATGGCGGCGTGGGGACAGGGGTGCAGGGAGGATCCCAGGGCTGCAAAGCTCCCTGGAAACCGGACGTGGGCATCGCCCCAGCGTCAGGCTGCGGTTGGCCCCGCACGGCGGCGCAGAGAAGGCAGGCTTCTTCCCGGTTGGCACTCGCCTCCCCAAGCCCTGGGGGCCCCAATCAGGAGTCTGAGTTCTCTGGTGGGCTTGGGCCTGGCTGTGGGCTTGGTGGGAAAGGACTCAGTCCTCCCAGAAGGGGCTGGCAAGGCTTGGGACTCCAGGAACCCTTGGACGGAGCTGGTGGTCATGCTGCCAGACTGCCCTTGACAAGACGAGGGGTCAGCAGCCAAGCACAGGAGCCTCCTTTCCTGACACTCCAGTGTGTAAGGAAGGACTGACTCTGCAGCTTCTTACGCATAGGGATTCCTGGGGACCCAGCCACCCCTGCTCCCTAAATATTTTCCCTATTCCCACGTGTCCGCAGTACTTGCTCATCTTAAGAAGAGATGCATTCGCCCCCTTGCTCTGGCAGGCCCTGCACAGGGCAGAGCCGTAACCTCTCACGCTCTCCTTAAGACAGGAGAACCGACATATTCCCCTCCTCAAGCCGTTTCTGAGTTTCCTGAGGTCTAGTGGTCCCTGCTTAGTCCCTGGGGATCTGATGTGCAAATCCCGTCCTCGGTACCCACAGTGGCACGGGGAGTCAGTGCAGTGGTTTATCATGCCCCGGCCTCCTGCCTGAGAGCTCAGAGGAGGCCAGCTTGACAATGGGGCAGTCACGCTTCCTTGTCCCCTCATGGGGGCCTTTGGGCCTTTGATTGGCAGTTCACCAAGACCAGCATCCTCTGGGAAAGGAACACAGAAGAAGCTTCTGGGAAATTACTAGAACCATGGGAGGGCATCAGAAAGGAACGCTGGCCAAGTCCTTCAAGCCTAAAACTATAACGTGCATTAAAAACCTGTTTTTCTTGAGTAGTTTATCTGTTGTTCACAGAGAAGTGAAAGTTTGGCAATATTTATAAATTTGGTGATACATTTCCCCATAATCTGGCAACTCTCCTCTAGGCCTACATTCTAGAGAAACTCATGTTAAGTTCATAAGGAGATATATACTGGAGGAATCAGAGAAGCATTGTTTGTAAGAGTGAAAGTAAAAAATAAAGATGAAACAAGCCAAATTCCCATCAACAGGAGAATGAAGGTGTTGTGTAATACTCATTCAAAGGAATTCTTTCCAGGAATAAGAGAAGTGGGTCTCCATGTATCAGCATGGAAGATCCCACAAAGCACCAGGGAGCTAAGAAAGCAAGTTGCACAAGAGCAAATACACTGTGACGCCACTTAGTGAAGCCGTGCAGGACCCATCGAGGTCCTGTTTGTGAATCATGCGTGGGAATATAAACACCAAATTTGGGAGACTGGGGATGGGGGTGGGAGGAGGTCAGGGGGGTGATACCATCTGTAGGCATCCAACTGTATTGATTGTATTTTATTTATTATGCTCTGAGGTGGGCACAAGAGTTGTTGTCATTTTATTCTTTAAAATGTTTGGTTGAAATAGTTTAAGAAATGACCATGTGAATATTCCAGTAACAGCTAAGGATGCCACTGGCTTTCTCCAGAAATACCAAGATGTGTGGTGTGCGGGGGTGTGTGTGTGTCTGAGATGGTGGAGGTTGGGGGGCGGTGGCTGGGATGAAGGGTGAGGAGACCTTAAATAAAACAGCCGCAGCTGGCTCCTAGAAGTGTTCTGGGTTGAACACTTATTCAGTAAAGTTCCTCTCTTCGCATAATATTTGCCTACGTAAGAAGCTAAATATTCATTGAGTAATTAGCCAGTTCAAATTTGTGGTATGAAAAGACAATTCCTTCTAATTATAGGGATGTCAGTTAAAAGATGCCGCGCTAGGATGCCATTCACTGCCAAGAGAGCCTTAATAAAATTCTCGCTGTGATTTAGATTCAAAAGGTAAAAAAAAAAAAAAAAAAGAAAAAGGACGCCATTATTTTTGATAATTAAATATTTACTGGAGCTGAGAAAATAAGTCACACTAATGTTCCAGACTAATCAAAGCTCTTTAAAAAAAAGTCCCAGTAAAGATATTGTTGCTGTCACAGCTTCACTGCCAGGTTCAAAGATTTTCTGGGCTAATACCAGTACCAGGGCCAACTTTCCTGGAGGGTCTGCGGCCCAGCTCTGACTACGCCTAACTTCACAGGCATCCATGTCTCCCGGAGACGTTATTTAATTCACAGTTACTTTTCTGCTTTGTTCTTTAAAATAGTTTCAGTGTTGTCCCCCATTTAGATTCGAAATGTCATGATTAGGAGCTGGGTTTTTTAGGGGGTGAAGGTAGTGAGAAGAGAGGATGTACCTTATCTCTAACCCTGTTCTTTGGGGGAATCTCAGCAATTGCTTAAGATGTTAGTCGGTGTGGTAGAAATTGCACCTGATGATATCCAGCTGTGATTTCTGCAGTGGGAGACATCGGACAAGTCCCTTAACCTCCCTCAGTCTCAATTTTGCTTCTCTAAAATGGGGATATTGCGTAACTACCTTACAGGATTTTTGTGACTATTCAATAGGTAATAAATATGAAAACAGATTGGGCATTGTAATTGGCTATACAGTATAAAGCATTATACAAAATAAAATAATGTTGTTACAGATGACAGCCCTAGGTGGTAGAAGTAGGTAAGTTGAGGTAATTTAAACCCACCCCTTCTTGTGGCCATTGTGTACACACATACCTCTTTACATCCAGGACCTGCTGCCCTCCCTCAGCAGGCAGTGGCCAGCATGGGAGCTTTCCTGTCTCCCTGTGGCTCCTGCCCTTTCTCTGGACACGTGCCTGTGACCACAGCTGCTTGGTCCAGGGATAGTACCTGACCCAGGCTGGGCCAGTCTGAGAACTTCCCAAGGACTTGAAAAACTAGAGCTGAGGAAGCTAGTCAGACCACCTCTGCTTAAAGATGCTATAAATAGGAAATACCTTAATTGCAGTATATCCGTTAAGATTGGATTTTGCTGCATTTAACTGCCCCACTGCCCCCCAAGCAAAATGAAACAAAAAACAGCGGTTAAATAAAATAGACATCTCTGTCGCTATTTATGTAAAAGGGTCCGGAGGTAGGCGGTGCAGGGCCAGCCACGGAGTTCCAAGGTCAGACTCCTGTCTTTCTGCTTCTCCAGTCTCAGTGCAGCTGCCAGCCTCTGAGCCATCTCATGTCCCAGTAAGAGTGCAGGAACTGTAATGGTCTTATTTGCATTCCAGGCAGTTAGAAGGACAAAAGGGAGAAAAAGAGCATGTCCCTCCCATTTTAGAAGTCCTAGATCTTCTGCTTACATTTTGCTAGCCAGACCTTCGTCACATGGCCAAGCCTCGCTGCAAAGATAGCTGGGAAATGTAGTCTTGTAGCCGGGAACTGTTGCTGCCCCACACAGCTGGGCCTCTGTCGCTAAGGAGGAAAGGGAGAATACGTGTGGGTCTCGGCTGCTTGGAGGGATTCTGCCCCGTGGAGGAAGCTGGCCTGTTGTAGCATCTCTGTATCACTCACACTTTGCTGGTTCAGTCTTAGCTCTGATTATAGGAAATACTAAAGATCCTTTTGTAAAATCCTTCTTTTCTTCCTTTCATTAAAAATGTGTCAGTCACAACCATAAGGGTCCTGATATTCCTTGCCTCTAAGACCCCTTAGTGTCTCCCTTGACACTGGGCTAAGGGAAGTGGGGGATTTACTGGTATTCTGCAATGGTGTTCAGCCTACTCACAGAGACACATCAGACCTGGGAGGGAGGAACCCAGCACAGGCCTGTTACCTTAGCTGGAGGGCGGCTTCATCTGCCTGTGTTCGTTTGCCAAAACCCTGTGGTGCTTTGCCCCTTGCTCTTTTTGAGTTACTGTTCCTCTTCTTCACGTCTCTGGCTCTGTTTCCTTGGCTCTGGATTCTGGAACACTGCAGAGAACTGGGGGCTGGTTCCTGCTTTCTCCTGTGTCCCAGGGCTGCCTGAGATCAGTGTCATTTCCCTCCTCCACTCAGAAGCACTGGGGGCCCACGGAGTCCCAGTGACTCAGGCTGTGAGGCTGTTTCCTCTCCTCCTGCCTGGCAGGACACCAGGGAAGGTCCCCAGTTTGCTAGTCTGGCTGCACGGATAGTGCCAGAGAGCAGCAGTCCACCACCCGCCCATTTTGCCAGACAGCAAGGCGGGACTAAGGGGCAGGCTTTCCTTGGCAGTCCTCTGGACAGACACTTACAACACGGCTTTGGTGACATCCGGCCTGGGGATTCAGTTGACCTTGGAAGCCTGGAGGTATGGTTTGGGAGGAGGGTTATGCCTCCTGAGTGTTATTTTTTGACAAGCCCAGTAACTACACAGAACAGAGCCCTCCCCGCTCCACCCCACCACCCATCCCAGGGAGGCTGGAGGCGGGGCTCAGAGCTGATCATGGGATTTGCAAGGGCAGGTCATTGTGGTTAGTTGATGGACATCTGAGAATGCATTTTGTGCTGAGTCTATGGGTAGAAAATACTTTTCTATGAGCTGATTTTATTGCTGCAATGAACCTCATCTCTGTGAGTCAGAGGGTCATCCTCGGGGGCAACCATGTGACTGGGAATCAGAGGAAAGAGGAATCTACAGGCCTCCAGAAGTAATTTTATGCACCTCTTGCTGCTACTCCATTAAGTCCGATTGCCTAATAGCTAACAGTCGCTGAGCACTCATTATCTGCAAGTCCCACGCTAAGAGCATCATAGTATGCAATCTTCACAACCATCTTCTGAGTTTGGTAATGTCAACGTTCGAGTGTAGCAGACGGGAAAACTGAGGTCGAGGTGTCCGTCAGATAGACAGAGCTGGGGTTCAAAGTCAGTGTTTGTTGACTCTCGAGCCCACCCTACTCTACTGCTTTCTGCAGTGTTTACTGAAGGGCTGTGGTGTGCCTAGAACTGCTCGTTTCCAGGCACCACTGCAGATGGGCTGTTCCAGGGAAGCCTGGTTTGTGCCTATTAAGTTCCAGTGTGTCGTCGCCCAGAGCTAACACTGAGCAAGGAAATACAAATACAGCATGAGCCACATATGTATTTTACATTTTTAAATAGACACACTAAAAAAAAAAAAAGAAACAGGTACCACTATGGTTCAAGTTGTCTGCATGAAATATTTAAATAATCACATTATAGCAGTTATTGGTAAGTAGAAGACAAAATCATTTAAATGGAATCAGTCCACAGACATGGATATGATCAGGGTTGTAGTGTTTTTTTTTTTTTTAATATGGAGCGCTTCACGAATTTGCATGTCATCCTTGCGCAGGGACCACGCTAATCTTCTCTGTATCGTTCCCATTTTAGTACATGTGCTGCCGAAGCAAGCACGGGAGTTGTGTGTTTGATACTAGAAATGTCACATGTCCCCCATACACATACCACAGAATAACAATATCTTATGGGATACAACGATCCGTTGAAATGTGGTTCTGTCAAAATGATAAAGGTGTGTCCCATGCAAAAATATTTTACATTGCTTCTGCTTTTTCATTTAATTTAAGTAAAATTAAAATGTCAGTTCCTCAGTAGCATTTGCCACATTGCAAGGGCTCAACAGCCACATGTGGTTAGTGGCTACGGTTCCAGGCAGTGCGGACCTGGCGTCTAACTGAGATTCTTCATACGGCAAACGAACTTACTGTGTCCTAAACAGAGAGAAGACAGTTCAGGCTGGAGGACGGCATGGAAAAAGAGGCCGTGGGGGTGTGGGGGCCAGGGGAGAAGGAGGTCGTGTCGGTTTCTGAAACGGAGAGTAAACTAATGGGAATGGTGCTTTAAGAAGATTAATCTGGATGTCGTGAGGAGAGCGAGCTGTGGGGACACAGGTTAGAGGCAGGAAGACCCCATGGGGGGGAGGGATTAGGACGTGGATAGGGACGTTTGAGGTCCACCTGCACTGCAGTGGGAGGGGCCAGAATGGGAAACCGGGCGTCTGAGAAACATTATGAAGAGTTCCTGTGACTCAGCAGTTGGAGGCACAAGGGGAACAAGAAAGGGGGAAGAGCTGAAATGGCTCTGAAGTCTTGCGCCTCAGACAGCAGAACAGGGTAACCCAGCTCCTGGAAACAGGGAAGTCAGGAGGGAGGCTGCTGGTCAGGCGGGCGGGCGGGCTCTACCGTGAGCTGCGCTTTGTACAGTCGTGGTGGTCATCTCTTCCTTCTCACCTCCCTCACCTCTCCGCTGTCCTCCTCCCTCTTACCTTCCTCTCCCTACCCTTTCCCCTCCTTTACTTGCCCTTTTTTCTCTCGAAACAGACTCATTGGATACCTCTTGTGGGCTGGAGACAGATGAGTTCGACTGGTACTTCCCAGGCCTCAGCAGGAACTGTTGAAAGGGGCTGTGGGTACTTCCCTGTCGAAGACAACAAAATAGATTTTCTCTCTTCGACATTCCCTTTTGGCGAGCCTGGCACAATGATTGGCACTCGCCTGGTGTGGGGGGTGGAGGTGGCGGGATGGAACCAGAGCAAAAGTTCGTCGTGTTTCTTAAGTAAGGGTCAGACACAGTCCCAAACACTTGGGACTGGCACCCCCCTTAGTGTTGCTTCCCCTCTGATAGGCGAGGAAAACAGGCCGGGGAGACAGGAAACACAGCCGATGGTGGGGTGGGGGACAGGATGTGGCTCCTCGCGTGTGCGCGGCACACTGACTTGGGTAAAGAGCGGCTGCCACCTGCCCGTGACACACGTGTCCCCCCAAAGCCATTTCATTGAAGCCCTACCCCCCAGTGTGATGGTGTTTAGAGGTGAGCCTTTGGGAGGTAATTTGGTCTGAATGCATCATGCGGGTGGGACACTCTCGATGGGATCAGTCCCCTGATAAGAGGGGGAAGACAGAGAGTCTCGCTCTCCCCGTGCGCACACACCGTACACCCAAGAAAGGCCGCGTGAGCACACAGCAGGGAGGCAGCCGACCGAAAGCCAGTAGCCGAATCTGCCTGCCCCTTGATCTTAGACTTCAGAAGTGGGAGAAATTAATGTCTGTTGTTGAGCCCACCCAGTCTGTGGCATTTTGTTATAGCAGCCTGAGCTAAGACGCTGTACTTCAGGCCTGCCTTGCCTCCCAGATCTTTCTGAAGGGCAGGGTCTCCACAGAGTGGGCGGCCCTGTGAAGCCTCTGGGAGCTTTCTCCTCCTGCACGCCATCAGTGACCAGCAGGGCAGGGAGCTTGTGTGGGGGGCAAAGGCCCGACCCCCCTCCTCCTCCTCCCAGCAGAGGGAGAGGCACGACGTCCCTTTCCTCATTGCGAATCAAGTGACTGCTCCCAGGGACCTGTTTTTCTGCTCTAAATGCTCTGTTTTGATGGTGTTGTTCTAATAAAGTCACCCACCTTCAAGTACATACCAGAAAAAAAGGACTTTGAGTGAAACAGGAGCTGGGGGAGGCAATGGACAGAGGAGGAGATAGGAAATACTGCCCTGCTCCTGTACAGCAGCTCGAGGGATTTACTGGAGGCTTTCAGAGCCAAGTGCATATTGCTTATTCATGTGCAATCTAATCCTCCACACGGCCCAGAGGCTGAGGGCAGCAAGATGACCCAGTTGCTGAGGGGCAAAGAGGGGCCGAGGGTCTGTCCTCGAGCACACGCACTCAGGGGCGGGCCAGGCATCCTGTGCTCTGGGAGGGCTGGTGTTGGACAAAGTTTCCCTTGAATGGCGTGGGTGCTGCAGGGACAGTGTCGGAAGGGAGCGAGCATGGCTGAGGTGGGACTGGGGACCAGACACAGGATCCCTCGGCGGGCTGTGGGAGTGGTGCCGAGTGTGCCGCTCTAACTTCCATGGGACAGGGAAGGCAGGCGACCCTGCGCCAGGCCCCCTTGGAAGGTCGGCAGAGCTGCAGACTGGCGCACACTCCCAGGCGGAGAACGTCTTAATAATCTGCTCAGCGGTGATGGATCATCAGAGGACGCGCAGCAGAGCTACGGCTTGGCCACCCCGAAGCTCTGACTTGATAACATGTGATGATTCACTTAGGGGCACCGGGAAGGAGAAGATTTCCCAACTGTGGCGACCCAGTGTTGAAGACCTGAAAACAGCCACTTGGGACTGCTTTTATGTTCAGCTGTCAGCTTAGAAGCAAACGTCTAAAAGAACCTGGACACGGATCAAACAAATGCGCCAGGAACTGCATGAGACGCACAGCTCTGCTGTATTTCCTGCTGAGGGCCTGTGTGCCCAGCCTGGTCCCTTCCAGCCACACAGGAAGAGAGCCTGGGGAGAAGAGACCTCTCTGAAACAGCAGATAGGGCCCAGGCTGCAGCTGGCCTGGCTCTGGGGGACAGTTTGAGTACAGAGGCAGTCACCTCTGTCAGGCGCAGTGATTCAGAGAGAAAGATACAGTGGCTTTTTTTTGACCAGTGGAGTCTAAGCAGCTGGTGGCCAGAGGCCTGCTCTCCAGCCACAGGGGACTTTCACGAGCGAGGTGTAGAGAGCCAGGCCAGAGGAGGACCCCATTTTCTATGGGGAAGGGAAGGGCTCCCTACAGCAACTGCATGGGAAGCAGGGGAAAAAGATGTCGTCCATCTGTTCTTTTTCTCCACCTCCTGCCAAAGAAATGAACTGCCGTAGTTTTGTTTAAATCAACCACCGAGCTGGCCTGGGGAGTGGGGTTCTGTGGTTCTTCTAGCCACGGAACGAGGTGCCCTGTGGCACCTTAAAGGGCTCCACCCGGGGTGAATAAGCATAGGTGTTCTTTACTGAAGAGTAATGAGAAATAAGAATGATAAAAATGCCAGCAGCCGTCATTATGTTTTCCAGGCACTGAACCTTGTGCTCAATACTGTGAACATCGCCACATTTGCTCCCCCATCAACACCTAATGTTGACATACTCTTTCTCCTCCAACCTTGCAAACACCCATAAGCACATTCCCAGGACTGAAGTATCTGGGGACGCCTACCAACAATAAGCCCAGGAGATCTCTGAGCGGGTGTGTACTCCCGTGGGTTGGCTCCAGGTAAACCACTCATTTCCTGAGACCCTGATTGGCCTGGGCGAGGCAGGTGGGATGAGAAACAGTAAAGGGCCTGAACAGGGGAGAGTTGATGAGATCCTGTATGAGGAGTTTTGACAGTGAGCAACACCGGGCGGTTGTCGATAAGAGCTTTGGTCCTTACGGAGGTATTCTAGGCTGGCGAAATGCACAAGGAAGGTAAATATTTTTAGCCTCTGTTTTATGTGTCGAACAACTCAGGTTGAGAGATGTGGTATGATTATCCAAAAGTCACAGAGCACGTAATTTGCAGAATCAAGATTTGAACCCACGTCTGTCGGGCACCACAGCCACACGTCTCTTACCAGACCAAAGCCCAGCTCAGAGGAAGGCATTAACAACCCCATCTGGAATACAAAGGAGGCTGCCAGCCCAGCAGAGTCCATGCCTTCTGATATTGCGCTGGGATGAATAAGAAGAGCAAAGTGTTCTGTTACTCTTACAGAAAACGCCTGTATAGTATGGAGGGTCATTTCCTAAGCCAATTGCTCCTTTCCTTGGCTAAGAGTCAAAATTATTGAGTCTCAAAAATAGAGGGTTCCTTGGAAGACTTTGAGCTCCATCCCCTCTTTTACAGACGAAGGCAAAGAAGCCCAGACTGCTCAAGGTCACACAGCTAGTGAGTAATATGATTCAGCCTAGGATTTAGAAATTCTGACTCTTAGCCCAAGCTCGTCCCACTGATTTGTGAACCTTCTTACACCTTTGGGTACTTCCTACCATGAAGGAATTTACCCCAATCTCAGTCTAAAGATGAAACTTCCACAACATATTTTCTTATTCTCTTCCTACTCTTCCCCTTCTTCCCACCCAAGTAACTGGACAGATGGTCTGGCCATGGCACAGTCCACCCGAGACAAGGAGGGAGGCACACATTCCCTCAGTTCCTGGAATGGGAAGACATTAGTGTCGGTTTTAATAAAGCATCTTGGAGAAAGACTGACATAACACTATAAAAATGAAGATATTGTTCTATCACTGCCTCCTATAGTGAAATATGGACAGATAGACCAACTGAACATAGTACAATCTAGAATAGGACCCCCACATGCTCAGTCACCTATTTATGACAAAGATGGCTGCAGTATCCTGGGGGAAAAGATGGCCTTTTCCATTAAGGGGTGCTCTGTCAACTGGGTATTTTTATCAGAAGAAAAAAGAGCATTTTAATTCCTATTTCATACTACACAGATAAATTTAATTCTAAATGAGAAAGGTAAAGTGATAAGGCTTTTTGAAAAAAAAAGCAGGAGCCTATTTCAGGACCCAGGCGAGATTGTTTTCTTCAACAGGACATGCAAAGCCTAACCATAGAGAAAAAAATTAAACTACATTAAAATGAATGCCTCAATTAATCAGAAACAATTAAGAAAGCAAGAAGGCAAGCTATATAGAGTTGGAGAAGATATTTGCAGAACGTATATCTATCAAAAGACTCATATCCAGAATATGTAAAGAGCCCTACAAGTCAGTAACAGAAAGGCAGACAGTTCAATAGAGAAATGAGCAAAAGACTTGAACTTTGCAGAAGAAGATTTCCAAGTAACCAACAGATGAGAAGGTGCTCAGCTCTTCTGGTAACCAAGGGTGTGTCAGTTAGAGTCACAGTGAAATACCACTACATTCTCAGCAGAACAGTTAAAATAAAAAAGACAGATGATACCAAGAGTTGGTGAGGATGCCGAACGGTCAGAGCGCTCAAACACTGCTGATAGGAGTATGAACTGAACAGCTGTTTGGCAGTCTCCGCTAAGGCAGAACTTATATGCATCTTGTAGCTGACAGAAGGGCATATGTGTGTTTATCAAAAGACACCACAAGAATGTTTGAAGCAGCATTTTCATGAAAGCCAGATACTGGAAACAACGCAAGAATTTATCAACAGTGGAATGGATAAATTGAATAAATGCACACTCTGGGATCTTAGGCAGCAAGAGAGGATGGATTACCATCAGTGCTGGTGGATCTCACAGGTACAGTGATGAGTGGAGCAAACCAGGCACAGCAGAAAACATACTGTGTGGTAAAAGTCAGAAGCAGGTAAAACTAATCTATGATGTTACAAGTCAGGATGGTGGTTACCCTTGAAGGGGGATAGTGACTGGGAAGGGGCAGAAAGGGGCCTCTGGGGGAGAAGGTGGAGTGGAGACGCTCTGTTTCTTGGTCTGAGTCTGGACACCTGGATGTGTACTTCTGGTGAAAACTCATTGAGTTGTACATTAACGTTAAGCTACAAAAATGCATCTTCTAAAATGGAGAGATGTGAGGAGAAAGGCAAGTAGACCTGTTTGTACCTACTTGCAGCCTGCCATCCTGCCAGATTTCACAGATATCAACTCATGCCACCCTTCCTACCTACCCGGAGGTAGGGGTTAAGTCCTCCACTTCACACGTGAGGAAACTGAGACTCAGAAGGGGCTCAAGGCCATGCCATTTGCAAGTGCTGGAACCAGACATAACCTAGGATTCACATCCAGGTCTGTGTGGGGCTGGAGCTCATCTTTCCTAACTTGTAGGAGCTCAAGCGTGGGAGTCAGAACTGGTTTTGAATCTAGAACTGCCACTCACACAGGGTCTGACCTTGTGTAAGTCACTTAACCAGCTGGTTCTTACTAGTCTCGTGTGGCTTGGGGAGCTGTCAGGGTGGAGAGGTTGATGCTGGTGGAAAGCTACAGCCGTACACACAAAAGCACATGACCGAGGCCTGCAGTCAGCAGAATTCAGAATCTTTTTGCTTCATCTGAACCCTACTTGAGCTCTTCATGCCATTCTGAGCAGGGGTGTGGAGTTCAAAGCAAAATCACCATGCCTGTCTCCCTGGCGTCACTATTCTAGTAACTTCAGATGACACTGTACACCTGGGGAAGTTTGGGGGCGCAGGTGCAATGGGTGTGTGTGGAAGTGGCCAAAGACTTGGCTGGGTGTTGGGGAGCTGATGGCCCATTGTGTGTAAGTGACGCCAGGTTTGTGGTTTAACACAAGCTGGCAGAGGTGAGCCTGGAGGAGGAACTTCCAACCCTGCCGGCATCCTCCCTTAAATGCAGTGGATTCCGCAACCTCCTTTCCTAGCAGAACTGAGTTAGACTTTTTTGTTTAATCCGTGCAGAACAGTCAGGAAGATGGATGGAAGGTAAATAGCATCTGTATTTGTTCAACATTTTGTCACCTGTCCCCAAGTTTCCTAGGTCTGCTGAGAAATTGGGAGCTCCTTGGGGTGGGAGGGGAGTAAGGAAGTGAGCCTGGGAGGTGCCCTTCAGGGACGTGCACATGGGATTTCATATGAACTTACAGTCATGGTCATGTTCTATGCATGAGGCACAGGAGGAAAGAAGTGCCAGTTACCTGCCTTGCCAAGGTTAAAACGCAAAAACTGCCCTTCCTCGTCCACGCCTGAGAGGAGACCTCTTCCATTCATAGGCTCAGAGGTCGTTACCTGGTGGGTGGGAGAAAGCGAATTTCAGGAGGAGGGGATGGGGTGCCGTGACCAGGAGCTGAGTCCCCTGCCTGCTTGCTCCTACCCCACCCCGCCTCGCCGAAGTCTTCATTTGTCTGCTCCGAAACTGCGCACATTGATCTGCTGTGTACAAAGTTGCAAAGCAAGATGGCAGGAGCGCTGAAGTGTATCAGGTCTACTAGGGAATAAATATACTGGGGTTTTAGTTTAAATGAGTTAAGAGCCAGGGAATGGCTTGACAGCCATGAGGGGCCCAAGCTTTGGTTTCCCACCAAACAAGTCCCTTGTAGGTGGAAGCTGTCAGTCAACGCTGCCCTGTGGGTCCCCGCCCTTGGGGACAGAGTCCCTGCCCACGCGGCTGGCCTGTCACTGCAGAGAAGAGGCGTGAGTAGGAGCGAGACCAAGGTGGCTGGCTGCTGGGAGGGGAGTCTTTAACCCTGCTCTGACCTCTCCCCTCTCGAGGGGTTGTCCCTGATGCATGAGCCTTTCCAAGGGGACAGGGATGGGTGAGGTGCCGAGAACTGACCCTGGTCCAGGGCTCTGGGCATCCCCCTCCCCAGCAATCTGGGTGCAGCCTGTCTGTCTGTGGCTCCCTTTTCTAATATTAATGCCTTGATTAATTCCACACCAATTCGTCTTCTTTTTTTCTTATTTCCTAGCCTTTGCAAACCACCTACTCCTCTCCAAGAGTGGCTTTGATTGAAGTTTGAAGTTTTCAGGTTCAGCTGTTTTTTAGTTACTTGTTATTGGAAAATGTAGCGATTTCCCCCCAGTGAGAAGGGAAAGGGCCCTGCCTTCCCCGCTCCCACTCCCCCCGCTCCACGGCTCCTGATGTGTCACCACTCAGAAAGGCCTGTGAGATACGGTTATTTATTCTTTCCCATCCTTCTCTCCACTCGATTTTGGGCCGAGGCCAAAACTTGGGCAAAACAAAGAAGTGGCCATCGGAACAGTCTCCTTCAATGAGAAAGTGTGTCCCTGTGACCCACGCTGCCGCCTGGGGGTGGGGGTGGGGAGACCAGGGGGCCAGGGGTGCACTCGGCGCCCGTGCCGCTGGGTGCGCATGAAAGCCCCTCTTGTGCTGGAGGCAGTCGGTCCAGAGGGAGTCCCTCAGAAGGTAATTGCCTCCTCCCAGGGTCGGCCTTGCTGAAATTTATAGCTCCGCTCAATAAAGCCATTGTGCGGCTCCTCGGGAAGCTGTGGGGGTGGGTCGGGGCTTGGAAGCTGGAGTTGGGGCACCAGGCGGAGACAGGGGGACTGCTGCTGGGGCGCGAGCAGAGCCGTCCTGCCCTCTCCTCCAGCCAGCTCTTCTCAGGAGGCCGTGGCCACCGGCACCCCCGCAGGAATGCTCAGAAGCCTGGCTCCGGACTGCGCTCCAAGCGGCGTGAGGAGGCCCTGGAAGGGAGTATTTGCTTGGAGGGGACTGGGCAAGGCGCTGCTCCCCCAAAGAGAGCTCCAGACCGTCTGTGCTTCTTTAATGAGGCAAGCCAGTTCTTCCCAATGCACCGCTACTGGGGCTTTTTCCTTCCTGATTTAGTTTATTGCTGTCTGAGAGGGAAGACACACACACACACACACACACACACACACACACACACACACACACACACACACACACACAACTCAAAGGTGTAATGGAAAAAGGATTGGTTTTAGAAAGCAGGGGAGGCCAGAGGGCAAGCCCCAAGCCTAACCTGGAACTTTCCTGTGGGGTGGATGAAAGCCACAGCACACAGTGGAAACTAGCCCAGCTCACCTGACGGACCCCCGCCTTCAGCCCCGCCGCCTTGTTTCTTCAGGGAGCCGAGCTGAGGTCAGGAGGGGCTGCCTGGAAAAGCAGCTGGAAAGCAGGCCAGGACTGTGTCTGGGGAGGCTGGGGATTGCCCAGGACCGCCACAGGCTTGGGTGGGAGGCTGTGGGGAAGGAGGGCAGACAGAGACAGGGTCCAGGCTGGCCCATGGAGGGGGAGACTAGAGTTGAGGTGTAGAGTAGGATGGACGGCTCGGCCCCAGCTCCAGGTGGGGCTGCAAGAGCCCTGCTCAGAGCTCTGCGTGGAGCGGGGTTGGGGAGCTGCCCACAAAGTGGTCCCAACCAGTTCAGAGAAACTCTGCGCAGCCCACACATATTGTCCCCTGCCTCAGTAAGGCTCAATTTAATCACTCCTGCCTCAAAATTAAAAAGGAAAAATTACAAACAGTACCACTGATTCCTGAGTCCTTGTCAGAGCCACAGCAGCTGCCCAAGGGGAAGTCGCGGGGCATTCCCAGCTGGGCGTCCAGGCAGAAGTGGCTTGGTGTTGTAAGGGGTATACTTGTTAAATTTGAGTCGATATCCAAGGGGCCCTGTGTTTACTCCATTAGGAAACCAGATAGAGCTAATCAATGCTAGAAGGACTCTAGTTAACTCCTGAGGGAAGGTAAATATAAACAGCAGCATTCAGATCAATGTAAAATTCCCCCCCACTGCAGTTGGTTAGGGTGGCTTCCAGAAGGCCTGTGCAGGAAGCCTGGATTTTGGAAGGAGTCAAGCTCCTCCCTGGAAGCCTGCAATGGACAGAGTACCTCCTACAAGTCAGGGCCCACCTGGACTCTGAACCCGGCTCAGGTTCCCAGGTGGTTGGCCTCCCTGGCCCTCAGTCTCTTCATCAGAAGGGCAATCATTGATGTTGAAATGTACTTCACAGCTCATCAAGGGCTTTCACTATCTTTCTTGATACCCATTACCCTTTGAGGTGGACATCGATATCATTATTTCCATTTCACAGATAAATAAAATGCAGCTCAGAGAAATTAGATAAGTTCACTCAGGCCACAGGCAGAACAATAGGGTCTCAGATCCAGGTCCTCTGTCTTCACGGCATACATGCCTTCCTCCAGCCATATCATTTCTGGCAGGGCTTCTGTAGCATTACTAGTCTGATCCATTTAACCCAATGAAGTAGTCACTGTTGTTACTACCAGTTTACCAATAAAGAAGTCAAACCTGAGTCCAGAGAAGTAAGGTCATGTAGATGGTCCAAGGTCATATAGATGGCCTGAGTGCCATCAGCCAACACCCCTGCTTGTTCACATCTTCTTACCTTGCAATAGCTGGTATGTGATGTCTTCTCTATATAAAACATGCTGTTAATTAATTTTCTTTTCTAACCTCATTTTCTTAGAGAATTCCTTTCTTCCATACCACCATTGTCACAGATTACTGTCCAGAGCCTCTAGATGCAAGGGCAGTGGGCAGGGGACACGGGCAGCTGGGCCTGGGGGTGGCTCTGAGAATAACCACACTCTCCATCAGGTTTTTCTGCCCCTACCCCACCCCCCAACATGCACACCCCAGCTCGGGAATATCTGCTCCTGGTCTGGAGGACAATCCTTCAGGACAAGCCGTTCCTGAAACTCTCCTGCTAGGTCCATCTGTGGGCTCACCTACCACCTCCCTGAAGCCCTTATCGGGCAGCGGATCTGGGGCTCTGAGAGCCTTGTGAGCTCCCTGAGGCCAGGTTACATGTCCACCAGCAGCCAGAGATTCTCCCTTGGGTGAGCCTGCCAGAGTTAAACCCTGTCTGACATCATTTTAGTTATTGCTGCCTGGAGCCCCTGACCTGTGCAGTGGTGGTCAATTCGATCCAAATCTCAGGGAAGACCCTCCAAGATTTTACTTGAGAGAAGATTTCTCTCCCTTCTCTGAAAAGGGAGCAGCCAATAAACACCTCCTTCCCCAACATCTTTTCCTAATGTCTGTTGTATACCTGGCATAGGGGGGCTGGAAGTTCACTAGGGTTCTCTCATTATCATTAATACTGATTTCTTACATAGATGGCTTCACATGTAGTTTACAGACAGTGTTCAACCACATTATCTCATCTAATCCTTAAAATCAACGTGGGGCACATGATCACTTTTATGGCTGTCCTGTATATGAAGCAACCTACCTTAGAAAGCTCAAGTGATTAGTCCAAGGTCATGAACTAGAAAGAAGGAGAGCAGAATCTTCCAACTCTTAGTCCAGACATTTTTTCCCTTAAGCCTTCTTGTTTCTTAAGCTGTCCTTTGAAATATTGTAAACGTGAATCTTGGAGTGCAATGTTCACGGGGACTCTGGCGTCCTGGTGACCCACCTCCATTTTACAGAAGAACCAGCTTTGGCTTTTGAGGTGAGAGGTTTTGGGGATTTGACAGAAGGCACTGGTCTCTCTAGTTGCAGGATACAGGACTTCTGATGTAGGGGGCCTCCATAAATGGTTGATGTGTCAGTACATGAATGAATAATTGAATGACCAGATATCCGCTTTCCCTATTCCTAGTCCCACATGCCTCCCAGGACACCATTCTCATTCCTGCACTTTCACTGATCTGAAAATCTAAAAATCAGTTTCAGACCTAAAAAAAAAACAACACTGGGTTTTTTTTTTTTCTGCATGGCAGCACAAGGAGCAGTTTGGGAGGAGGGAGAGGAAAGAGATTTTCTAGGTGGAGAAATTGAGGCAGGGACGTGCTTGGCACTGTGGCTGTAGGCCACCGAGGGCAAGGAGCTGGCCTGGGTGCTTCTCGGATTTCCTGATTTCTGGGGAGCCGGGTGAGATATAATGAGTTAGGAGAAATACTTATTGGGTCATTCAAATGGCTGAGTATATACTTCCCAGGGAGCTGTGATTTTCACCGACAGTCCCTGAAAACACTGCAGAGCCTTAAAGAGGGAATGGGTGTCTTGGCATGTAGGTGGGAGACTTGTGGACCCCACCCAAGGAGGGGGGCTGGGGGCTGAATCAGCCAATGGCCAGTGATGTAGTCAATCCTGACCACGCAGTGAAGCCCTCACAAAAACTCAGGAGAAGAGCTTACTGCTTTCTTGGAAACTGCTTCTCTGTTGGAGAGAGCGTCCATGCTTGGGGAACCAGAAGGCCTCCATGTGCCACCAAGCCGGGCCCCAAGCTCCACGAGGATAGAAGCTTCTTTATTTGGGACCTTGCCCTGTGCATCTCTTTATCTGGCTGTTAACTTGTTTCCTTTATGGTATCCTTAATTAAACTGGTTAACATAAGTGTTTTCCTGAGTTGTGCGAGCCGCTCTAGCAAATTAATCGAACGTAAGGGGGAGGTCCTGGGAACCTCCAGTCTGTAGCTGGTAGGTTAGATGCATAGGGAGCTGCCTGGGGCTTGTGATCAGCATCTGGAGTGGGGGATGGAGGGCAGTCTTCTAGGTTGGAGCCCTTAACCTGAGAATCTGGTGCCATCTCCGGGTAGAGGGCATCAGAATTGAGTTGACTTCTTGGGCACCTGCTGGTGTTTGAGAATTGCTTGGTGTTGTGTGTTGGAAGACCTCCACTCCCTCCCCACCCCAGCACCCACACACGCACACTGGAAGCAGGTCCAGGAAAAACACCCAGGGGCCGAGAGCCAATTTCATCCTTTCTGCAGGGCCTGGTGGACGTGCAGGCTTCAGGAAAGAGGACCACTGAGCTGGAAACGGGGTTGCCATGTTCCAGACGCCTTTTGGTCTCATGTGCATCGCATGAGATCAAACCACTCTTCTTCAACTCCAGAGCTGTCCACCATCACCGGGGGGAACGAGGCGATGCTGCTAAGAGAGGAAAACAGTTAGAAGTACAATTAGTGTTATGAAAACTGGTCATAAATATTTGAGTTCTCTCTCAAGAGAGGAGGGACAAGACACCAGCTCACAGTTGCGTGTATTGACAGAAGAGGAAACAGTCCATGAAACGGGTCATTTGCCTGATGTTTTTGTCTATCAGACCCTGGCATTGGAATAAGGGGAGCTGGGTGATTGGATCCGCTGCCCAGCTGTTCCGTTTGCAGCATCAGCAATATGCCAGTACTGCAGCCCTCAGACCGACGCGGGCACGTGCCCCAGACACGTGTGGGTGGTGTGGGCAGGCAGGCTCCCACGACCCTGGGAATGCGCCAGCACAGGCTGACTCCCATCTGGTGACAGAGGAGGAGGATGTAGGCCTGATGTGGAAGAACGTGAGCCTTCTGCCTCAGAGTTCTGCCTCCTCAGTCTTGGGGCAGCGTGACAGAGCCACAGCCGTCATAAGCATGCCACGTCTGTCTCAAGGGCCCAGACCCCTTGCGGTGCCCTTTGAGCTGGTATCGTGTGCACCTGGGCCCGTCCTTCCAAGCGTCCATTTGGTTGTTCCTCGGGTGGTCTTGGCTCTGCGACATGCTTGCCGCGGTGAGGCCTGTTCATTTGGCAGCCCCAGGCGCCCCAGTGCCTAGGTTCTGTGCTCCCCCCTCTGCAGCCCCAGGTGCCTCCATGCCCTAGTGGGGCTGGTAGGGGGATAAGCAGGGTGGAGGGTGAGTATGGGAATGGTATGTGCCCTATGCTGTTTGGGATGGAGGGCCCCCTCCACAGGCATATGCGATCACTGGCACCTATGCCCACCAATGGGAAGCGGCACTCCCTTTGCTGGGGGCCCTGTGCCAGCATGACAGATGGGTGTGTGGGTCAGCTGCCAAGGGACCTCAGAGAGGATCCAAATAGGGCTCTGTTTTTTGAGGGCAGGACTTTCTCCCCTTTGCTCCTCTTCTTAGAGGCAGGACCAGCCGAGGAAACCATCTATCTGGGTAGTAGCCTTGGTTCCTGTGTCCATGTCATCCACTTACTCCCGTGGCTGGCCTCTAAGCTAACGGGGAGGGTGAAAAGATAGATGGGACGCACGCCTCTCAGCATTCCTCTATACCTGCATAGGTTCTGAGGGTGTGCACCACTATACCGAGAAGCATGGGATCCCAAAATCTGCTTGCTGGGGCTTTTCTTCCACTTCCCTGACAAATGATTGCAGAGCACCAGCTTGATTACCTGAAAGCGGTGGGGGGCCCACTGCCTCACAGGCAACTCCTCCTTTGCTGGCTAATAATAGTTGTTGGATGATTTTATGCCATAACGCAAAATCTGCATCTAGATTAATGCCAGCTCTGCCCTAGAGCAACTGAGAACAAATCTACCTTCTCTTCCTCTATGACAGCTCTTCAGGTATTTTAAACCAGGGCTCACATCCCTGAAGAGTCCTTGCTTCTCTAGGCTAAGAATTTCCTGTCCCTTCAATTCCTACAGTCATACCTTGAGTGACACAGAACCCCGATAGCTTGTTAGGATTGTACGGTAGATTGTTAAAAACAAAACAAAACAAAACAGGGGCTGAATTCAGACAGACCCACGACTGAGTCACCTTGTCCAAAGTAGGGTGGACTGAGTGGGGACCGGACGTTCCCAGTCTCAGCTGCCGTCTGTCACGATCCGATTACCTACACATGGGATTAAGCAGAATCTACTGACCAGCAACTATGCAATAAGGCTTCTATCCTTATTAAAAGCAGGTGTTATTTGTATTTTAGAAATGAAAAAACACTGATACACATGGGTGGCCTAGCTTCCACCGGGGCATGCAAGTAGTCTGCAGCAAAGTGAGGCCGCTGTGGTTCTGAGTCAGGAGGCTTCCGGGACTGGAGATCCAGCAGGTACTAGAAGTGCATATGATGTGGGTACGGAAGGACATGCTTCCATGGGGGAAGGCTGTCCAACAGTTTTCGACAAGAGCACCCCCAGAGTGGGGATGGGGGAGCGGGAGGGAGGGGAGGAGACTTCCACTCTACTCTCTGTTCTCTTTTATTGTTTGAATGTTCGTAAGAATACAAATATATTCAAGCAATTCTCACATATCTGAAACAAAAATAAGATGTTTATGATTTGGACTATATCTTCAAATGGGTTAAAATCCAATGGGTGAGCCAAAGCATATCAAAATAAAGAAAAGCCCTACATGTGAGAGGTGATATGGCCTGGTGGCTGAGAGCATGGACTCCGGAACCCTAGACCCGGGTTTCCAATCACAGCTCTGCCCTCTGTTAGCTGTGTGACCTTGGACAAGGTAGTCAATCTCTTTATTCCTCCATTTCCTCATCTGTACATTTCTTATAGGTTATGTTTGTCAAGAACAAGGAGGTCTTTCTATATTTATTTAGATTGAGGACAGTGTAATTAACTCTTTAGAGTGTACAGTTTTATGAGTTTTGACAAATGTATAAAGTCATAAACCAATATCACAGTAAAGGGTATAGCATAGTTCCATCAACGTCCCAACTCTCAATGTCCCTTCTCATTCAACCAGTCTCCCACCCACGGCCCCTGGCAACCACTGATCTGTTTTTCGTTTCTATAGTTTGCCTTTCCCAGAATATCTTTGAAATATAATTATATAGTGTAGCCTTTTGGGTCAGGCTTCTTCGCTTAGCAAAATAAATCTGAGCTTCATCCATGTTGTTGTGTATGTCAGTAGTTTATTCATTTTTGCTGTTGAGTAGGATTCCATTGGGTGCAAACTACAGTCTGTATTTCCAGTCACTAGCTGAAGGATATTGGGGTTGTCTCCAGTTTTGGGTGATTATGAGTAAGGTTTCTATAAACATGCACGTACAGGTTCTGTGGGCATATAAGTCCCTTTCATATGGTAAATACAGTAGTATTACTAGGTCATCTGACAACTATGTCTTTTTAAGAAACGACTGAACTGTTTTCCCAATGGCTATATCCTTTCACGTTCTCATCCACAATGGAGTCCAGTTGTCCCGTATCTTGGTATTGTCCAGTATTTATTTATTTATTTTTAACTTTGGCCATTCTAATAGGTATCCAGTGGTGTCTCACTGTATCTCATTGTAGTGTTTATTTGTATTTCTCCAATAACTAAAAATATTGAGCATCTTTTCATGTGACCATTTTCCATCTGTATCTTTTTTTGATGCACTGTTTATCTTTTCAAAAAAATGGGTAGTTTGTTTTCTTATTGTTGAGTTTTTAAAGTTCCTTATGTATTCTAGACTCAAGGTCTTTGTCAGATATATTTTGGAAACATTTCCTCCTGGTCTGTCACTTGTCTCTTAAATCTTTCAAGAGTGTCTTTTGAAGACAAGTTTTTAGTGTACATAAAATCCAATTTGTCAATTTTTTCCTTTATATGTCATGATTTTGGTGTTACCTAAAGTCACAAAAGTTTTTTTGGTTTTTCCTTCTAAAGGTTTTACAGTTTTAGGTACATTTAGGTCTGTGTTCCTTTTGAGCTACATTTTGTATATGGTGTGAGGTAAGGTCGAGGCCTCTGACACAGTGGCTGTCAGACTTCTTGGGCCCTCCACCTTCCCCGCGGCCAGGCTGTTTGCCTTCTCTGCAGACCTTTCACGCAATGCCTGTGCTAATATTTACACCCCTGCTTAGCTGGGCTGGCCTCTGCCGCCCTGGGCATTTCTTAGACTCCAGCAGGATGGAGCTGCAATATTTCCAAGGGACTCAGCAGCTCTTTCCCACTCATAGCACAGAGCATGCTGAGAGCCAGAAGCTGCTGAGTGTGCAGGCTGCCTGGGGTCCAGGATGTCCGTGAATGATGTGCTGGGCCTAGCCTAGTCATACATAATGCACAGATTGTAGCCTTGAGAGTTGGTTGGTCATGGTGTGTGCTGGCTTGAGGCAGGACAGCTCAGCTCTCCTTGGGCCCTGGGCCTTTGGTTTTGACCATCTGAAGAGAGTGGCTGATCCACCACCATCAAGGTTCTGAGAGATGGATGGGTAGAGTAGGGGAATGGAATGCAGTCCAGGCCTCTGAGAAAATGTGTGCCAATGGGACCAAACACAAGAGTTTCTTAGAAGTGGCCAGTTCTCACTCTTCCTTTTCCTGACTGTAAAGACAAAGAGTGGTCCTACAACACCTGAGGAATGCCTGTGGTCCACTCATCTCACCAGGTCACATCTCCCCCTTCCTGTGTGCCAGTGCATGGAGCAGGGGGATTGGGGAGATGAGCAAAAGGTGTGTAAGCAAAGCTCCAAAGCTTGGGCGTGCAGACTCAGCCCTGGCTGCAGATGTTCCTGTTTCAGCCCAAAGCACCAAAACAAGATTCAGATGCGTAAGCAAGGGCCAGAGACAACAGTCAGTGCAGCCCTGAGCTTGCAAAGAGTCCTGGGAAATCACTGTGTCCCCATCCCTCTGCCTCTGACCAGGATTACACATAAGTGGTCGCAGATGGAAGAGCCCCAAAGAGAGGATGCAATCTCCCTTGGTTATTATGTCAAGGGTCAACCTCGATTTGGGCGTTTGGTATTGGTGCCGGCATTCAGACATACAGTATCTACGAGGAGAGAGTTAGCTGGCAGGCAGAGGCCAGCTGTGGGATCAGGAGGGGACCAGAGATAGGGTGGCAATGGGGAAGGAGTGCATGGCAAGTGGGAAGCCAGGTGCCTATGCTCTCTAACAGCTGGGGGTTCCAAGGCATGAGGTCTACACTTAGGAGCAGGTAGCTCGGTGGTTTGCTGTGTTTCCTTGGCCAAATTACTACACTCTCCTGGACAGCTGCTCACCTGTAACCAGGGGCACAAGCTCCACCTGCTCCATGGCTCGTTTCATGGGCTCCTACTGTTTGTCCATTTCCTCACAGGCATTTTCGGATGCAATTCTCACAGCGGCTTGGACAATCACTCTTATATCTCCATTTTGCAGATGAGGAGGAAAAGGCCCAGTGAGGCTAAAGAGTGTCCTCCAGTCATGCATCCACTGATGTCCCCCAGAAAGGGTCAAATCATACGAGTGGGAAATCCCTTCCACCATTTACCAGTGTTCAAGATGATCAATACATTCCAGGGTAAACACAAACTTGGGCTTCCTGATGGAAACAGCACCTCCTCAGCCTCATGGGATGCAACCCCAGACTTGCAGTGAGTTAGGGGCCCTGGGTCCTCTATCCCAAAGTTGGTCTAAGCGGTCACGTACTGCAGAAAGTAGACTTGTCCTCTCTAGGCCTTCGTTTCCTTGGTGTTAAAATAAAGGGCCAGATGAGATGATTTCTCAGCTCCCTTCACTTTCTGTGACCTTATGATTCTGATTTTTTTATTCTTTGCCTTCAGGTTCCTGAAGAGACATTAGGCTCGGCAGTGACTGGAGATAGGCTCCCTCGTGCTGGAGAGAATGAGAAGACACAGTCTTGCCTTAGAGGGAAAGGGACAGAATTTAGACTGAGACTTCCCTGTGGCTTTCTGCTTCTCTGTACCTTGTACATGTTTCAAGACGCTTTGCTCAGGGCCCATATGGCCTGGGAGGCCTTCCAGCACCAGCCTGGTAAACACATTCCTTTGTGAATATGATCTGTGTGTGCAGCCCAGTGTGAGCTGTATTCATTCATTCATTAATGTACTACTTAGCCCTGCCTGTGCCAAAGTGGAGTTGTGGCAGCTTCAGCAGGTGTGTAACAGAGCAAGATAACATACATCCGAAGCAAATGGGAAAGGCAGGTGGGAAAACACAGGAAGGAATTTTACGGGGGACCAGGAATGAGGCTGGCCTAGGCACGCGGAGCTGGGCGCCCTAAACCCGTACTGCCGATAGGCCCCAATTTAGGATCTAGGGCTTCTGGCAGCCAACCTGGGCAAGGTGAGCTGTTCAGTGTCATGATGACAGTGCCTGTGAAGTGAGAGGAAGGAAAGAGGAAGGAGGGAGAGGGAGGGTGCGACCCGATGAACAGTGTCTTCAGCCACGGCCTCAGTGTGGACACCGCCCCTCACTTCCTTAGGCTGCTCCATGTAGAAGCATCCTTCAACACAGACTAAAGTTCGACTCAGAGAAGCAGGGGGTCACAGGGACATGTCCAGTACACAGCTCTCTGCTCATCTGGCCTATTCCTGGGGCAGTTGTTAGTATTTCTGGAGGGTGGACCGGACTGCATACCCTCAGGCAATCTCTCATACACTTTCTTTCTCTCAGCTGGGTTTTTGATGGACACTGCATGGAAGTGAGTTCAAGACCACATTCCTTGCCGAACACCTGAGACACAGATATTGGGCTTCCAATTCAATATGGACCCGAACCCCTCACAAACATACAGCCAGTTGGAATCTGGCAACTCCAGGGCAGGGCTGTGATCCTCATGAAAACCACGCATCTCCTGAGGAGCTGGCTCCATCAGATGACCGCCCCTTCGGCTCTGGGTCGAGATGAAGGAGTTTGCAGGGTGTCTGATCCCCTTCTGGGCTATGAGTGCCTGCACTTCAGGGAGGGGTGGTTTCTCCAGGAATGGAGACCCTTGGATTTCGTTCCTAAAATGAGAGGCTTTGTCTGTATGATTTCCAAGTTTCCTCCCAGTGCAAACATTGCTAATTCCAGAAGGGAAATACTCCATGGGACACAGGCTGTTAAACACAAGAAAAGTCTACCATTAGAACAGGGAAATTGCCTGCCTCAGAGATGTAGAAACCCATGCTGTCTGGGGTAAATTGGAACAGATCTTCCTGGAGGCAGGGGGCTGGACAGGATGGCCTCTGGAATCAAAGTGTCGCAGGTGGTGAGTATGTGGCTGGCTGATCTGCTGTCTCATGGGTGTGCATGACCTGGCGTGGGTTCTCTCATGGGCACACCCTCCCTGCTGGTGTAGGGACTCCTGGCCACGTTTATTTTCCCCTCCCCGGCTGGCAGCTGTGGCACCGTGGGCCGTCACAACAGAGTCTTTCCTGGGAAATGCATTAGATAGCGCACCATTCCCCTCATAAAAATACAATAAATGGCCCTGCAAGTGGTTGGCGGAGTCATGACTCTAACCCAGTGGCCATCTTGGAAAGGCCTCTTCAGAAGCGAAGCTGAGAAGACTTAAAAGAAATCTTTGGGGTAATTAGCTTTCTGGAGTGCAGAAAGCTATTAAATCACGGAGAGTCAGAGAGGACCGGTCTCCAAGTCATACATCAGGCTGGGCTGAGCTCCAAGGGCCCCCTACACTGTCCCTCACCTTGTGAGCCGGTGGCTGACCGCGCGGCAGCCCCTCCTTGCAGGCCGGCGGGTATATCTAACCCTCGTGGATAACACTCCGGGCCACATAGAAAACATGTGTCCCTGAGAAGCACAGGGAGGCTGGGGTAGGAAGCCGGTCTCCATGCCCAGGGTGGCCCTGCAAGCCAGAGAGATGGTTTCTTGTCTGGGTGAGGCATGGGTGAGGGGCTCATCGCAGCAGAATGGCGGGATGATGGAACAAAACTTCTGTTCAGCTTCATGACTTCTTGTCAGGAATGGAAAGGGAAGCTCCGAGCCTACTTTCTTGGAATTCCCAGAGTCCCTGTCCCTCCCCTGGCCAGGATGTGGGAGCCCGGCAGGATGCAGAGGGGTGCAGAGTGCAAACATAGAAGCACCAGCCTAGGTTGGCTTACTCTCTTTGTTGAGCGGGGCCCTCTGGCCCTGCCCCACGACTTCCTCTTCCGTGGCGAGGGGAGTGGGACCCCCATCTGTTCTTCTGGGTCCTCTAGAGTCCCAGTTCCCAGTCCACCCTTCCTGCTGGGGGCCCCGCTGGAACGCTGGAAGGTGGGTTCCTCCCAGCCTGCCGGCCTGCCTGGCTGTCAGCCGGCTCAGGTCACACAGTCAAGGAGTAAAAAGCTATCAGGGAATTCTGGCCTCTGGGCATGCAGACCTTCAGGGCATTTAGGGGAAGTAGATTAAGAAATCTTTTTTCCAGATAAGAGAGGCCTATAAAGAGGCCAAAGAGGGGAAACCCCCCCTCTCTTTGATCGGAAGGGATTGTAATTACTCAGATATTGATTGGGATAATAAGTTTGCCAAAACTCTAGAGAAGGAGAGCGATTCCCCCAGGTATTTTGCTGTTGAGGGTTTGCTTAGCTCTCCTATGAAGTCAAGTCAATTTGGAGGCCTGGCCTGGCCCTGAAGCCAGCAGAATTGGGCTTGGGGGCCTTTTCCTCCTGTGGAGAGCACAGTGCGCACGCTGGAGCACCGCCTCCCTCCTGGGGCTCTGCCTACCATCATTGTTAGCAGGACCAGCGTGATTATTAACAGCTCCTGGGCCTCTTGAGTTTGTGAGTGCAGCAGGAACTGAAACGGGCCGGAAAGGAGCTTAAGCCGCTCAGCTGCAACTCCAGAATCTTCTTCAGTAGTTTTCTACTTCCACACAAGCCTTCTCTCTCAGAATTCCCCGGGCCTGCACCCCTATCATGTCTGTGTGTGCACATGGGCACACACACAGGCACACATTGTTTGTGCATGTCCTACCTGCACTTCAGCCACAATTCCCACATGTCCCCATCCAGCCCATACAGTGCAGGATCAAAAGCTCTGGCTTTGGGGTCCGACAGACCTGAAGGCGAGCCGGGCTCTGTGTCTTCCTGGTCCTGCGACCCTGAGTCCGTCGCATCACCTTTGGGGTCTCAAAGTTATTTGTACCATGGGAGTACTGGTAGCACCCTACCTCATCTCACATGGCGGTCAAGATTAAATGAGATGATGTAAGACACTTGGCATGATGCCTGCCTTGTAGGAAGCAATCAATGAAGATATTAGTTATTGCTATGGTTATCCTCTATCCTGTCTTTGAGATTTTGCACAGGTAATTTCACAGCTGTAAACCGAGGTTCTTCTCAACCTGCCAGGGCCAGCCCAGGCTTCAGCTCCATCCCACCCAGGGCCCCATTCACCTTGTGGCTTCTATTGCCGTTGTCTGCATCTCTTCTGACTGTTACCATGGTTTGCCTCGAGTGGTGATAATGAAATCGAGGAGCACAGGGTTAGGTCTTCTCCATTATTTTATGTCCTTTGCTCCAATCCCAGAGTTTAACACTCTACATACTTTATATATAGTTGGTGTGCAATACATTTTTGTTGATTTTTAATAATAAGAGACAATAATATCATTTAGTGAGCCATTACTATGTGTCTGCCTCTTTTCATTATCCCATTTAATCCTCATTCCAACCCTATGAAATATTATTACTGCCTTTGTATAGATTTGGAAAGTAAGGCTCTGGAGAGATTGAGTCATTGATTGGTTACATAGGCTGAGTATTGCTCCAAAAGCAGGACTGTGTGTTTCCGAAGTCCATAGTTACGTATGACGAGGCTAGGCCCAGCACATCGTTCACGGACATCCCGGCCCCCGGGCAGCCTGCACACTGAGCGGCTTCCAGCTCTCAGCGTGCTCTCTGCTATGAGTGGGAAAGAGCAGCTGAGTCCCTTGGAAAGATCGCCGCTCCATCCTGCTGGAGTCTAAGAAATGCCCAGAGCAGCAGAGGCCAGCCCAGCTAAGCAGGGGTGTAAATATTAGCACAGGCATTACGTGAAAGGTCTGCAGAGAATGCAAACAGACTGGCTGAGGGGAAGGTGAAGGATCCAAGAAGTCCGACAGCCGCTGCCTCAGAGGCGCTGTGAGGACTGTGGCGTGAGGAGGTGCCAGGAAGTCCTGCCTGCTGAGGAAGGCCTCCTCAGACAGATCCAGGCTGGCAGAAGGCAGGTTCTGACAGAAAAAGAATGCTTGTGGACAAGGGAGGCAAGGAGCCAGTGGAGACCTGGCTTTAGAGCTGTAGAGGACGGGAAAGACGAGACGAAAGGGCGTCCACATAAAGGGCTGGTATGCTGACGACAGCGACGATGGCCATAATAATAATGACCTTGCCTGATGTGCTTGGCTGAGTGCCCCATGGGTGATGTAAGGGGCCGGCCAGTTGTCAGTCTCAGCGACATAAACGTGACTGTTTCAGAGTGCAACGTCACTACATTTAATCTTTCATGACTACAGACACCCAAGAGGATGCCCAACCTTTTCTGAGTCTTTCAACAAACCTCCATGCTACACGTCCTCTGTGTTTGCCACCAGGATGGGGAGATGAAAGAAACCTGTACTCCTACCTGCAGGGTCTCATGGTCAAGTGAGAAACTAGAGAGTGATACGGCGGGCTGTGTCATCAGGGAGGTATAGTCAAGTGTTCTGGGAAATGGGGGAAGACGCCAGAGAAGGGGTGACTTCTAAGCTGAGAAGGCTTTTAAGGATGGGAGCATCCGCATGTGTGCAGTGTGAGTAGAGACCGCACTTTCTACCATTTCCAGTGAAAGCTTGGAGGCATGTGAGTGCATGGTATGTTCAAAGTGGGCTTAATGGAGACCCCTGTGTGTCTAGAGTCGGGATATGTGAGAAGTTCCAACAGATTAAGGATGAAAGAGCTGGTGGGACAAAATCGTGAAGAATCTTTGAAAGACATGTTGTTGCATCAATCAACAGATTTATTTATTGAGCATCTACAGTATGCCAAGTATGGAATCTGGCTCTGGGTCTATATGGCAAGCAAACCGGAGTCTGTTTCTGTTCCCTCCATCCAATAGCCATCATGTCCTAGCTTCCTTCTAGTCTTAGAGCAGTTATTACTAGTGCCTGCTTTTTCTTTCAAAAGGGTTTCTGTTTCACTATACATTTTATGACCCTGCTACCTATGGGGCTCCACTCTAGTGCAGAAAGACAGACCTTACTAAGTCACCCAAATATGTAGCTCCCTTGGTGCTGGGTGCTGAAAGAAAGGGCACATGCCACTGGAGGTACGCTGGGGAGAGCTCCAGTCTCCAGAGAAATCTAGACTCTTCCGGCAAAAACGAACTCATAGAAGGTTCGTACGGTGGAGGTCAGATCTCAGTTTCAGAAGTCATGGGATTTCAATGTTTATTGAAGCCTTTTCTCTTTCTCTTTTAATGTCTCTCAGTTATTAACAGTAAGAATTGAAAAAACACTTTTCATGGTATAGCATTTCACACTGTAAGTGAGCTTTCACATGGGTCCCCTTGGCAGTCGAGCAAGAAGTGTGAAGCCAGCGGGTCAAGTGCAGGGTCAGCACGGCTACACTCAAGGCCCCTCCGTTTTGGTTCCTTCACCTGTGGAAGGCGTGGTCTTTCCACCCGCAGGGCCACAGGGGGCTTAGCAGTCATGTGAGCTGTGGCCGGGCCAGCGCTGGGCACGGGGTAGGGCACAGGGTACTGACTAGGGGCTCAGGATTGTTTATGAAAAGGTGACAGATGTCCCACTCTGGTGGGGGATATGGATAACGGGGAGACTGTGCATGTGTGGGGGCCAGGGATACGGGGAAATCTCTGTACTTCCTGCTCAATTTTGCCATAAGCTGAAAACCGCTCTAAAAAACAAGGACTTAGTAAAATAATCACCCCCCTCAACCCCACCCCACACCCCAGCCCAGTCCTTCTCAGGTGGACTCTTCACAGCCCTTCAGAACCAGAACCTGCTTGCCTGGAAAGCTAAGAGGAGCGAAGAGGGGCATTTCGTGGCCAGTCCCAGCTGCACAGCGAGGATGTGGCAGTGCATGTTGGGAAATCAGACGGCCCACGGGGCCTCCACGTGCGTCTCCTTGGTGCCATCTCTTTCCCTTCTCTACCCCTCCTCCGGCTTGCATGTAAGTCCTCTGTGGGCAGAGGATGGCCCCTGGATGCTGCCAGCAGATGCTGGGCTGAGACAGGGCAGGGCAAGGGCCGAAGGCTAAAGGAACAGGGCCAGGGTCTGCATGAGGGTGAGGAGGGGCGGTCAGCGGCCCGGCACCCTTTCAGAGCCAGAAGTGTGTCAGCTGCATCTGCCTGGCATCATGATGGGGAAACGGACTCCGGGAGTGTGCATCCCATTTCCTTCTGATTTGCCTCTGGTGTTGCCCTCCGTGTATTTTCTAGGACTGTTGTGACAAAGTACCACAGCCTGGGCAGCTTGAAAGGTAGAAACGGATTTTCTCACAGTGGCTGGGACCCTGAGATGCAGGTGTTGGCTGGGTTGTTTCTTCTGAGGCCCCCCTCCCCGGCGTGTAGATGGCAGTCTGCTCCCTGTGCCCTCACCTGGGCTCCCATCCGGCTATGTGTCCTCATGCATTTCCACAAGGACACCTGTCATATTGGATTAGTGTCCACCCTAATGACTTCATTTAACCTTAAATATCTCTTTAAGGACCCGAACCACCAAAAACAGTCACATTCTGAGCTACTGCGGGACTTCAACAAATGGGCTTCATTCAGCATGTAAATGTGGCAGCGAGACATGCAAGTCGGAAAGTTGTAGCTTTGGTGTTAGGCACTTGGGAGTGAAGACAAGTGGGTTGGATGGCTTGGTGGGCATCTTTCTTCAGAGAAGAGTGGAGCTCAGAAGCTGCTAGCTGTTCGAAGCAGTGCAAATTCCTCTATAGAGACTCTCGGCTTTGCCCAGAGCCACTGGGTAATCCATTGCTGGCTTTGGGGCTCCTGAGCGCCTTCCGCTTGCTGCTTCGAGCCTGCCTTTAGAATGGAGATCTGCTTTTCTGTTTCTGGCTGAGAAATAGGTGTCTACTCTGAGATTACCTTTCACCTGGGACTGTTAAAGTGTGTTTGTCTTTTGCACACGCTCCTTTACCAGAAAAGAGTTCTCAGCTCCTGAACCTCCTGTGCAGAAAGCTCAGCGACGGCAGGGTGGGATTCCTGCGCCCTCTTTCCTGTGCCCCTGTCCTTCCTCTGTGGGGAGGGCAGCAGACCTCACCTGCTTTGTAACGTCATGCACATGCTGGGATCCGCTGGCCGGTCATTAGCTCACCAGGTTGGCACAGAGCATGTGCGTCTGAAGGCGATTTCCCCCAGGTAGGACCCTCCCTACAGATGGGCAGGGTTCCAGAGACTTGCTTGTGAGTTAGCGCCTATGGACTGGGAATGTCTTTCTCCCATAGAAATGTAGAGGGAGGCTTTCAGGGAACTCTGAAAATCTGTTTAACTCGCACATAACCAAAGTTCTAAATATGACCGTTCCTGTCCTCAGCTTCCAAATGCCACGCAGGCCAGCATTTCAGAGGGAACATAGGTTGTGAGTTGCAGCCCCCTGTGCCAGGACAAATGCTTCTCCTTCGTCGATACCGCTCTCTTGGCAGCGGCCCTGTGGAAAGGTGTTTTACAGGAGGAACAGAGGGTTCTATTGGGCCAGAGACTTCTGGACACCAGTGAAGCAATATGTAAAGAGTGTAAAATATTCACTATTTTAAAGCATGTGCACATAGTTGATTATATTTAAGTGTCATAGTAACCATGCAAGGTGTTATGATGTTTATTCTGGAGAAATGGAGTGTGGTACTCAAGGGACTTCTTCAAGGTCACACAGCAGAGACAGTTCAGCTTTCAAGAGTGTCATGTATCTCACATCTGCCTCTAATGTCCAGGTCAGTGCCTCTCTAGCTCATCTGTGTTGGAGAATACAGGCTCTGGGTTTTAATGAGTGTGGTGGTCTCTGGATGGTCCGTCCTGGCGGAGGGCATAGGCCCGCTCTTGTCCAGGCATGACCATGACTCCAGGAAGGGCCAGGACATGGCACTGCTTGCTGCCTGGTAAAGGCTGAGCAGGGGCTTGGAGGCGAGGCAGCTGGCACAGACTGCTGAGATTTTAGGATAAATGGTGATTTTCTTCCTCGGTAATTTCCCAAGGCCATTGAGGCCTGACAGTTTTGGCAGGGAAACCAAATTTAAATGAGTCCCTTTTCAAGTCTGCGTGAGGGGTGGGCATTAGTCAGAGAACGGACAACTTTGCCCGCTGGCTTCCTGTGCTCCGTGTGGGGCGTAAGGGGCTGTGCAGACACAAGGCCATGGCTCCAAAGGGACTCTGTTCCTGGACAGGAGAAGACACACCGACCAGCCCGGGCTTTGAGCAAACGGACAGAGGAGATGCGGAGCAGTCTGTGTGCATCCTTCACCCTGCAGAGCACAACCGCAGGGTGCCCGCGGCCATCAGGGTGGGCTCACCCAGAAGAGGCTTCTGAGGCAGTCATGAGAAGTTCTATACAATGCGAGGACTGGAAAGGTGTTTAGATTTAATTCAACTTGTTTATCTTAAGACAGGAAACAGGCCCAGGATGGCTAATGGAGGTTCTAAGCTAGTGAAGAAGAGATCCAGGAGATCCAGGATTAGAGTTCAAGGTCCCCTCCCGGTATCTGGTTACTTTATAATTACACTGGAGGGGGAGGGGAAAAGAGCAGATGAAAAAGATGCTCGAGAAAGGGCGTGGGGAGGGTGGACTTTATGGACAGCAGTCCAAATTGAGGAGAAGTGAGAAAGTGGCTAGATCAGTTTGCGGCGGTCAGCTCCCTGAGGACCTGGGAGTGGACAAAATTTGGGTTTTTTTCATGATTGACAGTAAGGGAATAGGGGATGAACTTCCTCTAACTACCTCCCAGGTCTTTCTCCTGCTGATTTGATTTCTAAAAAGGATTATTCTGCAAAGACCCCACCTTAAATCAGAAGCCCAGAGTCATTCAGCTTACTGAGTTCACAGGGCATGACAACCTGAGCCAGAAACTCTGGGCTTCCTGCTCTACATGGAAAGGTAAGGCATAAATCCCAGACCTTGTGGACCCTGCAAATGGAGCCTTTTGTTTCATAGCCGGACCAGAGATAAGGACTTTGGCTGTGCAGAATTGAATTCCCATTGGCCAGGTCCCAGCGTGCCCTTCCATGTCTCTTGGGTAAGAACCCATCTTGTCATGTGGATGCTGGATGGGGACAGAGAGGGAAAGGGCAAGGAGCCTGCTGAGGAGGCCGGGAGGACACAGGGCTCACAACTGATCAGCTGCTCGATGCCACTGGTTTGCTGGTATTGCAGAAACATGGCTGCAGCGCCAGGGGAGAATGTAAGGGTCAGGAACTGCAAATTGTAAACCACAGTGAAGGGAGATGAATCAATCTGCAGTGACCTAATAGATAGGAGGGAAGCCCGCTAACAGGAGGCTTAGAAAGGGCTCCCAGGAAGTGCAGGGCTGCGGGAGAGCATGGCCAGGATGCTCTGTGTCCTCGGACAACCAGGCTTGGCCACCTGATTGTTAGAGAGAGGAACCAGGCCAGCTGGGTACAGGCAGCACCTCCCTTGCCTTGTCTTAAGAAGTCAGGGTTAAAGATGGTTCCCTGGAGCCAGCCTACCTTTTCGACTGTGGTCATGGACCTTGGAGAGGAAAGCATCGCTTCTGTTTCCATCTCTGATTATAAAACATCTGTTATCAAAATAACAGATGACATTTGTTATCAGAAATAGAGACGATCTATAGAAGAAAGTAGGATATCATTCACAATCATACGGCCAAAGATAATTACTATAATATTTTGGAGAATTTCCTTCCATTATGTTTTTCTTATGTATATATAGTTTACAATAAAGTTAGAATTATGTATTTGCTTTTTTATAATCTTTTTTCATTTAAGATTTATCGTGAGCTTATATCCCTCATGAAATATTATTCTGTAACATGTTTTTAAGAATAATTTCCTAGTATTTAATTCTGTGGATGTATACATTTGGTAAATCAACTCTCTATTGTTGGATATTTAGATCGTCGGCAAATTTGCACCACTGTAAACACTCCTGCAGTGAACATCTCTGCATCATGGTGATATCTGACCATCCTTCCTCTGATTCCCTGAGGTCACTTCCTAGAAGTGGAATCAGTGTTCGAAGGCTCTGGTTTCATGTTGGCTAATTGCCCTCCTCACCCCCCCCCCCACCTGAATGTCATGCAATTTGCACTTCCATTAATCAGGGGCAATGACAGTCCCTGTTTCACTGCCCATTTGCCAATAGCTCTGAGTTATTAAAGCCTTTTAAGTGGAAGGTCATTTCCCAGAGTCACGCTCAGCTTGCTGATGGCATGAGACTGAAGCAGGGCAGCTGACTTTTCTGTGTTTGTTGGCAGCGCTCAGTACATCCACACGTGGGGAGGGTGAGAAGCCTGGGGAAAAACAGGGCAGAATGAAGCTGATCCACCGGCTACCACCCGGGCTAAGGAAGCAGTGAGGGGACCCCTGTATAAGGTGGGGCTTGGTTCATCCCTCCCCAAAATTCCAAGCGCATTAACCGCCATGCAAAACCCCTCCTCCCAGAGCTCTTCCCAGGAAGGCTCCCTGGCTGGTCAGGAAATAAGAGAACAAAGCAGCCGCCACAAGGCGGGCTGAGCGCTCGGGAAGGCCAGCGCTGTGCAAAGCCCCTGACGCTAAGCAGAAATGAAAACGTTAATGGTGAGACATTCAGAGAAAATGTATTCCATATGTACAGGCCGGCTGGCTACAGAGGAATACAAATGTCTGAGGAGATCCGCCAGGGAGGCCAGAGCCATGGCGCGTAACTTCGGCTTTGCTTAGGAACACACCTCCGCCAGTTTTAGCTGAAGGGACTTGGGGTGTTGAATATGACCTTCCTGACTCCAGTAACAGAAAAACGTATCGATATTGCAACTTATTTTAAATAACCACAAGAGCCACAGTTCACTGGGCAAGCCCAGTAGAGTACTGGGTGCCTGCTCTCCGCTCACGCTAGTTGTTCTTACGCAGCTCCTGTCGTCCTCTGAACAGTTCTGTGAAGTAGGAATATCTATATCCCATATCCCCCATACCCCAGGTGAGCAAACTGATGCACCATGAGATTAAGTAACTTGCCTAATCGGTCAGAGTGGCAGAGCCTTGACCTTGCATCAGGCCTCTCTGGTCCACTGCCTGTGTTCTTTCCTAGGGCCTGATTTCTGGATTCCTGAAGGTGCAGAATGGGGTGCCTGAATGGCTAGGCTTTGCAGCCACCCTGAAGACTGGCTGCCCTGGCCGAGATAACACGGCAGTGTCTCATGCTGTCCACCACACACTGCCAGTGGTGGTGTGGCGGAGGGAAGAGCGGGCATCCTTAGGTGAAAATGGCCAAGGGGTCTCAGCATTTCCTTCCCATGGCTGGTGAGCTGGGTCCGTTTGGGAAGGACATTCCCAGATAGCACCTGGGGGAGGGGCTGGAGACACAACCCATGCTTTACCTGCTGCGGAAAGCCACATGCACAGAATTCCTGGGAGGTGGGCCCTCAAAGAAATAGCCCCAGGGTCCATGGGGGGGATCGTCAGACTCCAGAATGTGGCTGGGGGAACTGCTTTTCCTGGATCTGACTCTTCCTGAGGCCTCTGCCTGTCTTATGGAAGGGTTTCCTGGGTGGCAGGGGTAGAGCAGATGTGGATGGAAAGAGGAGGAACTGTTCCTAAGGAATCTCTGGAAAACTGGCCAGTGCCCAGCCAACCCCTAACTTCCCTTCTCATCAGGACTTCCTCGGTCTCTCCACAGCTCTCCTGCTGTAACGTATGTTTGTCGACCAAGGAGAGTTCTTAGTGCTGACTTGCTCTTGTGCTGGAAAAACACTGGACAGACAAGAACAGGATTTTTCTTTCTATTTAAAAACAAAACAAGACAAAATCCAAAGCACAAAGCATTTAAATTAAGTGTTAGAGGATTGGAAAAAATAGAGACTGGCTATTGTCTAACAGAGAAAGTCCAAGGTCTGTCGGTCCAGCGTGGAGTCAGCCTCGGGTCACCAGGTGGCCCATCCCTGGTTTTGCCCAATCTCTGTGTCCAGGTTCTGAGGCCCCGAGGGGAGGGAACCCAGATGATCTGCCAAGTCCTTCCTGAGTGAGCCAGAGGTGTCACGCTAGGCGTGTCACCCCACTGAGTTCTCTAGATACTGCCCTGACATATCACGCCCATTCTGCAACTGGGCACATTGAGATTTAGAAAGCTGGGGTCCTTGCTCACCATCAAAGTCAGGGCCAGAGCTGGGATTCTAACTAGGCATTCCAAGACCAGAGTGCACACACCCTCTGTTATTCCGCTTCCCAGGAATCAAGGGCTTATGCTCCAGGAAGGAATATATATATATATATATATATATATATATATATATATATATATATTTTTTCCTCTTGGTCCTTGACTATTGCAAATAAATACCCAAGGCAAGGCTTTGGGGAGGGGTTTTCAAGTTAGCTCAGTATGATTAAAACAGATCAATAGGACCCAATCAAACAGTCTGATTTCTCAGCTGTCCCTCAGTAGGACAGGTGGTCTGAGGCATGGTCTCTGCTATTTGTCCCTGTCCCTGCTAAATTCACTCTTTGTTCTGATGAATAAACTCAAGAGGGTCCCTCTAATGGGCACAGTATCCACCCTCCTCCCACCCCAGTCTCACGGTGAGTAGATTTGAGAGGAGAAGCCTTGTTTGGCTGAAGTGGGAGGAATCATACAAACACACTGGGCTGTAGAAATGTAAATATCTGCACAGTTCGATGGATGAGGACGATGGATAGATGCCAGAGGAAACTTGGATGTGAGAATCTGGCAGACAGAGATGGATGTGGAGAAACAGGGAGTGAGAGGAAAGCAAAAGGCAGAGAGCCACATGCATGGTGGAGAGAGATGCCTCTGAGTGGCCAGGAGGCAGGAGGCAGTGGGGCCTGGGCTGCGGCACACTCAGGGGAAAGGTGGTGAGCCTGATTGCTTTTGTGACTGGGGGGTGAGGGGACATGGCCCCTTGGGAGGACCCAAGGGTGAGATGCGTCCATTATAGAAAGAGGCTTGCTTCCTTCATGCCCAAGGCTGCCTGGAAGGGACTAGGTGAGAGTGTAGAGGTCTAGAGTCAAGTTCAAGTGTGGGAGACAAAAGACCGCAGCAATTTTGTTCTCATTGCAAAAGTGGACAGTGCCTGGGGATTGTGAAGGTCCCTGAAAGGAGGGTTAGATAGTGCGAGGAGCTGCCCTAAATCATTCCTGGACAGGATGGGGCATGGGGCAAGGAAGAGTGGGCTAGCAGAAGGCTCACAGGCCAACCCAGGAACAAAATAGCCTGTTAAAAGACCAATGAATGGTCTGGAAAGTACCGGAGCTCCAGCTGCCTTCCCTGGCCAACGCACCTCACATTCTGACACCTCGGAGAAGAGCATGGGTACATGCAGTAGACATCGGCAGCTGGGGCACCTGAGGGAACCAGGTTTCAGGGGAGTGAGGGGCGGTCTCCACTCCCACTTCCTTGGTCCATGGTGGAAATTCAACCAGCAGCTAACTTGCTTGTGGGGAAAATGGAAGTTCCTATGGCTGGGATCCTCACCTGGCCCTAAACTACCTGAAAACTTAACTGGCCTGCTACTAGGCTACGGCTCCCACACCCATAGGCAATGAACTATTATTGACTGAGACGCTATATAAAGAGCTCTGCCCAGGGCTCTGGGCGGAGGCAGGTTATGGACCTGCAGACTGCTGGATGCAGACGTGATTCTAGGGATGGATTCACTGCCATGAGAATAAAGCCAGGTATGAGCCCTCCCCAGGAAGGTTCTGTTGTCATTTCTCAGTCTCACTCAATCCACAGTGAACTTGCCTAGGGCGGAGGCCTCACGCAGGACAGTGCCCAGAGATGCTTTTGTCTGGACGTTGCCCTTTCCCTCTTGTCTCCCCTACCTGGCGTGCTCCTGGGGATCGGGGTCTGAGGGGCCACACTTACTGGGTACTGAGTGAAGGGTCCTTCATCAAAGCCCAGTCTATGGGTGGCTCTGACTGCGGCAGGAGAAGAAGCCTGCTCAGGGGAGGGAGGTGAGCCCGAGAGCCTCAGCCGTCTGGGTCTCTGTTCCTACATAACCAGCTGATGACTGTCTCCTCCATCTTCACTGATATTTTATATTTATTTTGCTTTTTCCACTCCTGATACTGGAAAGAGCTGGAGGGACTGACAGCTAGAGATAGTTCTCTCTGAACATTCCTTCCCTAAGGCTGAAGCCTAGACAACCTGCGCACACAGGGGTCCCCAGCCGTCTCTGACCTCAGCAGCAGAAGAGAAGGCCTGGCTTCAGGAACCTCACGTGCACCTCCTCACTACTATCAACACCAGACAGTGGCCCAGGGAAGCTTGTGTCTGGTAAATACCCATTGCCGGGCTCACAGCTTTGAAAATGTTCATCTGGGGCCTTTTTAATGTAGATTCAAATCTGCTCCGGAGATTGTACTGTAGCAAAAGGCACTTCTGTGTGACTTTCCATTTGGATTAGCAGGCAGACCACCTGGAGGCCTTGTAAGGCCCGCATTTGGAGACCCACTGCGTTAGCAGACAACATGGGTGGAGGGAAATGGCTGCTGTTTCTGTTAATAGATAGGAGGAACTAGCGAATGAATCCGAGGAGGAAAAAAAAAAAACCAACGCCCAGTTGAAAGCAATATCCATTAGGGTAGTGTACTCAACACAACCATGAATTATTGTGTTGATTGGAGGAGACAAGCCATAAATTTCTCCTATTAAAGTTCTTGACTCACAGTATCAGGCGGAGAGACTAATGACTGAAAAGTAATATGTGCAAAAGTCATCGGAATACAGACGACCTGGGCTGTGGCCCCAGGAGGGGAAGCCAGTCCAATGTCGTAGACAAAGCAGAGCTCGTTTAGGGGTTGGGGCAGGGCAGGCACCTGGTGCATCACGGGAAGGTTTGCTTTTTAATCAAAGGGCAGTACTCCAGAGCTGTGTGGACAGTCTGAATTTCCTCTGTGAGGTGGTTTTGAGATTAAACACACGGGCCAAGGGAACTCAGGGAGACCCCCAGTAGAGGGTTCTGGTTCCCATGTGCTCTGAGCTAGGGTCACCTGCAGGAAGGGTCCCAAGCAGGCGAAACACAGGGAGGCAGGCAGTGAGTGGGCTGGGCACCTGGTGGGTCCCAGCTTCCCCGCTTTGCTCCTGGTGGGGGAAGATCTCCTTGACTCTCCCCATCCCCATCCCCTCCGAGGCCTCTTCATCTACTTTAGGGCTTTGGAGTCCATGCTGGGGAAAAGCCATCCCTCGGTGAGACCCAGGCTCTTATTTCTAAGCGGCACGGCTGCCTGGGAAGCCCTCAGGCTCAGGGAATACTGGGCCTGGCCATCAGATTCCGATCCTGTGTCCTTGATCACCCCATCCTGCCACCCCACAATGCCCTGCCCGGGGCAGTACCAGGCTTGCTCTGGAGGACGGTCATCAAATCCTATGCGACCAGCGGTATTTTGCATGAAAATCGTGCCTGAGCTTCCACTTGCCGAAGCCTCTACAGGTGCCGCAGCGCCTGGGCTCTGCATGAAGCCCACACGTGCTTCACGGGCACGGGGCCCTGGCTCGGATCCCGACAGGAGGGGACGCGTTCCTCCTCGCTTTTTCCCCTCCCAGAATGCCCTGGCACTCCGAGGCCTCTTGCAGGAGATCACAGCCTCTAGAAACAGTCCTGGGAGGTTCTGCAAGATCATTTTTCCTTTTCTTCCCTCTCCAGCCCCCTGCCCACTTTCTTTTTTTTTTTATTAACAAGGATGAAAGTAAATGTGAACCCGAAACAATAAGGCATGGAAAATCACAGAAATAACTTAATTAAGTTTTTAAAGATTTCCACGCTTGAATAAATTAGCCTTCCTGCAAATGTCACAACATTCAGAAAAAAAAATTGTAATCAATGGAGCCCAATGCTTCCCTGCTCTTTATTTAAACGAAAGCTCCGCTGGTGCACTTCCCTTACCCCTGCCCCTCCCCTGCAGCGGCTGCTCCCCGGCCCCCTGGGCTTCAGGCAAGGGCACCGAGTCTCACATCAGCACATTCTGGCTACAGATCGACAGAGGGGGGCGGCGTCGGGGGAGGGCTGGCCAGGGAGGTTTTCATGTCGTGGTTCTGACTCTCCTTTGAAAGGCAGCAAAATGGACTCTCTCTGGGGTTCGGGGGGTCTCCTAGTCTTCAGCAAAAGCCTGGGGTTAAGGGGACCTTTCCTTCGGAGTCGGACCCCAGTCTGCAGGGCCGAGGGTGGAGGCTATTCTCCTGCCCCCGCTCCAGGGCTTTGCTCCGCCTCCCAGCCCTTTCCTACTGGAAGGAGGTCACAGAGAGGCCGGCAGGAGAAAGCCAAAGCTGCAGGGGTGAGAGGGGGGCCAGGGGCCCCGCCTGTAGCCACAGGGACAGAGTCCCCCTGCATCAAGATGGAGGGCAGATCGCCAGGGTAATTAATGAGGGAGCTGCGTTGCCCAGGACTTGAGTGGTGAGTGATCTCATGCTGGCTGCCCGGCCCGCTGTACTGCAGCTGTCAAGGCCCTGTGGGGAAAACCTGGGGAGAAACACGAGAAGTCTAAAGAGCAGTAAAAGGCCCAGTCAAGTGAAGGGAAATGGAATTACAGTAATGCTGAAGGCAAGCACACCGGAGAATTAAAACACTTTGTTTTGGAACCCGATTCTATTCAACCTGGGTTATTAAATTATTTATTGTTTGCATCTCCAGTAATGGGAGAGAGTAATGGGGGAAGCAGTCAGCCAGGGCAGAAATTGTTTTAATTATCAGGCACATTTGGGGGCCATCCTGGATCTAGCCCCGTGCCCCCGTGAGCATGGGGCTAAGTGAGGTGGAAATGAGATGTTTGGAGCTTAATTAGATCAGTTGGACCCACTCCTATGATAACCCTGAGACGCCTTGTATGACAACGATCCTTCAGACTCACCGGGGGGATGTCAACCCACTTCCCAGGGATGGTCGGGGACCCTGAAGACTTCTGCTTTTAGGAGAGTTGGTGTGCACATTGACAGGCAGCATTTACTGACGGGCAACTATGTGATCAGGGATCTATCCTTATTCAAAGTAGGTGTTGTTATTTGTATTTTAGAAATGAAAAAAACCTGACACATGCAGGTGTCCTCGCTTCCACTGGGGTGTGCAGCCATGATGAAGCAAGGGTATGAACCTGTAATTGCCATCGGTTCCAAGTCAGGGAGGCTTCCAGGACTGGAGATCGAGCAGGTACTGGAAATGCATATGATGTGGTTACGGAAGGACTTACTTCCACGGGGGAAGGCAGTCCAACAGCTCTTGGCGAGAGCACCCCAGAGTGCCAGCCTCACTGGGTTGGAGCGAGGCTGGTGATAGCTCTGCAGGAGGTGGGGTGGGGGCAAGGGCGCGGAAGACTCCTGCGGTCTGTCCTGGCCTCCCTGCCTCTCGGCAGCCCGGAGGTTGTGGGGGAGGTGGGAGGCTAATGATGGAAATGCTGTGATGATTTTCTGACAGTTGAGATGCCTTAAGCATTGTGATGAGCACTTTGCATATATTCTTGTCGGACCTTCACAATAGCCCTGTCAATAGGGAACCATGCACCGAGGTGCGTCCAGGACCATTCTGATTTATGCCTGCTGTCTCCAAAATTGTTAAGGGTACCCTCTTTCACTCTCACAAGAGTCCTTCCTTATTGGAACCATAAGTCATTAGGCTCATTTTGTAGATGAGGCGCTAAGGCTTAGGCCTTTACCTAAGTCCTTCCGGCTGGTAAGTGGCAGACCTGGTTTTACAAGGGCTCTGCCTGCAACCTGAACTCTTAACTACTGTGCTCTACCGCTTCAGGGCTGGTGGAGGAGATGGAGAGGCAGGAAAATGAGGCATAAGGGGAGACGGCTGTGGTTCCGACTCTTCTCTGATGGCTAGTGAAATCGTATCTCTCTTTAGGGGCTGAGGGGCTCCTAGTCAGAAGGCAGGGACACCCAATTCAAAGATGCCTGGTTAACTTAAGGCAGTTAAATTGGGGCTGCGCTCCTAACTCCAAACCCCTGGGTAGGCTTGTTCTCAACGTGGGTGCCTGGAGGAGCCAGGTTGGGACTAAGTATCGCGCTTTGCCGTGAGATGACCCACACATGCCTGGCACTTCTTAATGTTCAGTTGTCTGGGCAAAGAGCCAGGACTGTGAGCCTCTGGGTCCAGTCCTTGGCCCCTGATCTGAAGCTATGAGAAGTGACAGTAAGAAAATCACCCTCCAGTCGGCTGGATACCCTGCCTGTGAGATGTAGGTTCTCCTCCCGTCTGCTGAGGAAAAGGCTTGGTCAGCCTGGCTACTGTTTGTCAAGAGGTTACAAAAGTCAATGCCTGAGAAATGCAAATTGTTATCACCATGCAAACTGTTGATGTAAAGGGCTGGTCTGGAATACTTAGCTTCCTTAATTAGAGCTGGTCTTTCTTTTCCTGCAAATTTGGGGACTCTCCTGTTATTAATGACCTTTTTGGATCCATGCCCAGGACTTAGAGATATTGTCTTCGGATCCAGGTAATGAGGCTGCTACTGATCCTGAACAAATGGGGGAAGTTATTTAATAATCGCTCTGCTCTATCTGTGGGTGACCTTTCATTTGTCGAGATGAGAGGCGTCTGTTTATCATCACCCCCATGTGGAAGATTTTGATTTTTCAGGATTAGTTCTCCTGGATGGAATCCATTTTGCTGTCTGCCTTTTTAGAAAAGTTTGTTGTTTAAAGGTACCACGAGCTGCAGCGTGTGAGGGGTTGCGATGGGACGGCTGATGGGTGGGCACCTTCTCTTGCAGGCTAGAATCCCAGTTCAGCTTGGTCTGGGGTGCACGATGACCTCCTGGGGCTGGGAGATTGTGGACTGGTGAGGAACGTCAGTGGCTTCTGGATGCACGACCTTTGAGAGCTGGAGTTTGAGAGGACAGAGGAAGCAGCTTCCTATCCGAGCTACTGAGAGGAGGTAGGAGGAGACCAGGCTGTCTCTGTTCTCCACATGCGGTGGAAAAGTTCTGCCTCTCAATGCCAGTGTGTGTGTGTTGGGGACAGAAGGTGTTCCCTCACACTACTAAGCCATAACTCAATTCTGACAGTGTCTACCTGGAGACAGCATCAGATCCCATACATCAAGGGCTCAGTCCCATGAGGTTGCCCCCTGCCCCCACCTTCAGAAGGCAGTCACAAGTGCAGGCTGTCACCTGTGCTTCTGACGGACCACTGCGCGTGGAGGTCCAGTGACCCCCTCCTAGGGTCGGCTTACTTGCTAGAGCAGCTCACAGAACTCAGCACACATTTAACTTACTAGATGACCAGTTTATTATAAAAGGGTATAACTCTGGAAAGCCAGATGGAAGAAATGTGTAGGGTGGGTATGTGGGAAGGGTGCCCGGAGCCACCATGCTCTCTGAGTCCACCACTCACCCGGCACCTCCGTGTGTTCACCAGCCCGGAAGCTCTCCAACCTGTCCCTTTGGGTTTTGATGGAGGCTTCATGACATAGGCATGATTGATTACATCACTGGCCAGTCTCCAGCCCTTCTCTTCTCTCTGGAGGTCTGGAGGTGGGAGACGCTGAATGTTCCAACTCTAATTATGTGGCTGGTTCCCCAGGTAACCAGCCCCCATCCATAGTGATTCTAGGCCTTTCCAAAAGTCACCTAATTAACATAATGAAAACACTTTTATGGTGCACATGCTCACAAAATTCCAAGGGTTTTAGGAGCTGTGTGTCAAGATTTCTCATTATGAATCACAGTATCAGTGTAATGGGGGAAGTGGCCCTGAGGCTGGGAGAGATGTAGTGACTGTCACTTGCGGGGGATGAGCAGTCTGGTGGGGCACGTGTTGTGGAGGGCAGGACAGGGGCGCTCAGAGTCCCTCCGGGGAGGAGTCCCTCCCACTGGGGCTTGAGGGGACTTCGGAGCGCTTGGAAGAGATGGTCGGGAAGGGAGGGATGACAAGGACTGAAAGGTGGGAAGGGAAGGCAGGTTAATTTGACCTGCATAGAAAGTTACACTGTCAGGTGCCAGCAGTGTCTTAAAGAACCTGGGCCTAACTCGTCACCTCATTTCTGTATTCCTTTAAGAGTATCCCTGCTGAATGGCCACCTAGCCCATGCTTACACCTCTCCTGAGGGGAACTCAATATCCTAAGGCCTCCACTCCATTGCCAGCCATTTTTATAAAATTCCTTTTTAAAAACAAAATCGAGAAGTACCTGTTCTATAGCTTTTGTTCTCATTTTCGGGCACTGATTTGTACCGGCTCCCTTCCTTAGGACAGTCGTTCAGGCTTCAGAGCAGTTATGCCCACCCTGTGCCTTCTGCCTGCACACCCTGTCTTTATATTCTTCACGAGCTGCGGGTCCAAGTTCCATGGCTACTCTGGTCACCTGCTGGGGTCAAGTCTCATTTTATGCAAGTCCAAATATGAGAATCCCACACTGCGCTCAAGTCTGGTCTGGCCGCCATAGGGCAGAACAGGTCTATCGCCTTTTTTTTTTTCTTCTGGGCAATATTGTTTTATTAATGCAAACTAAGAAAGGGAATTTTAAAAAAGGTGAGGTGGGGTGTGTTTTTGCAGAAGGCCTCATGATCCTTCCTGGAGCCCAGGTGGGAGTGATCACAGGGCATCGGGAGGCTCCTCAAGGCTGGCAAGGGTTTCCCAGGGAGGGGGGCAGGCATGCCCTCATCACTGGCTGGAGCCTTTCCTTGCTCTCAGATCATCGGGAAAACCAGAATGGGGAGGGAGTAGGAAGGGAGGCATGGAAGGGCAGCTCTGGCTAGAGGACACTGACGTGGGGGTCACGCTGAGCCTTCTCCTGCTGACCTCGGGGCGATCCGAATCCCCAGGGAGGAAGCCCCCGTGCTTTCTGACCGAGTGGGCGCCCCTCATTTACACCCAGGGCACCTGGACCTCCATGCTTACCACACGCAGCACACTTATAACCGTTTGGTTAGCGTCCGCCTTCCTCGCCAGGCTTCGAAGGCAGAGGCCACACTTCCCTTTGCTGTGGTTCTTCACCCACAGTGTGTAGCGCAGGGTAGGTACTCAAGCATGTGTGGGATGAATGAACAAAGAATGTATAATGGGTTTCTAATAACGCCTGTTCTGAGGTTTCTGTTGATGGACTCTGTCCATCGGCCTATTTGGGAGCCCTGGAGGCAGCAGCCTTTCTCCTGCAGTGAACCTTCCACAGTCCGACATGTGAGAAGATAGGACAGAATCATAAAAACATGATGATTGCAGCTGAAGAGACCTTCAGACATCACTCACAGGGCAATAAGGAGAAAGGACGTTCTTCCACATCTTTCCCCTGAATTTCCTCACACTCCTTCTTTGCACATCCCAGCTCTGCAAAGCCGTGTCCTTGCGAACACCCACAACCCGTCTCCCGCTCTCCCTCCACTGCGCTCACCCGGAAAAGCCCAGCTAGCCGCTCACTTTGCACCTTCTCTGAGGCAGCTTAGCGTTGCTGGGCAAAATCTTCCCATGGAAATAGATCAGTTGAACTCCAGGGGAACGCCCCCAACCCCACCCCACGCGGATCTCGGGCAGCTAGGCTTTTGCAGTCTGCAGGTCCCGCGAGGGCCCTTCTGTTTCTGTTGCTCATTTCCGAGGGTTGTTTCCTTGAAGTCATCCTTCTGGGTAAAATACTGCATATCTACTCTCTAGACCTGTGCGGGAAAGCACCTTAAGGACTGGCTGATTTTACACATTGCAGTGTTTATCTTTAAGTGGGAAGCCTTCTTTTTACATCAAACTGCTGTTAATAAAAGATCAAAACGGAACTGCTCTTGTTGAAGAGGGGCTAAGGGCCAGGGTCCCTCTGCGTGGGCCCGCCATCACTCCTGGGGCTGTTCCGTGCCTCAGGGCTTCAGCAGAGTCAGGTTGACATCCCTGACTTAGCCTAAGAAAATTGTTGTGGAGGTGAAGGGACAAAGGTCCAGAGAGGTGAACTGATCTGCCTGAGGTCACACAGTAGACTCTGGATCCAGAACGTTTACTCTGGGGCTCTTTCCACCCGAGTGTGGCACCTCTTGCTCTAAACATCATGCTTTCTGGCCTCCATGGCCTGACTTGGGCTCATGGTGATCTGTGTGGTGTTATCGCCTCCTATTTGGACCTGGAAAAGTTAGCTCCCTGGCCGACAGACCCGCTGTCCTGGTGCCGCGCTCCCGTGCACGCAGAGGCACGACTGAGTCCCCGCCTCTGTCCTTTCTAGGGATCGACACCCAAAGCCTCTTACAAAACTGTCTTCTGAGGCCTCTTGGCTGTCCTGTTTGTAAAGCCGTTCACAGTGAGCCTTGCCTTTCATTTCCTTAATCTCAAATTGCATCAAAAGGGGAGAGATTAGAGGTAAAACCTCAGTAAAAGACCGAACAAAAGCCTTCTCCCACATTGGATTCTCACACCTAGCTCTGCCTTTCTCCCCTCTCTCTTGTCTGACAGACTGAACGTATGAACCTCTGTTTTTTTTTTTAAACTTAGATTAAAACACTATTTAGAAAAGGCCCACAAGCTTGAAATCACCTCTGGTTCATACATTAAACATCAAATGTACATTAACTGTGAATTATGGTCATGAAAAGTAAATCCTTTAATGCCATTTTCTGTGTTCCTCTGCTGCAGCTTAGCATTAATGGCCTCTTTGGGGCTCCGTCAATGGGTGGACGTCTTGTTTTCCAGCTCTCACCACCATGTAGGCATCCCTGTCCATGCCCCTGTAAACATACGGCTGTGTGAAAAGATTGTAGGGAAGTTTAAGCTCGAGCACATCCACCTGGGTGGCATGAGCCATTTATCCCCACGGGCAGGTGGCCTCACCTTGCGTAGGGCACTGCCAGAGCTCCCTTATGACCCTCCTGGGCTCGCTTCAATTCTGTTTGCAACATTAAGTTCCAGGGGCAGGGGGCCAGGGGGATGCTGTGTTAGGAGGTGTCTAACTGGTATCTAGATCGAACTACTGATCAGAAGTCCCGGCAATGGAGAAGCAGAGTTGCACACAAAGGGTTGTTCTTGCTGAAGGGCAGGTGCAGCAGCCAGGTGTGGGCGATGTGTACCTGTGATGAGTGGTCATCCCTAGGTCTTGGCATGGAAGTCATGCACCTCCATGCTCCATCTCTGAGTCGTCTGACATTTTCTGCAGAACTGGGATGAACGGAACCACGCAAAGAGCAGGAGTGATATATATGTGAAACATTTACCCTTATGAGGAGGACCTTTTCCCTTTAAAACCATAGGAGCGCTCCACAGAGGAGCAAAGATGTAAACTACCTGTGAAAGCTTTGGCTACAATCTGATTTAAAGCCTGAGAGGCCAGAAACCTGCTGGAGTTGTGGATAAGCCTTAGCAGGTTTTGAGACAAAATTAGGAAAGTCAGAATGAATTACTTCTTCTCCAACCTAGGTTAAGAGACAATATTAGACAGAGATAATGATGGTAAATGATTTTAAAAGGCATTGAATTGCATTTCAGTGTTTATGCACCTTTAAAGCTTGCACTAAATTGCACAAGTTATTTAAATACATTCTTTAATATTTATGCTTTGTTGTTTTAATAAAGACTTCTATTTTTAAATAAAAATGCATAATTAAGTGGAACAGAATATTTTCTTCTTTGATGTGCTTAATCATGCCTCTGGGAAGCTTAAGTTGTTCCAATTATAAAGTCCAGATGCTACCATCCACTGTGTAGCAGCCTGCACTCAGTAGGTCCTCAATAAATATTTAATGATCAGCTATTATATGCCTAACACTGTGTTAAGTTCTGGAGATACAAAGGAGACAGGAAAAAAAGACATGATTCCCTACTCTTAATGGGGCTCGTGATACAGTGAGCAAGCCCCACTCAGACACATGAGCATGTTTACTAGATGAGATCCATATGGGGAGGAAAGGGAGCATGGTCTGATGGGAACTTAGCCGAAGGAACTGGCGCTAATGGGTTGGAGAGGCGGAGCCATCAGAGGGCTTCCCTGAAGGTGTGGTGGCTGAGCTTGGATCTGAGCTGGGATCTAGGAGATCACTGGGCAGGGAGAGAGGCCGGGAGAATGCCCAGCAGAGCCAGTGGTACGAAGGAAGCCTGGAGGTAGGAGGCCACGTGGTGCGGTTTGGGGAACTCAGAGAAGGCAAGGATGACTGGCGTGGCTCTGCTGTGGCTGAAGGTACAGCGCTGGGCTGAGGAAGTGCGAGTTGGGAAGCGAAATCCAGTCCTGCTCCACTTGCAAGCTAGAGCCTTGAGGAGAAGCTGCATCAGCCCAGAGGAATGGGCCTCTTTTCTCCAGCTGGGCTGCCCAGAAGGGGCACCTTTATCTAATTCCCTACAGAGTTGCGTAAGCGTTAACACGACCCTGCTGGTGGGGCCATTGCACAGGAGGGGGAAGAGGGATGCCAGGGAAGGCTGGGAAGGCAGCCAGGGCCATTCACACAGGGCGTGAAGACCCGTGGGCCTTCATCCTAAGAACAATGAGAAGCTAATGAAGGGTTTTAAGTGTGTCTGATGCACAGGTTTGCATTTTGAAAAGATCGCTGTGGTTGCAGTACAGAAAACCAGTTTAAGCAGCGTCACAGTGGAAGGCGGGCTATGGTTTTGGGCAGAAGCTCATGCATTTGGTGCCGGGCTGCTGAGTTTGATGTGCCTTGCGAACATGCTAGTGGAGATGTCAAGTGGGCTGTGAGCTCGGACAAATTGCACATATAATACTTTGTAGCTGTCATGACCTCCCGGCACTGAACACAGCAACTTGACCTTGGGTCAGTAGGGAAAGAGAAGGAAGCTAACTAGAGGCAGGGCAGGGTCTAGTAGAGTCCACCTCAGTGTTAAGGCTTGCTCTCAAGTGACCATGTCCTGTGATCCAAATCAGTGTCCCGGAGAACAAGGGTGAGCTGGTAGATGAGCTCAGCACGGGGAGCCTCCAAGGAAGGGGATGGTCAGACTAAGGCTGATGGCAGTGCGATGCTTCTCCTGGAGCAGGTGGTGGTGGCACGCTGGACATTTCAGCCATGCTCCAGGCCAAGGACCAGGGGTGGGCTGGCGAGGAAGAAAAGTTCAATTTATGTGGAGAAATGACTGATCGGGCAGATAAGTTGGAAGGTCCTAAAATAGAGATTTAGGGCAGTGAGAGTGCAGATACAGAGCTGGATGGAATCTAGCCACGTTCACTAGGAAGACATTTAAGTATTGGTGGGAAAGATTAATCTCAGTGGGCCTCTAAAAGCCTCATGGGGGTTAGCTCTGGGCCCACTGGGTATTCAGTTCAGGATGGGAGACTATTTCCACATCCTTAACTGCAGGTGGGCTTGGTCAGGACAGGATCAGGGACAGGGCAGGGTTGAGCCTGTGGGTTGAAGGTTTTCTGTCCCTGAAGGTGGGTAGGGCTGGAGATGGCAGGGGCTCACAGTGGTAAGACCAGGAGCTTTCTGAATAAAACCTATAAATCATGACAAACATTTCTCTTGCTCTTCCATGTCAGTTGCTGGATGCTCTAATAGGTCTATCAATTCTGCGAGGAGGGCAAAGATGCGTGTGTTGTGAGTGTGTGTGTGTGTGTGTGTGTGTGTGCATGTACGTGCATGAGCTAGCTGTTCCTTGCCAGGCTGGGATACGTTTTGCAGGGGTGAAGAAAAAAGCTGGGGTCACTTCGTCCAGGAAAGAATAGGCCAAGAAGTAGAATTTTAGGCACTCACTCAGTCCAGCTCTTTGTCGGCTGGCAGGACTAAAACTAAGCTTATTATTATTAATAAAAATGCCAGGAACTCTTCTAAACATTGTATATGAATCAACTAATTTAATTACCACAATAACCTCATAATATCTCTGGGAGGTCAGTTATTATTAAGTGCACTTTACAGACAAGGAAACTGACACACAGCTGAGAGGCTGAGCAACTTGCCCCAGGTCACATAGCTACTAAGTGTTCCAACCGCGAGTCAAATCCAGTTCACTCCAGACCTTCATGTGAACGTCTATAGCATCTTGAACGTGATAAGAAAATCTACATGTTCTCAAGGGTTGTTTTAGAGAGGTGGTTTAATAATTCTCTGAATTCTGGGATCAACCCTGTGTTCCTTCCCTCCTAGGAAAACTTGCAGGCCTCACAAGGAGTCGCTGAAGATGGAGGGCGCCATAGGGATAATTATTCTGAAGTCTAAGAAGTGAGCCTCTGCAGGGCTGAGCCCTCTGGAGGAGGGTGGCAGGGCAGTGGGCGAGCCTGGCCATGAAATCAGGGCTCCCTCGGCCATGGCTTACAGTAGGTCTTAGGTACATGGCATCTTCCACTTCTGAATCCCACAGTAGCCTCCCTGGTTCCCCAGAAACAGGTGTGGCCACGGCATCTGCATTCCGTGCTCAAGAGATGGCCTGTATGTACTTGTCTCTTTAAACAACAGCCTTGGACCTGTAGCACTGTCTCTGTTCTTTCCAGAAACCTCTCTCCATAATGGATCACAAAACATCAACACTTCCTACAAGCTGTTTAGAGGGAATGAACAAACTACTTGGTGTGGCTCATATAACCAGACAGTTTACAGGGGCATAGCTTGGTCACCACACAGGACTTCATCCGGCTTAACACCCAGGGATGTCTTCTCAGTTCTAACTGGGTCCATTCCAGGCTAGGTGATCATTTTCCCATCTTGATTCCAAAGAGAAACAAAGTTCTTTCTGGTCAGATTTTCTCCCAGGCCAGCCCACTGGGCAAGCAGGCTCCTGGGAGAGCTCAGCTGACAAACCTTTCTTTGAACTTCCATCCTGGCATCTCCTGATTTCATATTCTTTCCCTAACAAGTTAGCTGTGGAGCAGCAGCGTCTCCCAAACTGACCTTCTTCTGAAGGTCAGGTGACTTTCCTTTGCTGTAGAGCAACAGTCATGCAATGAGGACAAACAAAGGATTTGGGAAGAAGGGTCAAGTTCTATGAGGCCATGTTGTTTATGTATGAGACTTCTGCCCATGTGTTTTAATTTTGAATTTTCTTCTTGGTTGTTAGAGTGTTGGGGTGAAAGCTGCTGTGAAAGTGCCTGGCTAGATCCAACCCTCATTTTCCTTATGAAACATATTTGTCTATGAAATACATGTTTCAAAAGAAAGGTGAAGTCTGCCTAGCTACTGAGAAGCCCTCTACTGAGCCAGAGGCAAGAGGTCCAAAGCAGAAAAGAACTCTGGTCAACCGGTGAAACTCCTAACCAGGTCACAAATCTCGGGCTGTGATGGGAACATGGATGGCTGTTCTCTTTCCCAATTCCCATTCCCGTGCGTCCTCGTGTTTTCTCTCTTTTAGATGAACAGGCTCCATCAAAGGCTGAGCGCAGTGAGCTGGGGTTTGATGCAGTTTGGGGCGGGACAGAAGAGTTTGGGCTTGCCAACTGCATTTCTCCCCACAATATAAAAATCAAGGGAAATCTCAGGAGCTGGGAGGGGATTCATTTATCCCTTAAATGAACAAAACACAAACATTTTGGGGAATGTGAATTAAGAGCTCTGAGAAGGTGCAATGTGGAGGGGGCCCTCCTGAGTTTCTGCCCTTAATCCCTGGCATGCCCAACACCCAGTGGTCCATTTGGGCTCAGGAAAGAAACAAAGAACATTCCTTCTTTCCCTTTTCCTAATTCCTTCAAGAAAGGCTTTGCATTTTTAAAGGACCTATTCTAAAATTGAGAGAAGCTAAAATGGAAATGAAGAAAATACCAAAAGGCATAAGCATATGCAGGCTTAAAATACAGGTATTGGTGCCACAGATTCTACTAGTTATCGGGCAGGGAAGCCCAGCTTCATTCCAAACCCTGTGCTGGGTGCCAGTCCGCAGTCCCTCTTTTTCGGCCGAGAGCTGTTTTCCTTACTGCTCTGCCGTGAAGTCCTTATCAGGTCAATGTCTGGAAGGCTCTTACAGTTCTAAGTGGAAAGGTGAGCTGCTGGCCCCTCCCCAGGGAAGAGGGCACCCTGATGGTCCCCCAGGATTCCATTTGCATGGAGCTGATGTGGACAGCCATTTGCTAACTGCCGGGAAAGGCTTCTTCCTAGGGACCTCCAGAAATTCCGGCAAAGAGTCCAAGGCACTGTAACACAAAGCACGAAGTTCGAGCTCATGCTGCTAGTTCAGTATTTCAGCGTCTCCTTTTCTGCAGGCATCAGGTGTGTTACAGACAGGGAAATTGTGTTTCAGAAATAGCACCTGTTGGAGAGTGGCAGGCATGGCTCCCCACCCCCGTCAGCACCAAATGGTCTTAATTAACTTTGGACACTTCTGCACCTCACACTTTATTTCTGAATGTTATTGAAAGTTGTCAGAACTTGTCTCATTTTTTTCTTTTATTATTAATGTGTAAATACAATGCCTCAGGAGTGTTACTAAAACACAGAGTCTAATCCCAGGAGATTAATTTTTGAACGCAGCATAGGGTGAAGTTGCATCCTGGCGACTGCAAATTGATGTTGGTAAGCATCCCAAACATCAGCCTCCCCAAACCCACAGGGACCCAGAAGGCCCCAGGACTGGAGGGAAGCAGGGATGAAGGGGAGAGCTGGACCCTGCTGAGTTTTGAGAACCCCACCCCCCACGCTCACGACTCAGGACCTCTGGTTTCTCTTGGAAGGGAAGAGGAGAATAGGACCACTTTCCTCCTGAGGGGCATGCCCCCTGCAAGTGTGCGCGTCCATTAGCCAAGTCTATGAGTATTTGCTGAATGCCTTTGCTACACCAATCTAAGCCTAGCTCTGCAGGAATCTAAGCAAGTAAAGCCACAGTTGCTGTTCCTGATGGCTTTACCTTCCTGGAGGAAGTCAACCATAAGAACGCGAAACTACTGGAGAACAGAGCTTAATTAGTGTGGACCGATCAGGGGAGACCTGGGGTGGAGTTGCTGGGGTGGGATACACCCAGTTCCAACATAAGGTGGTGGGTGGGGTTGAAGATGGGGCTCAGTGTCCTTCCTCCAGTGCAGGCCAGACTCCGCTGGTGGTCACTGCAGGGCTATCTTACAGTGGAGCTGAGGCGATCTGGTGGGAGGGTGCCAATGGTGCGCTTATTTAGAAGCTGTGCTCTACCCAAGCTCGAGGAGACATCCATCCATCCTCGTCCGGAGGGGTAGCTGAGCGCCCTGGCCCACGGCCACCGACCTCTGCCTCCAGGGAGCCCTGAGCCCTGAGCAGGCAGTCTCTGGAATCTGAGCAGTGGTTCTCACTGGTGGAGGTACAAGAGGAGGCTGCCCCGTGAAGGGGAGGAGCTGAGGGCAGGGGGCAGGGAGTTACCAGTGGCTTGGGGGTCCCACGGAGCAGGCCAGGAGCCTGGGAGAAACGGGTGAGGGAGGGGAGCTGGGGCTTCCATTCCAAGGTTCCGCACGATCTGCTGACTTTTCGGGGACCAGGGGCAGGTGGGGGCCTGGGTTTGGCCTGCTCACTCCTTGCTTCCCGGGTCCAGCTCGCCTCCTGCTGTGGCTATGACCCCAGGGAAGGCCGAGGTCCTACCGGCTGTCCCTGCGGGTCTGAAGCAGGGACTAGAAGGTGGAGTGCAGGCGGCGGGTGGGGCGGGAAGGGCCCAGTGGAGAGCAGGTCCAGGGGAAGCAGTCCAAGGCCATGGTGCACAGCGTGGCACAGAGCAGACGCTGGGGGCCTGCGCGCAACCAGGTGCCAGTGTCCGCGCTGATGGCAGCAGAGCCTGGCCTCAGGGTGGGGATGGGGGCCGCCGGCAGATCTGAGGAGCCACGTAGTCCCTGTCCTGTGCTCTTGCTGGCCACCAGGTTCCCTTCCCTCAGCGGCTCCCCTCCCCCCCGCGCTGAGGTCACAGACGCATTCACACTCACACCCTCGCCTCCGCTCGCGTGATGGGCCGGCGTCTTCCCCACCCTCTGGGGCTCCCCAGCTTTGCGGAGATCTGCGGGCAGGCCTCACAGGGGCGCCAATGGGCAAAGGCTGGTGTGGCCCAGCTGGGATGCACAGGAGATGCCGCCTGGCAACAGAGCTCCCTGTCTTTCTAGAAACTCAGAACCCAGAGAAGCCGGGGCTCAGCCCACTCTTTAGCAAATGGTGCCTTTTGTTTCCTCGGGGGTGCTTGGCTCTGAGTGTGTGTGATCTTTCCCAGGTGGGCACGGCCCAGATTCGAGGTTCCCTCTGTTCTAGAGCCAGTAGACGGTCAGGGCCCCATGCCCTTTGGAGAACGGGCAGACCATGCCCACCCTCCTGTTCTCCAGCCTCTCACCAGTCCCCCCGCTGGGCCCTCCACTCCAGGAGACCCTCACCGTACCTGGAAAGGCAGCTCAGTCCCTGCCTGGCCCAAGGGTGTTTGCCCTCAGGGATCTGCCCTCAGGAAGGTGGTGCACGTAGTAGGAGGCGTGAAGCTGTGCACAGAGTAGTTGCTGCAGAAACCTGCAAGGGTGTGGCACACAGAGACTGAGCAGGGCCTGGGTGCCCGGGTGGCGGGGAAGTGATTCAGAGCAGCAGGCCACTGGCCAGGGGTACAGGTGGAGGCTGGCAGCCCAGCCCCATAGCGGGGTGGGTGGGAGGCAGCCAGTGCTTTGAAGGGCTCGGGCCAGCGGGTGCTTGAAGGGCTGCCCTTTGGAGCTGCAGCCAATCTGATCTCAGGCCCGCAGCCCATGCCTTTCCTCTAGTCTCAGCCCACTCGCTGGCTCTGCCCTTCAGAGGAGGCCGGCCAGCTCCTGGGGCTGCGGATTAACCCCTGAAAGCTGAGTTTTGTTTGCAGAGCTTTCTCCAAAGCTGAGGGAGTTTCTGAGTCTCAGGGTCTTGCTGCTTGTTGACTCGGGGATCCCTGAGGTCAGACGGCACTGGCCGAGGCTCAGCCCACCCCCCCCCCCAGACACACCCTCAGTCTGGGGGTGTGCTGGGGAGTCCTTGTCACGTGGCCCAGCCTGTCAGTCCTGCCTTCCTGTCCTTGCTGGCACAGTCACACGCCTTTCCCTGCAGGCTGGGCCCCGCCCGGTTTTGCAGCCTGTCCTTGACCCGGCTAGGAGGGCGCCCGCTCCTCCCTCTTACCTGTGGGGCAATGCTGTGCTCAGATGTCTGCCCAGAGATTCAGGATCCAGTACACTGAGGGGAAACACCCTTCCTCTGAGCATTATTAAAATGGTCCCATTCATACCACGGATTCTGCCTTAGTTTCCTACTAGCACCTCTGCCCCAGAGCTTCAGTCTCACCTACCTAAGGGGCTGGCACTAATGTCCTCTCTGGTCCTTTCCCACCCCCATCCCTGGAAGCTGAGCCTGGTCCTCTTGGCTTCCAGATGCCACCGGGGTCATACTCTGACCGGGCTGGCCATCCAGAGCCACAGTTGCTCTGTTTGCCTTTGAGAGCCTCTGCGGTGCTCCCCGTTAATTATGTGGCCTCCTCCTTCCCTGTGGGTGCCAACTGTCCCCTGAATCAAGCCCAAGTCCCCTTCATTACCTTTCCAGCTAGCTCAGTCTACCCTCTCCCACCTATCAGGGTTCCTGTCCCTTCTCCATAGCTGCTCCAGCCTGAGTGAATGAGTACGGACAGCCATCGCTTCTGTTCCTTCTCTGCGCTGGTGTTTCTGCCTGGCTCTCTAGCTCTCTGGCCTTCACCTGGGTGGGTACCCACCCTCTCTGGGGCCTTGGCCAACAAGCCTCTTTTTTGAGATTCTGGGCATGATTGTGAGAGCTAGGGTAAATACACCACTCGACTGGGTGCTTCCTCTGAGTCAGATGCTGTTCTAGGCACCAAGGCTAACAAAGATGAAAAGCTAAGGTCGTATCTGCTCCCAGAGATTTTCTTGTGGCAGGGAATCCGGCAGAGATACAATATGATAGAAGCTATCACAATAACAGGGGGCAGATTCTAGCAGAAGAGGGAGCTTTAAGTCAAAGGCAAGGGAGCATCTTGCCTTGAGTTAATTGGGTCCTCTAGTCTCCACCACGCTAGCCCCAAGCAGATGGCATGGTCAGGAAAGTGAAGAACAGAGCTGTGCTGGACACAGGGCACTGGCGTGGGTCTGGAAGCACCTCCACAGTAAGTGGATTTCCCTTTATGTGCTTGGTCCTGTGTGGGGTATGTGGGTGACTAAGACCCAGACCTTGACCTCCAGGAGCTCAGTTGCAATGGAGGTAACAGAGACATAGGTCAAATAACTCTCATCACGGGCAGAGAGAAAAATGTTCTAATGGGTGCAATGAATGCATTACTAACATATGGAGAAGAGGGCCCCTGGCTGAAAAGTTTTGGGGGGACTTTATTATTATTTGCAGTGGATAATTCCATTTGGACACCAAACATCCTCCCTGCTTGCTTCTCTTAGGTCATGGTACTGTAAATATCTTTTGGGGAAAATCTTTCATGCAACTCTCAGTTAGATAAGGCTTCCTCCTCATTCTTCCCCGCAGGTGGAGTTTGAGACTCAGGGTTAAAGCAGTGATGGCACCCCAAGCCCTAGGGCATGGAGCTAGGTTCAGGGATGACCCACTCCCCCAGTGAGGGTCAGGCTCAGGACCTGGGTGCTGGTTGAGGGTAAGAGTAGCTCTTTTTCCACTGGATTTGGGGGTGTAGGATGCAATCCTGGAGCAGCTGCTGCCCTCGTGCCACCACCAGGTCTTGCATGACCCAGAGCTAGGACAGAGGAAGCTTGCTGAGGGATGGGGAGAGAGAAAGTCTGTCCTAGGGATACTTTCCCAAGGCACACTCCAGGACCTAAAGCTAGGCTTAGCTCTGGACTTGTCCGCTGTTCAATACTTCCCAGAGATTTTCTTTGTGGCAGGGAATCAGGAAAATAAAAAGAGAAGTTCAATAACTTCCCTCTTGATTTAGGCACTGGTTGGGGACTGGATGTCTTGTATCATGTAGCTAAAGGAGACATAACTGGTAGGAGTTTATCATGTCCCTTTTAGGTGAAAACACTGTTCAGTCCTTTTCATGATAGCCTCTTGTCTGACAGTGGCTATCATGGTCCCTGCCTTTCTCATGAAGAATCTGAGGCTCAGAGAAGTCAGGACTCTGGGGATTGGAAAGTTTGCTCAGGGACAGATTTAGGAAGCTCATGCAGGGCCTTCAAGGGCCCCAGCCTTCAGGAAAAGAAAAGGCTCAGTCAGACGACAAATTCCTCTTCTAGAGATTTGTCCCTTTCTTGCTGCTGTTCTGTGCCTGGCTTCTGAGCCTCTCAAGGCATATTGTGGGGAGATATACAAATTCTGTGGGATGGTGGATTTGTGGCTCTGTTTGCAAAACTGTAGTTTTTTCTGCAAGACATCAGTGTAAGGAGCCACCAGGTTACACAAGCAGGGTGAGGGGCAGGGTTAGGTGAGATGCCGAGAGTATTCATGCCAGCCTGCTAAGTCTCATGCGGCTCTGGTTAGAGCAGGAGGAATTTCTAATTCAGCTCTCAACCTGCCCTGTCCATGTCGGCAGATGCTCTGGGCAGGGGAGAGTTAATGCCCAACCTCCTTCAGAAAAGAAAAAGGCTTCAGTAACAAAACCCAATAGCACGGAGGGGAGAGACACAAGTTACCAGCCACAGAAGCTTAAAAAGGAACCCACCCACAGCTCCAGCCACAAAATGCTTTTAGCCACATGTTAAATCTTCCCTCTAATGGCACCCCCTGTTAAACGAGATATGTCACCCGACCTGAGGAGGCTGACTTGAAAGGCAAGGAGTTGGAAGCGATTCCACACATTATTAGTGAGAGCTGTTCTCACATTTCCGGCAAAAATAATGGAGCTGAGGCCTGAAGAGATGACTAATACCTCCCCATCACTGCCCCGAGGCTGGCATTACGCTGCGATCCTGGCCACGTGGCGGCCCCTCATGCATATTTCTTGGTGCTCGTCCCCTGGGTGCTTTTCTGCCAGACGGTTCTCTTCTTGTTAACCTGGGCTGTCCAGACCTTTGAAATGGAGAGGCTTTCCCTCACAGGGCCGTTCTCATCTCCATGCGGGCACGGGGGTGGGGGGGGTGGGGAGCAGGGCCACCCGAGCGGGAGTGGCCCGCCCTGACGTTGGGCGTTGGGTCCCCTGATTCCAGGAAGGGCTGTGTCACACCTGCCCAGACCCACAGGGATCCGGACTGGCCCTCACTTCATGCAGGATTCTAGCATCTTCTTCACTGACCTTTATGGGCGTTTTACAGTCTTCCTGTTGGGAAATTCTTTGGGTTAATCTTAAAGCTCTCCTTTGAAAGTGTTAGCCTATGTCTCCTTTTTTTTTCGTGGTCTTCAATAGAATAGGAGAATCGACTTAAAGACTTTAATGAGAGAATTTAACAAGAGCCAGCATTTATTGAGGGATGGCTGTGTGCCAGTCACCCTGCTGGGTGCCTTATAGACCTTAGCTCTTCAACACACGTGCAGACAGATCCGTGTCCTGGGTCACCAGTGACCTTGATCTTGGTTTATCTGCCGAGTGGCCTTTTTCACTCCCGGTTTCCTTCTCTCTCTCGGTAATATCCAACCCTCTCAACCACTCTTCCCAGCTGCAGCGCCCCCCTCCCTTAGACCCCCAAACTCTTCTCTCCTGTCTGTGGGCTCCTTCCAAATCTCCTCTGTGGGTTCACCCTCTTCTGCCGACCGACATCTACATGTGGGAGTTTCTCAAGTCCTCACTTCTGTTCTCCACAGAACTGTATTTCCAGTGGCAAATTTGGAATCTCCCCTTTGCTGTTTGGAAGCTGCCCCTAGCTCAACATTTTCAAAATGGAGTTGTCGTCCCTCAGACTTGGTGTCTTCCACTGTTCGCTTTCTCCTTGTGCAGAAAGGCTGTATTGCATCTGTGACCTGTATCCAACTGATGGCCAAGTCCCTCTTGATCAGGCTTCCTAATTATTTCCTGATCCCTCCCTTCATTCTGCACCACGGCCCTGGGCCAAAGTGCCCTCCTCTTCGGCTGGTCACAGCTTCTGAACTCAGGTCACCCATGCCAGTCCCTCGAGTCTGTTCTGCACAATGGTCCATGAGCTCTTTCCAAAACACAGATTTGGTCACACTGCCCTTCCAGGCTGAAACCCCGCATTGGCTTCCATGCCTTCTAAAGTGTATACAGAGTCCTCACCAGGGCCCTACATGGCCTGCTGGGCTCCTTGCTCCTCATTTTACACTGTCCTCCCTCCCTTTCCAATACCCAGCTATGTCCTTCTCTCAGCTCCATGATCCATGCTCCCTCTTGCCTGAGATCTTTGCACATGCTGCTCCTTCCAGTACCTTCCTTCCCCCACGGCAGGGTGACCTTCCGCTCACCCTCCAGCTCTCAACTTGCATGGCTTCTTCGCGACCGCTTTCTACGTCCTCGCTGGTCAGAGGAGGGCCGTGCCGTGCCGCTGGCTCTCCACCAGTGCTTGGAACAGCTCTGGCCCCTACATGCCGCTCTGCAACTGTGTTGCGTGAACGACTCTTCCACAGCACATGCCATCATCAGCCCTGAGGGTCATGCTCCAGATCTTCTGTGATGGCCCTGTTTTCCTGGCAAGAGAGAGGGAAGAGGTTACCCTCTCAGTTGTCAGGGGAAAGCTCCAGGCAAGTCCAGCATCTCTTTCCCTAATTTTGTCCCTATATCCATGCATCCCACTAGAATTTTCCCTGCTGCCTGAGTCCCTTCTGAAATCTTGGCAGCGTGTCTGCAGCTGTTCTCTGTAAGTACTCCTCATGCCCTGGGTGCAGACTTCCAAGACCACCCTCTTGGTGAAGGAAAGGCCTAGGAGGTGGCCTGGCTGGGGGTGGGGAGGCCGCAGGGACAGCAGGCCACACATATGGCCCCTGCTCTTCTGCACCTGCCACCCTGGGTCTGCTTGTTGCGGGGGCTCTCGAAGGGCTATGATGGTTGCCAAATTTCCTTTTTGGCTAATTTTCTACTCCTGTTGTAGAATCTGACCTGATTTATTTGTTCTCTTTAGAGCATTTACTTTCTTGTATATAAAGTTTGGGCAGTGGGGTTGAAACTTGGACTCCACGTCCAGGAGTGGTGACAGCCGCAATAGCATGTTTATTTTTAATTAAAAATCAGAAAGTGACGATGCTCTTGAGGCTTTCTGCATTTTCATATTTCATTCAAAAGAAAAAAACAGTAAGGAAGAGAAAAGGATAGGGGAAACGTCTCCTGTATCTCTGCTTCCATTTTTCACGGTTTCCTGTTTTGTCATCTTTTCCACCTCCTTTGCCTGGCATTTGGCATCCCTGTAAAGAAAGGGAAAGGGGGATTACTTCTGAGGAAGGAGTGGGGGATCTGTTCCAGCCAGCATTAAGCATGCAGCCCCTGAGCAACTCAAATGCGTGGTAAAATATTACCTTAATAACATACTCACAGAGAGCTAGGTGTAAATGGTAACAGCTGCTTTTCTGATGACCGTGTTATAAATGATTGCAGCCCTGATCATTAATAATACATTTGAACAATAACAAACTTGATTCTGAGGAAGGAGTGCAGCCTTTCATTTTTTTCCTGGCACACAAATTCACTCTTGCTGTTGTGCCCTAGGATGGAAGCCCACACTGGTCTCAGAAACAGAGAGCTGTCCAGCCCATTCCTGGCTCCCAGCCAGGTAAAACGGGACACCCGGGGTCCACTCCAGAGCATTTCCTTTACCTGAAGAGTTGACTTTTTAGCTTGCTGGCACCCTCTAACCTGTACTGCCTCCCCCGGAACCTAGCATGTCAGAAACCTGCCACTCTGATGGGAGTTTCAAGGTGGACACCCCCATGAGATATCAGAACACTGGATCCCAGCAATTGGTGTTAATGACTCAAGGGTTTCTTGACTTTAACATGTCTGAGGTTACTGCTCTGCCTGAAAGATACCTTGCTATTTACAGTCTTTGCACCTTGATGTAGGTTGTTCGTTGTTCTGCCTGCAGAACTCCTACTCATTCTTCAAGACCCTGGTCAAATATGCCCCACCCCTTTCTCTGCCTCCCCGGGCAGAGTTTGTTATTCCATATTCTGTGATCTTATCTCTACTGAAGCATTTTGCACATGCCTCAGTGGAAACATTAATCATACCACACACTGTAATACTTTATTTACACATTGGTTTTCTCCCTGGGCTTTAAGCTTATTAAGGGTAGGAAGTATGTGTTAATATCCTTTATATCTCCCTTCCCTAGCACAGTGCTCAGTGATCATTAAATATTCAGTAAGTGTTGAATGAAAAAATGAACAACCATTCAATGGAAACATGCTTTTCTATTTTCTTATGTTTGATGATATTTTAGGGCCCTGGATCCTAAGCTGGCCACAGATGCAGTTGTGAAGGCTTGTTCCCGCAGTGGGACTGTCCCCTGAAGCATCGTGGTCCTGAGTTGTGGCGACCCAAAGGTGTTCACGGTCCCCAGTATCAGTGGGAAGGTAGCCCATGGGCTTAGCTATTTTCTGTGCTACCTACCTCCACTGTTTGTCCCTCCGATGTCAAGAATTTCTCCTACAAGTACTTTGCTCTCTGTAGCTCCCTCTCTGCTCCAGTACTTTATTACCCCTCTGAGGATGTCCTCAGTATACCAAAGATAGGTACCTTGGGTGAGTTGCAGGTGCACAGACCCGTATCATTCAGTTCATTCTGGCATGCCTTCAATATGGGGCTGGCTTCTATAATTGTTGCTGGCTCTTCATCTTGTATACTCTTGTTTCAACCTCTGATTCTGGCCCGGAGGCTTTTCTTTAGTTTCCTCCATCATTGGCAAGATAAGATGGTTTCCCTCTGGCTGCTAAGTCCATTCCTCCATGCAGCTGTCTGAGCCCACCTGGGGTTCTTCTGCCCTGGGGCCTCAGAACTGCAATGAATCAGACCCTCCCTTCTCTGGGGACAAAGACCCCATGGTTAGGTCCCTGAAACCATCCCTGCTTTTACTACTTCTTCCTGCTCTAAAAGCTTTTTCTTGCTTTCTGCCTTTTATGACCGCACTCTAAAACCACTCTCATCTCTTCCTGTTCTAAAACTTTCTAAGTCCATGTTTTCCCTACCAGTCCTACTTTTTTTTTTTTACAGTTCTGACCTCAGAGCATCCCTTCCTCCATCGGTTCTCTCTGGACCTGCTTTCCATCACAGTTGCCAGCCCAGGGACTCATCTTTCCAGACTAAGCACTCTCCTCAGAATAAAGAAAGGGAATGGTCAGAAAACGTTTGCATATCCATGGATTCTCGAGTTTGTTTATTTATGACCTTCCTTCTTACAAAAAGGATTTAAAATTCTTTGCAAAGAGGCATGCAATACCACAAGATAAAATAAACTAAAAATAAGTAAAAAACAAAAAAGAGGCAAAGGAAAGAAGGCAGGGAGGAGGTGGTGGAGCCATGAGCGAGGGACTGTGGCGCCGTAACGTCCTGTCTCCCCGCTGGCAGTGGCCATGGATTTCACTGTGGGCTGTCCTGTGGTTGACATGGTACGGGAATGAGATCAGTCACAAAGCTTGGTATCCAGGAGGCAGAAATGCATCTGAATTCCTCATGAAAACTACAGATGTTTAAAGTACCAAGGTTAGAGAAAAATTTCTGCCCTGCGTCTTGGGCTAGAGTCCCCTAATAGAGCAGGGTCTCTACAGCAGGCTCGGACTAAACACCAATGAATGTTCTTTGTGCAAAATCATTCTCAGAAAGGTTGAGCAAATTTTAACTGAGTAAGAAGGTTGAGGGGATATTGAAGCACTGGACTAGTGTTTGAACTCTGTGATCTTGGAGCTGCCTTCAACTCAAGTCTCTAGGTGTGCTGATAGATATGAAGTGATAAGATGGGGTCCCTGCCCTCAGGGCACTTACATGTCCCATAGGGCAGCTGTTCTCAGATCTGAAAGCACAAGAGAATCTCAGGGATACGGGCTGGAAATAGATCACCCGGGCAGGGCTCCAGAGCCTGCATTTTTAACAAGCATCTTTATGGTTCTGATGCAGATGCTTTCGGAAAGAGCCACGATGATGAGGAATCCAAACGTGGGTTGGGTCACAGCACAAGGGCATCGTGGGCTTGGTGTCCCACAAATGCTACATTAAAGCATTGCAGGAACCCGAAATGGTAGAGCCATCACTTTTGGCAGGTGTGTTAAGAGGAGGAGATGGGGGTGTTGTTTGAGCTGAGCTCTGAGACATGAATAAGAGCAGACACGGCACAAGTGGGGAGCACTTTAATGCAGAGGAAATAGACTCAGCGAAAACTCAGAAGTGGAAAACATGAAATGCTTGTTTAAGGAAAAGCAAATAGGTAAGACTGGCTGGAGTATACAGGTCTGTGGAGAGGAAATACTAGGGGATAAGGCCAGAAAGGTAGGTTGGGGACAAATTATGAAGGGCTTTGAATGCCAGACTGATGAGGGTAAGCTTTACTCAGTAGGCAATGGGGAGCCGTTGAAGGCTTTAGAGCCCCAGAATGATGTGATCCAAGTAGTATTTGAGGATGATCAGTCTGGCTGCAGTGTATAGAGTGGATTAGAGGGTAGGAAGACTGTACAGGGTTTGGGACATAAAAGGCACCCTATAAATGCTTGTTGAATAAAATGTTGAAACATAGCAAAGAGGCTGTTGCAAAAGCCTAGGTACGAGGTGATAAAGGGCTTAAGGAACTAACAATAAAAAATAAAGAGCAAGGAAAGAATGCTGTGACATTAATAAGGAAGAAATTACAGACCGTGGTGACCCGTTCTGCAGGGTAAAGGAAGGAAAGAGTGTGTGCTCGGGAGTCGAGAATCTGGGCCCACTCCCTGGTCCAAAGGACTCAGAGGAGGCCCTGGATGTGGGAAAAGATGCTGAGTCTTTGAATTAGGGATGTGAATTGGAGCTTATGAGGGGGAGCAGGTCTAGTAAGTCTGGCCAGGAGGAGGGGGCTCCTGTGGGAATACAGGCTGGAAGGGAGGCCCTTCCGCAGTGCCCATACTGAAGTGCCGGGAGAACAAGACCAGGCTGTCTTAGGAGACACCTGAATGGTGCTCGGCTAGGACAGAGTCTGGGATTCAAGGGAGAGGAATATTTGAAGAGGGAAGTGTAGAGGGCAGTGCTCTAGGCTGCAGACTCCGGAGCTGAGTGGGCACTTGCATGTTAGTTGACCTTGGAGAGAGTGGTTTAATGATCATTGGGATGTCCTTTCAGTGCCATTTATCAGGGCCCAGATGAGTCCAGACATCCCCAGCCCAATTGCATATTTTTGGAGCTTTCCTCCCCCCCAGCTTCCCCTGTTCCCTCCTTTGCTGCTCCTGGCTAGGCCTGCTTGCTCCCTCCTTCCGTTCCGTATGGCAGGGGAGGACCCTTCGAAGGCAACCAGACTAAATGGACTAAACTGGTAAAACTTCAGTGACCATGAAGTGCCATCACTCTAATACTGGAAGCAGATGCAGCCCAGAGTCAGTTTCTTCTAGGCCGGAGGCCTGCTGTCCTTCTGGCCTATTCCCTTTGTACCCAGGCCAAGTTCAATGCCAGCTTAAATATCTTGCTTTAAGTTTGACAGTTATCTCTCTTTATTTATCAGGACTCTGGTTGCAGGTAACAAAAACTCAATTTGAATGATCTTTTTTTAACAAAGGGGATTTCCTGGCACATGTACCTGGGAAATTGAGCTACTCCTGGATTAAGGGACTCCGATAGCGTTATCGGGATTCTTTCTGTATGTCCGTGCTCTGCATGTCTCTGCTTGCTTCATTATTTCCTCCCACAGAGAGGCTTTCTCCAGGTGTCAGCAAAGGCTTATATTTCTAGCTTCCACCCTACAAGAACACTTAGACTGGAAAAACTCCCAGGAAGAACTGTGATTGTCCCGACAAGGTCCCATGGCCATCCTTGAACCATCACTGTGGCCAACAGCATGAGCAACAAAGATCTCATGCCATCAATGCTCCCAGGGGTGAGCGACATCCCATTAGAGTCACATGACTGATGTGGCAGAGAAGCAGGTTCCCAGAGGAAGGTGGAATGGTGGCAGGTGGCAGTGGAAGGGGTCAGTTCACACCAGCGGATGTCCATGATGCCTCGTCTCTGTCATCCTTGAGAGACCGCGCCTGTATGTGTCCCATTCCCATCACTTTCCCAATTAGTGGGCTGAGAGCGAAAGTGGAAGCTGAATACCAAGGCTTCCCCCTACTGCTCCCCCTGGTCCACTTTGTGACAGCCCTCACCTACCTGGGCAGGTGTCTCCTGATTTCCAGAGGCCCCAGGCTGGGATGGCAGGGGACAGCAGAGGCTCAGATCAGGGCAGTGATGGGCTGGCTGAGCTGGGTGGGAGCCGAGGCAGGGCCGGCCTGGCTGCTGAGCCAGGCAAGATGAAAGTGCTCTACGGCAGGAGCCCGAGGGCAGACTGCCTGCTTGCTGCCCGACTCCGCAGGAGGACTTGGTGCTTTCCGAGGAGGGCCTGGTTGACTTGCTCTGTGACCTAAGGCTAGACACTTAATTGCTCAGGGCTGCTTCCCTCTCCCTCCCATCTGCAAGCAGGAGTCATGACATGATGGGACTGACAAGCAGCACCTTTCTAAGAGCTTCATACAGGGGAAAGCAGTTCTCAGTGAGCACTGTAGCCCCCGAGGCTCCTGGCCTGGGTCCCCAACCTGCTTGGCAGAAAGCAGGTCTCTGAAGATCTTTGACTCAAGGTTTTCTGGTTTCAACCTCCTGAACCAAATTGTTCTTGCAGCTGAGCTGGGAAATGGATGACCCTTTCACACTAATAGTTGACAATGGGTGTGTGGTTTTCAAGGTACTTAAAAACATTTCCTTTCAAAGCTGGACTTTCTAGTGCCACAGAGGCCCTAGTGAGGAGCAGGGGCTTAGGGGGTTGGTGGGTTTTCATAACTCCTGGTCCCCTAGTCCCCTTCTCTCTGGGTTCAGTCTCAGGAACAATCATAGGATGCTCTCGCGGAGCATTCACACAACAGGGGCCAACCAGACTGCGTGTCAGGGAGGTAGGTAGGACAGGTGGGAGAGCAGACAGACCAGGTGGAGGATTTACCTGCATATCAAACACATGCATCAGTCTTTATACTTTGCTCTGTCATTCCCCAGAGGTGGTTCTCAAACTTAGTACTGTGTTTTGCCAACCAGTAAGAGGTGTAGGAAAAAAATGCATATCCTAGGGCACCACCTCCAGAGACTACGAACCAGTAGGTCTGGGGAGGGTTGCAGAGGTCTGCGTGTTGTACGAGCAGCTCCACTGATTCTGATATTGGTGGGACCAAATTCTGAGTCAGGTAAGAGGGTAGGAGTCCGGGCCTTTCCTCTGCATTGAATTAGAACAGCCTACCTTTCTTCCTCTTTTTACACTGAGGATCTAGACAAGAGTACATTAGAACAAATGGCCTCATGATCTCAAAGTAATTTCAAAGCCACTGGGCAAAACCAATCGAATCGCCTTGGCAAATTTAGAGTCCTGGCTTCTTAAGCTTTACAGTCAAGCCCTTCTATGGCCCAATTCCTCTCAAGGCAGCTTTGGCCCTAGGCAACTCAGTTTTGCTAAAACACACCTACATTATCCTTCCCACAGTCGTCTTCTTCCGTAAAGTCTTCCAGGACTATGCCAGGATGTCAGGGCCTGGGCCGGGGGCTGGGGAGGAAGCCCGGCTGGCGGGGAGCAGAACGACAGTGTGCTTTTTGAGCACATCCCTCCAACAGGTTAGCTTTGCAAGAAATTTGCCAAGGTGTCATCTTGCCATGATGCAGGTTGTGAGGGAAGCATGGAAGTGAGGCTGAGAGAGATTGGAAGCCAAATGGCGGCAGAGAACCCCCCTCCCTACCCGCCCCGGGCCTCTGCCCCTGCCCCATGCAGGTACCCCACGAGGACTGCGGGCAGCGGGAGGCAGACGTTGCCCACTCAGACCGTCCGAGAGGGCAGAGCAGGTGGAGCCCCTGTTCCCCAGCACAGGCAGTGCTCGCTGGCTTTTCATCAGGACAATGGAAACACGCCTGCTGGGCACAGGGGAGCCAGGGTGGAAAGCCTGGCGCTCTCATTCTGTTCCTCCCATGCTGGGAGAGGAGGTGTGCGGGGGCGCTAGGGGTGCAGCGTTCCCTCATCCTGAGAGCTGTCAGCCTGACCAGAATAGGCATTCATTTTCAGAATGAATAATCAACTCAAAAAAAATGTACCAAATTCATTTTCAAATTGGCTTGTCAGATACTCGTTTGCCCAGGACCAGTTGGTGGAATACAGTGTATCTTGGGGAGCAAGGTGAGCGGGCCTGTCTCACTCCCTTAGGGACGTCTTGTAAATAAGGGCCATTTGTGAGGCCGGAAGCAGAGAATTCCCCAGAACAGATTGAATTCTGGCTTTGTCTTCATGAACGTCAATATTTATTACCAAAGGCGTTGTGCTCCTCGGAGTGATAGAGCATTTCACCATTTCAGTTCTCGCCTGTTGCCTTCCCAGGTACCAAATGCTCTGTAATCGGTGCTCATAAAGGTGGCAGACAGTATTGCCAAGGAAACTCACTCCTGGCTGTAAATCTTCATAAGCAAAACCAGCAGAGCTTTGCTGTCATTTGGACAGCGTGTCCCTGAGGGCAGGGCCCACCCAGTTTCTCTGGTTTTCCTCCTTCGGCAGGAAGACCCCAAATCCCCTCTGGTGAGGTAGGGGCTCCCCCTGGAATTGTGGGCTGGAATACCAGCGAGCAGGGGCTGGAAAGGCTGAGAGCACCGAGCGAGCCAGCCACTTGCCATCCATCCAGAAGGGCCCTCTGAGGTCGTCCTGTCCAACCTCCTCATTATGCAAAGGCAAAAGGTAAAGCACATGGAGAGAGGCTGTTTTTGTCAAGGTCACACAGCACGCAGGCCAGTGTCCTACACATTCAGCCACACCCTCTCCTGGGGATGAAACCCTGAGCTCGGAAAGTCTCCCTGAGCTGGCGGCTGGCTGCAAGTGTCAGTGGCTCTCAGTTGGAGATTTTTCACTACTCTTGGTTGGTCTGGGGCCCTACTGCCAAGAGTCCTGGCTTCCTGGGTCCATATCCAGCAGGTCGCTTGTCCCAGCTGTTATAAGCCTGTGCTGGCCTTTCTTGGAGAAACTTTTGAAACCAACCCTCAACTCTGCCACTTATTGGAAACATTCTTGGGCGCAGCAAACCCATCTGAAGAATGTGAACCAGGAAAAAGAGCTGAGCTTCAGCTTTTCCTCTGAGTAATCCATTTGTGCCTAGTAGGACCTTAGCTCTACTAAGGAGAGAGGGAGGTACCCCTCTAGTATGAGGTTTGGAAGAGCAGAGGAAAGCCAGAAATGCCTGAACTCAGGACACCAGGCTGGGCTAAATACAGCTTCTGGTTCTGCTGCCTTCCCTCCTGCCAACTTGCTAAGGACAGAGATGGCTCCGGGGCAGAGACGCAAAATGGGTTTTAGAAAGTGATGTCATGTGGTCCCCAGACACCAGGTCACTGTGCAGAAACTGCCTGGCTGCCGTTATGGGAGCTGTGTCGGGGAGAATTATAACTTCTGACAATGGACATCTCATCTTGCACAGACACTCCCGTTATAGAATCTGCCAGCGAGATCACAGAGGCCTCACGGTGTGGGAAGAGGAGTCAATAATTCTGGGGTTATTGATTGTAACCAGACCCATTCTTCTTTTTTAATTTATATTTTATCCACTTTTTTCAACCCCCCTTTCTTTTTTTTTAAACCCATCCTCACAAAAGCACCTACTGGATCAAATGCAGTTAATTACATTTAAAAAAATGATAGGAGTAATTTGCTGCTCTTAGGAGAGTCAGGGACAAGGCATTATGTGGCTTTGGCAGGAGGGAAATGCATGCAGGGAGCAGGGCAGGGGAGAAGTAGAAAGGGAGGAGGAAGGACTGAACGGGGGTTGGAGCAAATGCAAAGCAGGGAGCTTCAGTTTCCCAAGGCTTTGCAGCCCTGCTGGGTCCTAATGCATCCCAGGGCATATCTTCTCATCCCTCAGAGCCCACTTCCTCTGGGAAATGTCTCCTGAGCACACAAACAGAGCTACTGGGTGAGGGTGGGCAGATGGGTGTGCACACAAACACACATACACATATACTCACATGTGTGCCCACCTGTATACCTTCAGGGCAGAGCGTGTACGTATACGACGTAGCAGATGACTTGATGTGTGTTTTTAATTGTGGGACTGGACTGTATGGGGTGAGCTAGTAGTAGCTTGTAAGCTCTTAAAAAAAACTGATTATGCATTTTTGATGTCCCCAAATCTCTTTTGTCTCTAACCCACTATGTAGTATGGAGCATGATAAAACCAGTGGGCATTTGCTGACGAATCCTCAGTAGAAGAAACGGTCGTTTGAACATTCTCTCCTTGTGGAGAAGTGGCCAGGGATATTTGTGGTCACCGGAACAGGCACCCTGAGTTTCTGATTCAACGTCTAAATGCCCTATGACTGTGTTTCCATTTGCTTCTCTCCCAGTTGATGAGAATCCCAGGCCCTGTGTTCATTGCTCATGAACTGGATAACAGAATGCCCACGTTTGGAGGGCACTGGAGATCACCTAGTCCAAGCCTCTCATTTTCCATAAGTGGAAACTGAGTCCCAGAGGGATTAAAATGACCTGCCTCAAGACCAGCAGCTGCTTTGGGTTAAATTCAGGAGCACCTTCTCCAAGCCAAATTGGTTTCTTTTCTTCCTCTTCCTTTTTCTTCTTCTGTGGTCAGCAGCAGGGCCTGGTCACCTACTTATAATCCAGAATTCTTTTGACTGTTTTTGCCCACCTAAAAAAGCAAGATGGCATGAAGATCTTTTCCTCTTTCTTCAGCTGACCTCCAAACCCCACAGAATGTGGTGACTAGCCCCGGCCTGGAAATGTGTGGTCCAGGCCTAGACAAAATGAGCTGATGGGTAATGAAGAAACTAAATCCAGCTCCATGTCTGCCTCTCACAGTTTCTTCAAGCCCCTGCAGCTCTCAGATCTGTCAAGAAGCAAATAGGAGAGAGAAGAAAGGACTTGCTGTAACTCAGCTGGGCAAGTCTGGGGAGGTGGGGAGAGAGATGTTTACGCATATAGGACGTGGGGGAGATCTGGGAATGGATGAGAAAGAGAAAGAGGAGTATTTATTTTTTTCTCACTCTAGGGTTCGAGGGACCAAGAGGACCCAGGAAGGTGACCGTGACCCACTGGCCTTGACCTTTATTTGTCCCCGTGGGCAGCCCCCCCCGGGCAGCCGCCCTGGCCATTAGTGGGGACTAGCCCTTCTTTCTTTACCTCTGTCCTCCTGAGATGAAAACACTAATGTCGTGGTCAGAAGACCTGAGCTTGCTCCAAATTGCATACACTCAGTAGCTATGCGACCTTGGGTGAGTCACTTAGTTTCTTTAAATCTCAGTGACTTTATTTGTGAAAGAACAGCAAAGATGCTTATTTTCACCTTACCGAAGCCCCAAGGCCCTGAGGCCCAACACTGATAGTTGGAGTGGTAACACAGCTTAACCCAGAATGTGCTACATACGTGTAAGAGGCTTAAAGAAGAGAAACTCTTTGTTTTAGAATAGTTTTAGGTTTACAGGAAAAGCAAGTTCAAAGAGTTCTCATATCACCTGCCCCTACTTACTTCTATTATTAGCATCTTATGTTAGTAGGGTGCATTTGCTACAATTAATGAACCAGTCATGATAAATTATTAAGTCCATAGTTTGTTCCAATTTCCTTAGCTTTTCCCTAATGGCCTTCTCTGTTCCAAGATCCCATCTGGGATGCCGCCTCACCGGGGCCCGTTACGGCTGGTGGGCTCCTTAGCTGTGGTTGCTTCTCTGACTTCCCCTGTGTTTGATGACCTGGCCAGCTCTGCGGAGGGCTCGTTGGGCGTTCTGTAGAATGGCCCTCACATGTGACTTGTCTGAGGGTGTTTTTCTCGTGCGTAGACTGGGTTGGTGGGGGGCTCTGGGTTCTGGGGAGGAAGACCGCAAAGGTAAAGTGCTGTTTTCACCTCATCGGGTCGAGGATGTGTCACGAGCGAGACTTTTGCTCATATGTATTGGTGTTATTTTAGAGCTGTACTTTGTCGTTAAGAAAGGCTGGGCTGGGGGCCCCTGTTTCAGAGCCCTCTCCCACTGAGTCTGGGTCGCCTGGGCTCCTTTCTGGCCCTGGAATAAGAGTCCTGGTAAGCTTTTGCCCTGAAATGTAAGAGGCTCTCTCCCTCCAGTCCACTGAGTCCACCTTTCTGGTCACCTGGGCCTGACACTAATGAGCTGTTCATAACGCCACCATTACCTATGCAAATGAAGAGGGCCAGGCTGGGGCCCGAGGTGCCCGCAGTGACAGCCGGCTCCCTCCTAGTGTCAAGTAATAAATCATGTTGCTGTGGTCGTTAACCATTTTAACTGCGGTGCCCCACAGACTGACCCCCGAGGGCCCCTGGGTTCCTGGCTTATTTATATCAGCAGCCCATTTCCCAGGAGACCATGGGCATGTGGGGGGTTCGTTCACCACAGCTCCACATTAAGGGAGCAGTGTGGTGTCAGGGGCTACAAAGAAAAGAGTCTGACTCTCCATTGGGCTGCTGATTCCTGTGTAGTTGTGAGACAGTTACTCGCCCTTTGTGTGTGTCAGTTTCTGTTCTGGACACTTATAAGTAAAGGTGATGGTGCATTCGCCTCCTTATCACAGGACGTGGTCTGGGGGGTGGCGGAGCAGACGTCTAGCCTGGACCGCCCCACTCTGAAGCACCTGTTTGTCCCTTGTGGGATGCGGTGATACGTCGAGATGTGTGGCCTCAGGAAAAGCTGGAGAATCAGTCATGACAGAGGCATGGGCTGGAGAGCAGGTGGCTGCTGAACTGACAAGCCGAGCCCGAGGCCACACCATCCTTGTTCTTCCCTCTGTAAGACGAGGGAGTTTGCAGTTGGATGGAATATGGAGGAAAAGGACTTCTTGCGTTAATTAACACTCTAGTTTGCTGTGGAAGCTATCCCGTTCCCAAGATGCAGGCAGAGCTGAGATGGCCTCCGAAGAACCCGTTAGCCCCGGTTTCAGGGAGTAATATGCTCGGTAGTTTTTTCCTCCCTTACAGTGAAGTGTCTCAGGCCTCAGGAGCCTGCACTACCCAAACCAGTTTTCCGTTCCCTGAGAACTGTAGGTCCTGGAGAAGATGCCAGTCAGTCAAGGTGGCTGCCTAGCTGAGAATGGGTGTCACTCCTTTGGCACCAGTCCTCAGAACACCAAGTAGGACTTGACGTCTAACAAATCAGAGCTCTCCCCTTGGAGTTCTGAAACAATTGGAAAATAGGCATAAGAATCAGAAAGGGATCAAGATACCAGTTTTGTGGGTGGTAAAGTTGTATAGGAAAATATGGTCTGGGTCTGAGGCTGAATGAGGTTGGCACATGGGCTTTCTTTCCTTCTTTCTGGAACTGAAATTTCCTATGCAGTCATAGGCGAGAAGTTGCGTGACTTCTGGCCTGCCCTGGCGAGCTTCCTACGTGGAGGAGGCATTGTCAGTGTGCAGGCATGTGAGAGAGAAGGAGAGGGCACACGTCAAGGAGCTCAACGCCTTGCTGGCTCTGTGTCTCACTGGTGGTAAGTTCCTATGGCAGGTGTACCCTAGGGTGGTCCCCAGGATCCTCACCCACTCAGGTTCATGCCCTGTATAATGCCCTCTCCTTAAGGGTGAGCAGGACCTGTGGCTTGCTTCTGGTGAGTGGAATATGACAAGGGTGAAGGGATTCTGCAGATGTAATTAAGGCTATCAGTCAGAGGATTTGGGGTTAACCAAAAGGGAGATTATCCTGGGTGGGCCTGACTTCATTAGGCCAGAGCTCTTAAAAGAGGGCCTGGGCTATCCCCTGAGAGAGAGATTCTCCTTGCTGGCTTGATGGAGCAGGCCACCATGTTGAAGGAAGCCCACAGGGTGAGGAATTGGGGTGGCTTCTATGAAAAGTGGGCAGTCCTAGGTGACGGCAGCAAAAAATCAGGGTCCTCAGTCATGCAACCATGAGGACACGAATTTTGCCAATGACTTGAACAATCTTGGAAGCAGATTCTTCCCCAGTTGAGCCTCCAAGTGAGAACACAGCCCAGCCAGCACCTTGACTGCAGCCTTGAGGGACCACGGGCAGAGGACTCAGTTAAGCTGTGCCTGGACTCTGATCAAGAGAAATGTGTGATGTGACACATGAGTGTTGTTTGGGGCAGCTAAGTTTCTGCTAATTTGTTATATAACAGCAGAAAACAAATACTGTCCTCTTGGACAGAAGTGGAGGGGAGCAGGAGTAAACGGTGGAGAAAATAGAAGTAATATCTCTGCGAAGGAAGCTGTTCCTTGTGGATCTGAGCAGTGTGGGAAAAGAAAATGTCCTTCCTCCAGTTACACACAAGTTTAGGTCTTCACTGTCCCTCACCCACACTGCTTTCTTTTCTAAATTGGAGTTTTGAAACAAAGAGAAGTCGAGTTTGATTGGAAATCAGAGACCCGGACATTACTGTCTGCACTTTATATAGAGGTTCCACTGAGTCCAATGGTTGAGAATCCTTTCCTTCCTGGGTTTTGATTTTCTAGTTCTCCCTTCTATTCAATGAGATGTCTAACTACCCTTCCAATAAATCCTTCATTCTTCTTTTTAAAGAAAAATGTCTTAAGCTAGCCAGAGTTAATTGCTCTTGCTTGCAGCCAAGAGAATTTTAATACCTGGTAAATTTTCCCACTGGCCTAATTGCCCCAAATTAGCCCCCATCAAAGAGCCCATCCTGACTATAGCTCTTCTGAAAGAACTTCAGACTCTTTTCTCGTCTCTCTGGTCCACCTATCTTCCTACCCAATTATTGTTCTTACTGCTGATGATCTTATAGATCTGCTAGTCTGGGTCCTAACTTTTTAGCTGGAGGCTGCAGCCATTGAGAGCCCTGAAGCTGGCTTTAGGAAGAGGGACACACATTCTTCCCTTGGCTCCTCCTTAAACATGGGTTTAGCCTTTCCTAATTCCCGTAGGCCCAACTGAGTTCAGACTATAGACTTTAGTAAGCCTCTGCTTCAGCCTTGAATACACCGGCAGTTCCCTTCTTCTAGCCTTGGTGATCTTTAGAAGCCAAGGGCATGAACCCATCTCCAGAGTCCCTTTCTGGGCTGGATCCCCACATAGCTGCTGCTTCCGGGTAGCAGGTGCCACGTCTGCCCCCTCTCCTGTTTCCAGGCCAATGGATTCCGATTCCCCAGATGGTAAGGCAGGTATTTTCTCTTCTATCTTAGGATGACTTTGTTTTGTCCTAGGATGACTAAGGGTGAAAATACGCATTACATTCTGGGGAAACATCAACTCATCCCTAAGGTTGTATCTGTCTGCATAATATCGCACATCACTATGCTGGTTCTATAAGGTATTAACCAAAGTCTATCTTATTCAGTATTAGAAACAGTCATATGTTGACATTAACAGTCTGGTCTAGCTTGTGTCCTACCAGATCTAGTCTAATTCTAACCCTCACCTCTAAGTAAAAGTAAAACTTTCCTTCTTTCTGTCTCCACACTTGATCTTTGGGGAGCAAATCACTGGATTAGGAGACAAACGCATGGGTGCCTCTCTCAAAAACAAGCAGCAATTTTCAGGCACATCTCTCCTGGCATTGAGATTGAGAAAAAGAAAGATTTTTCTAATCAAGTATGTAGAGAAATAGCCAGGATAAATAACTCTACATGTATAATATGAAATAGCACACTTGAAGGTTTGATTTGAAGCATCGACATTTGGGTTACTTCATAGCGTCCAGAGCTTCCTCGGGAATTTTAGCATGTCCTTGCTTTAGGTTTGTATTGGTAAAATGTTTAGGCTGATGATTTTTTCCAAACCAAGGAATGGTTCCCCCAAAAGTTAAATTCTAGTCTCCAGTGGATTCCCTCTGACGTGGGGTTGGCCAATTGGGAGAGTGTAGAGAACCTTCCATTAGTTGTTATTGGAATGAATTCCTGTTCCTTGTCTACTACACTGGTCCTTGTCTAACATTTCCTTTCTCGGTTTACAGTACCTGCATTCACCCAGTTATCCCTGGAAACTTCAGCTTCACCCCAAACTCCTCCCCTTTCCTTACTCTCCCAACAGTTCATTTTCTGAGTCTCATTTGTTGTCTTGATCGGTCTTCATTGGGTTGAGGCAGTAATTGTCATTTAATAGATAAGGAATGAAGCTTGTCCTGCTCTGTGGTCCACAGCAATTCATTGATAGGCAGACGCTCAGCACACCCCCCAGCCTAGGATGGTGCTAGCTGCTGGAGAAGAAGCCATGGTCTTTACTCAAGGACCCTGCTGTCCAGTGAGGGGGGGACATACACAAAATGAAGAAGAGCAATCAGGAGAAACTTCCCAGAGGAGGTGACTTTTGATCTGAGTCATGAAAGTTGGGTCGAAGGTGGCCAGTGAGACCAGAAGGGAAAGAGCACATGAGGAAAACTGCAAGGTCCTCTGTCTGGGATGGCACGTGCGTGTCAGCACTGTGGGGACCCACCGACCCGCTGAGGCGTCTTAGCTTCTTCCTAAAGCAAGAGGGAACTTCTGAGGTCTGAGCAGAGAAGAGACTCAATCATGAATGTGCCTTTGGAAACAAACTGGCAGGAGGGTGGAGAAGTGTGGGCTGTGAGCGTGAGTTTGTGAGGAAATGCTAACCACGTGGGGACCAGTTAGGCTTTTCCAATAGATTAGAGAGAAAGTGACAGTGCCTGGACTGAGGCAAAGAGGTAGAGAGGAGGGGGTGGATTTGACAAATAATTGTGTTACATGGTAGACCGGACTCAGAGATGGATTAACTGGCTGGGGGAGGTGAGGAAAGGGGAGGCGTTTGGGACAACGCTGAAGTTTCCAGCTAAATAACTGGGCTGAGTGATGGTGCTATCAGCTCTGATGGAGAATGTGGGAGGAACGTAATGTAGTCTGTTTTGGACCCATTGACGGAGAGCAGTGTATGTGCTGGGGACCTGCTGCCGCTGTTTTCTGAGCTTTGCCGGGGGCAGGGAGGATATGGTAGGGGCAGCAGTCAGATGAGAAAGGGGCCATCCTGGGACGTGGTCAGGGCCCACGCGAGTGCTCCGGGCCAGCATGTCCAGGCTTGGACTGGACAACCCCCAGTGCCATCTGCCCAGCCAGCCAGTGTCCCCAGGGTTCTGATCCCATCGGTGCCCCTCTCTGCTTGTCGTGAGTCAGGCACTGATGGTCTCAGTGGTGCTGGCGATTTATCAGTGGGCAGGAAAAGATAATTGACCATCATCTCAGCTCGCCTTGCCTCGCCTCAGCTGATAGAGAGAAATTTAACTGCTTCATTCTACCATAATTTCACATAATTCTCCATCCTTTCTCCCTAGTTTTTGCTTGGAAGTTTACACAAGTGATTGATGATTTGCTATCAAATATAAAGAAAGAAGCTAAAATATCAGTGGACAGTTTAACAGCCTTTAAAATATAATGGTCTCTCTGGCTGGACATGCACGGTAGCTGTAGAAGCCCAGAAGGTCGTGCTTTAATGAACTGGTGAGAATTAGAGACAGAAAGTGGAAGTGCTGCATGCTCAGAACTGGCTCCACAGTCCACTGACCTTGGGGAGGAAGAGACCTCATGATTTATGGAGTCCCCCTGGGAGTGGTCCTGGGGCTGACAGAAGCCACTGGGGAGGGTGGATGTGTTGGCCTGGGTTAGGGCGTCAGGGGTCCTGGGTCCTGAGGCTGTTTGCTCTTAGTCTGGTCCTTCTCTGTAACCTCAGGGTCACCCAGGCTTTGCAGCCTCAGCTTCCTGCACAGGAATCTCTCCAACCTTCTGCCTCCGGGAAGGCTTGCCTCTGACCCTGTCCAGAGAATTCGAATGCTTCCCTTGCACCATTTTGGTTCCTCGGGGTCCTCTGACTTGCTCGCTGTAACCCTCTTACTTCATTCTTGGAAGTGGACTAGCTTTGTAGCCTTTTTTGCATATAAACCTCTGCTGGCACCAGTGTGACATGACAGCAAGAGGGGAGGGGCAAGTGACTTTTGTGTCAGCTAGGGGCCATGCATTCTTCCAGGAACTAACCTGTACACTGAGTCATTCGATTCTTCTTCCACTGTTGAGATAGTTATTGTAATGTTCACTTACAGATGAGGAAACCGAGGTTCAGAAGGTGTGGTAGTTAGCTGCTAACACGGCTGTTAAGAATCCCTGCTTCCTGATATTTGTGTCCTTGTGTAATCCCTCCCCTGGAGTGTGGGCTGAACCTAGTGACTTGCTTCTAACAAACAGAATATGGCAAAAGTGATGGGATGACTCTTTGGAGATTAGGTTATAAAGACTGTAACTTCTGTCTTGTCTCATGCTGGCTCATTCTGATGGAAGCTCGCTACTGTGGTGTGAGCTGCCTTGTGGAAAAGTCCACCCAGCGGGGAACTCAGGGAGGTCTCCAACCAACAGCCTGGGAGCAAATGCATTCCAAGTGTGAGTCTGGAAGTGTATCCTACTTTGTCAAGCTTTGAGAGGTCTGCAGCCCCAGCTGACACCTTGGTTTGCAGCCTGGAAAACCCTGAGCAGAGGGGGCCCAGCGAAGCTGCATCTGGATTCCTGACCCAAGAAGTTAGTAGATGTATGGTGTTTTAAGCCACTAACTTTTGGGGTGTTTTGCTATGCAAAAATGGACAAAAAATACTCTATACACAAAAGTAAACTCAAAATGGATCAAAGACCTGAATGTAAGTCATGAAACCATAAAACTTTTAGAAGAAAACATAGGCAGAACTCTCTTGGACATAAACATGAGCAACTTCTTCATGAACATATCTCCCCACGCAAGGGAAACAAAAGCAAAAATGAACAAGTGGGACTACATCAAACTAAAAAGCTTCTGTACAGCAAAGGACACCATCAGTAGAACAAAAAGGCATCCTACAGTATGGGAGAATATATTCATAAATGACATATCCGATAAGGGGTTGACATCCAAAATATATAAAGAGCTCATGCACCTCAACAAACAAAAAGCAAATAATCCAGTTAAAAAATGGGCAGAGGATCTGAACAGACACTTCTCCAAAGAAGAAATTCAGATGGCCAAACAGGCACATGAAAAGATGCTCCACATCGCTAATCATCAGAGAAATGCAGATTAAAACCACAATGAGATATCACCTCACACCAGTGAGGATGGCCACCATCCAAAAGACAAACAACAACAAATGTTGGCGAGGTTGTGGAGAAAGGGGAACCCTCCTACACTGCTGGTGGGAATGCAAATTAGGTAGTTCAACCATTGTGGAAAGCAGTATGGAGGTTCCTCAAAAAACTCAAAATAGAAATACCATTTGACCCAGGAATCCCACTCCTAGGAATTTACCCTAAGAATGCAGCAGCCCAGTTTGAAAAAGACAGATGCACCCCTATATTTATCGCAGCACTATTTACAATAGCCAAGAAATGGAAGCAACCTAAGTGTCCATCAGTAGATGAATGGATAAAGAAGATGTGGTACATATACACAATGGAATATTATTCAGCCATAAGAAGAAAAGAAATCCTACCATTTGCAACAACATGGATGGAGCTAGAGGGTATTATGCTCAGTGAAATAAGCCAGGCGGATAAAGATAAGTATCAAATGATTTCACTCATCTGTGGAGTACAAGAAGAAAGAAAAACTGAAAGAACAGAACAGCAGCAGACTCACAGACTCCAAGAACGGACTAACAGTTACCAAAGGGAAAGGGACTGGGGAGGATGGGCAGGAAGGGAGGGATAAGGGGAAAAAAGGGCATTATGATTAGCACACATAATGTAGCGGGGTTGGGGGTTGGGGAGGTGGATACGGGGAAGGCAGTATAACATAGAGAAGACAAGTAGTGACTCTATAGCATCTCACTATGCTGATGGACAGTGACTGTAATGGGGTAGGTGGTGGGGACTTGATAATGGGGGGAGTATAATAACCATAATGTCGCTCATGTAATTGTATACTAATGATACCAAAATTAAAACAAAATCAGAATAGTCAAACATGGGCAGAACAGACAGTTAATAAGTGGCAGAGTTCAGCTTCAAATGGGGGACTACTTGGTTTTAAAGCATCATGACCTTTTCATGATACTGTATTAGTTCAAAGAAAAAAAAGCTTTATCAGTGCCTGCAGCTCTGGGAGGAGCTGGAATATAGGGGTAAATCAAGTCTGTTGGGCAGTGAGATCCTGAGATAAGCGAGGGCCAGGCTCTCGTGGAGAAGCTGCTTGGCTTGGAGAAGAGCTCTCTCTGTCCCCACAGGGGCGCCTCTGTGGGTCTGCAGTGTGCTGCCCTTCCCCCAAAAGCTCTTTCCCATTAGACAGATTGTGTTTAGGAACATCTACCCAGAAGCACTCCAATTGATTTAAGCATCTTTGCTTTTAATTTTTGGTACCTTTCAGAGGGAAAGAGAAAAATAAGGTTAGTTTCCTGAAGTGTAATTGTTTCAGGCAGTTATTTATTAATGAAAAGGAACAACATACCAAGAAGCCCCGGGTTTAGCTGTAGAACTAATGTTAGCCAAGGCGCAGGTTATAAGATCGGTAAGCTCGCTGTCAGTCTGTATTTGTCCAGCTCCATGATCGCCTATTAATTACTTGTGCTCTGGGCCCTGGCTGGGGGTCAGTCCTTGTTTCCTCCCCATTGAGGGCTGCGGAGCTTCAAGGAGCAGGAAAAACATTCTCTGACATGATCCCCCTTACAGAGTTTCATGGGCCTTCTCCAGGATTCCAAAGACTCACTGCTCCTGAGCCCCGGATGCTGATGGGGTAAACAGCTTCCTTTGCTGCACATGTAGAATTTAACCCGAGTCGTCCTTGAGTTGTGTGCATGTATTATATTGGGAGTCTGTGAGATTACGGAAACTTGCTTTAAGATTCCTTGGGGCTAAAATGGGAAATCATAGAACATACCTCACAGGAATGAGACAATGTATGTGGAAGCTTGTGCAATGGAAAGTACTCTACAAATTGTGTGTGTGTTCGATCAACATGGACTCATGCTCATAGAGGGGGTCTAAGAGTGAAGGCATTTATCTGATGGGCTGTCTTGACTGGAAATTAGGAAGGTGTGTGTCAGAGAGGCTTTCAACAAAATTCCTGCCCCATAGTAGCTGAAACTCAGCAAAGCATGGATGGTCCCTTCGCTGGGATGGTCCCATAGGGGCGTGATGTCCCCAGGGAGGGAGGTGCTCCACCACCCTTTGAATGCTGGCTCTTCGTCCTTGTTCTTCCACCTCGTCATCATAAAATGGCTAACAGCTCCTCACTCGAGATAGGAAGAAGAAAGGAGGATGGCATAATCTGTCCATTTTATCTTGGAAAGAATAGAAAAATTTCCTAGAATTCCCTGTCCAGAATTGGCTTTCTTATTGTATGGGAACCTGAGAAAATAAGTGTATGTCTTATAATTTGTTTGTTTGTTTTTTTCATCATCAGCAGCAGGAAGAGGGCAAGAGAGAAGGGAGTTAAAAATGGCTGTGAAGTTAGCTAATCAGTGGGGTCTTCCACAGGGCTTCAGAGGCATGTGATGTTAGAGCAGGAAGTGACCTTGGAGATCTGATTTAACCCCATAAAAACAGAGGTGAGGCCCAGAGAGGCTATGGCTTGTCTGGACTCACAAATTAAGTGGGCAGTGGCTACTGTGCTGAAAAGGGGGGGCATAAATAGATTGTTTTCATGTTTCACATGAATTATGAGGCATTTGAGGAAAACCCCTTTATATAGAATGCCTGGAAACCTAGGGTTTCAAAACACATCTGTAGTTTCTTTCTAAATAGTTATATGGTTTTCTAGAAAATAGAGGTAAATTAAGTTATTGAGATAAAAAGAGAAATGAGGGTATTGGCCATTTAGGGCTGTCTGTTTGGTGGCTGGGAAGGTTTAGGGGGAGCAAGCTCGCTGAAGCCCAGACACCATGCTCCTTATCGCGATGTGAAGGGCCAGAGGGGGCTGAAGGGGTTAATTCAGACCCAGCAGAAACACTTGGTGTGCGCCCACACTCGCCCAGGACCGGGTTAGGTTCTGTGGTAGACATAAAGTAAGGGCGATTCAATTCAGTTCAAATCGACCCGACAAACACGTATTGAGTGTGTTTGTTCTAGGCCTGATAAACACATAAAGATAAATAAATGGTGCTTTCCCTGCAAGTGCTCACAAACAGAATGGACAACAGGAACAACTCACTGAAACACTAGGAAATACTTGCTGTGATGTAGACGTGGACGAAAGGCAATGGGGGCTCTGTGGACCCGGCCAAAGGGATGCGTATTAATGACCAGTCCAAAGCCTAGCACAGCAGGAAAGAGATGTCTGTGAGGAGGCCATCCATCCCTAGGATGAAGCAGCTGATAGACCAAACAGTCCAGGGTGGTAAACACGGGAGGTTCAGAGAACGCCAGGAACAATAAAAGGAGAAAATGTCAACCAAAACCAGGTCTACTTGAAGGGGACTTTTTGGGGTTGTAGACTTGGAAGGTGGTATTTGAAAGAATAATACAGGACAGGACAGGACAAGCAAATTGGTGGGAATGGAGTCAAAAGAAGGAGGTGGGAACAAGCACAATGTATGGAACCCTGGCCTCGTGCACAGAGGGCCCACGGGCAACCTCTGCAACTTCCCCTCAAGCTCCCAGTCACCGAGTTCCAAAGGGTTTCCTTATATGGTCCCAAGCCGAGGTATTCCTCTTGACCTTGGAGCAAAGGAAACCACCCTTTAAGCTCCTTCCTAAGAGAGGGGCAGAGTGGGCAGACCCCTGTGGCGAGGCTCAAATCCTGGGGTGATTAGTGGCCCACTTTAACCCTGGCTCCAGATTTGGAAGCATAACAAAGACCGATTCTTACTTCTCCCCTCACCCTCCAGAAGGTAGATCAAAAAACAGAAAATTAAGGGTTTTGCGAAATATGAGAAAAATGCCTTTGTCATTCAGTGTGGCAATACACACTGAATTACCCAAACTTGGATGTTCGTATCCTCTTCTATGTCATCTCTGCATTTCTCCTTTCAGGACATCTCAAGATATTAAAAGCTCATGAAAAGTTCCAGATAAAGATGCAGGATGCTGAAGAATCAATAACGTTTACCAAATGCTTACTAAGTGCCAGGCACTGTTCTAAATGCTTTACATGGCTTGTTTATCAGGGAGAAGGCCCTGCTGGTGAGACTGCTGAGTCCCCATTGACTACAGCACGGAAATAGTGGGGCTGGCATAATGCAGGAGGCTCTCTGTGCAAACACAGCTCCTAATAATGGTCAGGAAGAGACATGACCATTGAGCCCACTTCAATAACTTTAGCCATTCGGCCCAACCTCCTGTCCCTGGCCCTGAAACCATTTTCATGTTCATTCACTTTCCTGTCTTGTCCCCAATAACTTCATGTAGACTGCAGATTGATAAACCATCAGTCATGCCTATTTTCTAGAAAGCTCCTCCTTGGGCGAGAGGCACTGCTGGTTGCGTTTCTGAGTAGCGCTGTCACTGGGGCCAAGGTACAGCACGGAGGAGGGGCCAATCAACAAGTGCAGGACGGGAACTCTCTGAGCAATGTCTGACTGTCATGATGGCATGTTGGAAAGATGATAAGCCCGTTCTGCCTAGAGAAACCTCTGCATGTCACTGAGAATCATGCAAACTAGACTCTTAAAATGAGATTAGGCAGAAACACAATCAAAGTTGGAGTCTCAGTTGCTCCATGACTTCATTTAGAGGTCCAGTGCCAGCAGGAAGAAAAAATAAATCAATACTACATTTTCTTCATCATCAGTTTTGCTTTTTGTTAAATGAAAATGCTTTTATTCCCTTCCTCGTTCCTTCCACCATCGCAGATGTTTTTTTTTTCTTCCCACGTTACTGTCTTTGCCTCCATCCTGTTACGTCAATTGAACTCAAGCAAAGAGCTCCATGCAGGACAGTGCTGTCAGAATGCCTCTTTGTACTAAGCACTTAAGAGTATTGCGGGGATGTCATCTCAATTCACCAAAGGTTTGCAAGTCCTTGCTCGGAGGCCTTCCTGCGGCTGCAGCAGGACCCTGACCATGGTCTCCTCTGTGGAACTATTGCCTGCTCCAATTTTTGGAGATGGAGAGTCAATAATGCACTTCTCCAAACAGTTCTCGAAGCCCAAAGAATACCTCCCAGCTCAGTGTCCTGAGCCAGGCTGCAGTGCCAGGCCTTTCAGAAGGGGATCTGATAGGCAAGGTGGGCCCATCTTGAACTCATTCATGGGATTTGGCCACAGAAGCAGCAGAGGGACCTCACCGTAAGACATTCTCCTCTGCTCAGCGCCCGAAGGCCTGAAAGGGGTTTGCACAATTACCCAGTGGACTGGCTTCCAAAGCAGCCCCACAGTGCCGACCTCTCAGAGATCTCCTTAAGCTCCCGTTTCCATTCGTTCCCAAACGGGCCCAATCCAGGACTTCACTCACGTGGCAATACTTGGAAAGAAAGAAAGAAAAGAAAATTCGCCATTGAGGAAGGAAAAAAAAAACAGTACAGGTCCATGGGCTGGAAACTCATTTCCTGAGGAGCATGAACACATCGCACGCTCTCAGGGGCTCACCGAACTCCGGGAAGCTCGACCAGTCACTTAATAAGTCATTGAGGACGTGTGGTTTAATTAACTCGCCCAAAATTCCTCCTTTCCCTTTCTCACTTTTGCTATTAATATTTTTCGATATCTGGTAATGCAGTGTAGTTAATTCTTTCTGGCTTTATAATGAACACTGCCATAATGAGAAAGGTTAGCAGTGCTTCAGGCAGCTTTTAATTATCCAGCCGAGCAGGTAAAAGCACTTTCTTCTTCTCTTTTTTTCCCTTACTTAGCAATTAATGGAGGAGCTCTGTGGCACTCACTGTACCTTTTTGTTTTCTAACAGCTGATGCCGCACGGAGCAGGGAAGCCTCACTGCACCCCCATTGCTCCTGGGTGCACTCAGTAGAGGCTGCGTTGCTGCATTCCAGGCTGCCGGCTTAAGGGGTGGAAGCTCTTCTGCGACTGGCTAAAGGTTTGTCTAATTAAAATGCTGAGTTACCTAGAGTTGTTGTTACCAATTCCCTGTCTTGCAATTTCTGCCTTTGCATCTGTGCCCAGAGACCCCCCAAAATGCTTTTCTAGCCCAGCTGGCCTTGCTTTATGGCAGATATTTTCGTGGTTCTACTTAATTGGGCCATCTTCCTTCTGTTCCCCATGCTAAAAGCAGCCTGGGGATTGTTCCCTTACTTTGCAGACAGGGAAACCGAGGCCCAGAGAGGTGGTCTGCTTGGCTGAAAGTGCTTCCTTCAGGTCTGGTGACACGATCCCTGGATATGAAGAGAGACCACATCAGTCTAATTGTTACATTACCTCACGGGAGGGAAGAGTTTAAAAATTACATGAGCCACTTCCAAGTCTGCTAATTGATAAAGTCCCAGGGAGCAGATTTTTATTATGGGTGGAATTATTTGCATGATTCCCCTTCATTTTGCAAATACAAGGCAAAAACATTGTTCAGGGAGTGTATAACACATATTTTTGTGGCTTGATAAAACCCAGCAAGGGTCACGGTTAGAGAAGAGCCGGTGACATTTAAAAGTGATGTTGCGCTGCTTTTCATGATGGCACCTGCCATTCGTCAAATATTTACTGAGTACTGTTCTAAGCACTTCATACCCATCAACTCAATCACTGAAACAGTCTTGAATACCTGGGATTATTGCTTTACTTAGAAATGAAAGAACTTGGCTTGGAGAGGCCAAATGGGTCTCAGTGGTCACATGGCAGGGTTAGAGATAGGACTTGTGTCCTCTCAGCTGTGGGCCCCTTCTGCTTTCACCTGCTTCCACGAGCACTCCTTATGGACTTTAAGATGAACTGGTTAATTTTTAGATGGTTGGAAGCCTCAGGTTCCCGGATCACCACAGAAAGTGAGTTTCAAGGACATTGTCTCCTCCTTTTTCTTCTCTGGGATACAAATTAAAGATTCAGGGAGCCCAGGGGCCTCCCGGTTTCTATTTCATTGCCATGTGCTCCTTCTCATCTCTCACACATGTGGCATGATCCTTGTCATGCATACACATCATTCATTCGCGCACTCACTCAGAACTAGTTACCAGGGGTTGAAGATACATTGAGGAAAGAAATATATTCAGACTCTATTCCCAAGTGACTGACGGTCTGTTGGGTCAGACAAGCCTAAAAACTATTCATTGTCTTACAATGTGCTTAGTGCAGTGATAGAGATGTGGCCAAGCTATCACAGAGCACAGAAGAGGGGCCCCTAACCAGTCTTGGGGGGTGGGAGTCACGCAAAGCTCCCAGGAAGTGAAAACTAAATGGAGTCTTGGAAGCCGAGATAGAATTAGCCAAATGGGGAAGAGGAGAGGAGATAACATGAAAACAAGTCTCAAAGGCCTAGAGCTTCATGGTGAAGGTGTATTTGCTGAAAAAGCAAGTAGCTGGTGTCCTTGGTGTGCACTGCGCAAGCCATTGAAGGTGGAGAATAGGCTGAAGCCTGTACGGGGGTTTGTAAATGCTGGGGAGACATTGGGAATGAGTTTTTATTTGCAGGTTGCAAAACGTTAGGGAGAGCCACCTTGTAATTTACATTAAACTCTGCTTAAATCCATGCAGAGGGCAGGCTGGAGGAGCACAGGACTGGAGGCAGGAAGCCCAGCTGGGGACTGTTGCAGGAGTTCAGGCCAAGAGCCTCAGCTAGGGTTGCAGAAGGAGAGGAAGGATTAAAAAAGAGTTTGAAGGTAAAGTATGCAAAATTAGGTGTCTGGACTTGGGAGCCCAAGGGAAAGGATATATTACGTTTGAATTTGTTGCACAAGCTGTCTGTGGGACATCCAGGTAGAGCTCTCTGTCCAGCGGGCCACTGGATATACAAATCTGAACTTAGAGGAAGAGAGATGGGCTGGAGATGGGGATTTAGGAATCCTTAGCAGGAAGTGAGAGTTGCAACAAGGGAATTGTTGGAGCGAATTGGCCCCAGAGTCCTCCTCAATCCAGTGTCCGTGACTAAAGTGCTGGGCAGGTGTACAAATGTGGCTGTTGGTAGCCCACCCAGATGGGTGGCAGGATGGCATTTAAAGAAGCCATTGCAAGCTGGCAAACAGCCCCAGGTCAGGCAGGTGATCCAGCTTGGTCTTTCTACTTAGATAAGCACCTTATATAGTGTCAGTGGGAAGCTGCCTCCTTCCCTCCCCTTACCAAGAGAAAGGCTGTTCTTTGGCACACAAAGCCAACTGTTCACCAACTTACAGGCTTCCCTGGCTTAAACTTGGACTGAATATTAATCTGAATATTCACCACAGGACCATGAACTAGGGGAGATCCTATCTGGAATCCAGACTCCAGTCCCAGGCCTGAAAATCCTGAAACCGCAAGTTCCCCCACCTCATTCCTCTTTTCACTATGTTGTGGTCCTTCCTAAATGGTAGGATATGTACGTGTATGCAGGCACATGCTCACGCATGACTGTGAATATGCAAGCACATGCCTTGCCCTCCTCCCCCTAGAACATGCACATACTTGGAGTTAGAAAAACATATCCTTCCATATTAACACCTGGCACCTGGTATAAAATAAATCCAGCCTTAGTAATTATTCTAGGACTTTGCAGCAGCTTTTCCTGACCAGTGTTGAAGGCTGGTGCCAGTCACCATAACTAGGTGTGAATTAATGCAGTGCATCCGTGCTGCAGAGCCTCCCGGGCTTGTGTTTGAAACACAGAACTGTGTTTTAGAGCCGTGGATAAAGTTCATTAATAGGTGCGAGCACAGTTCTCAAAGGGCAGTTCTGCCATATTTCCAGTCACTGTTCAGAATTCTCATTAGCCGATTACCTGCTCCTGTCCTTCCAGCTCCTGCGGTAATGTGTATCTTAAGGACCCTGGTAAGACACAGCATGCTTTAAATATACCTTAATGTATTAGAAATGCACGAGTCCCCTTCGGGTTTATATATCTTAACCACTGGGCAATTTTGCAAAGTTATAAATAAATGTTACGGGCACCAGCGATAGCAGTGGAATCAGCTGGGGATATTTAAAAGCCAGTCTGAAGTCTAACTTACCTCTAAATCTGAGATATATAAAGCAGAGTGAGCAAATCAGGTAGGAATATGCAGATGATTTCCCGGTAATAAAACTAACACCCTTGACATTTGAAGGGAGACCCAGTGGGACTTGGGTTGATGGGGGCAGCAGCTTGGTTGAATCAGCAAGTATTTATGTGCAAGTGATTTGGGGGAGTGTTGCGGGGGTGCAAAATGAAGAAGCCCATGGTTCTGGCTGTCAAAGGGGCCATGAAAATGAGACAAGGACACAGATGATAATCAGGGAGCTTGAGCTGAGTGCCACTGCAGAAGGACAGAACACAAAGGGTGCCACACGGGGAAGGCTCAGGCGAGATTTCTTTAAGAGGTGGTGATGGAGGTGGACTTTGAAAAATGGTTCAGATTTCATAGGCAGAGATGGGAATTTTGAAGTGGTGGCATAAGAGCATGGGCAAAAGGTGGGAGATGTGAAAACACGGGATGTTTTAAGGTACGACGGACAGTCCAGTTAGGTGGGAGTAGTGGGTGTGTGGGGGGGAGCGATGGACATTAGGGCTGGAGGCGTGGGTAGAGGTCAAATTGCATAAGGCCTTGCATGCCAAAGGATTAGCGTATTCAGTGGGAAATGGAGAGATAATCAGAGCTTTTGAGCAGAGAAATAATAAGGTACGAGTTACATTTCAGGAGGACTAATTTGGCCCCAGGGCCTACCAAGGGCAAAAATGGGGACGTACAGGAATTGAGGCCAGTTGGGAGCTACTGAAATAAAACGTGAGAGAGTGAGAGGGAACATGTGAACTAGGGTTCAGGAAGAGGACCTGTGGGGGGGGAAGTGCCCCGGGAGGTAGTAGGGAGGAGGATGGAATGCAGGACCCAGGCATCTGACCTGACCTGATACATGAGTGCGCGGCTCCTGGTGAAGGCAGTGGTCAGGATGGAGCCCGTGCTGTTGGTCCTGGAGGCTTGGGACCGCGGGCTGAGCCTTGAACAGAGCAGAAGAGGCCGCCACAAAGACGAGCTGCCTTGGGGATGGGCGTGCATTTGAAGGGTGAGTGAGAAGTTCCAGGAGATAATCCAGTGCTGGAAGGTCTGGAACTCCGGCAAGAGCCTGAGTCTTGAGAGCGGCGTTGGTAAGCCAAGCGAGTAGATGAGGCCCGTGAGGGAGAAAGGGGAGAAAAAAATGAGAAGAGGGTCGGGGACTGCCCCTGGGACGCCGCTGTTGGGCGGCCCCTGCCTTGGCGCCTCACCGGACCTCCCGTCCGTGGTGATCTCTTGTCACTTTGGGGGCTGATTTTGCCATCATTCCTAGGCAGGACGAGGGGAAATTATGAAACAAGGGAGCTGGAGTCTGCAGAGAGGTCAGGACGGGTTCCAGAGGGAACACCAGGGTGCGGGGAGGGGCTGGGTGGGCGACGGCCGAGAGGGAAGGGATGAAGCGATATTTCTTCCTGAGACATCCTCCCGTGGGGTCATGGGAATTAGTCTAAAGATATCTCCCACCCCCAGGGGAGGAGAAAGCCGTATTTGTTGACGAGGCATGTGAAAGAACATTCTTGAAGGTGACCGTTAGCCAGTCGGGTTCAAACAGAGAAGTCGACCACAAGGAGTTGAGGGGATGTGTGTGTATATGTGCGAATGTGTGTACGTCCACATGCATATATATATACGCACATACATACACAAACAGGTGAATACACACACATTTATTTCTGTCTACACGTCTGTCTCTACCTACCTTCCTGAGTGATCTGTTGCAGGAATTGGGCCTTACGCACTCACCATCTCCACAAGGCTGCTGTCGCTCACCTGAAGCTGGAGCCCAACGTCCCCCGGAAGGCTGTCATGAAGGGAAGAAGGATGTACAGTGAGGATAGCAAGGACAAACTGGGCCCCCAGAGAAGGTAGAGCCCCAAGTGTGGTCCGGAATCTGTGCCAGTTCTCACTGCGTCCGACTGCAGGGTGACGGGGCAGGGTAGGGCAGGCGGCCCCTTTCATTGCGGGTGACAGGCCTGGCCAGGCGGGTGAGGGGCAGCCACACGCCCACCTGGTGCCCAGTGGCAGCGAGGTGAGAGCAGGTGAGCGGCAGCGCCTGGGGCCAAACCAGCCCCTTCCCGGACCTTCTGACCCTGAATACCGCCGTGGCCGCCACCTCGCTCCCGCTCTCCCATTTGGCAGGAAAATGACTCCTCTCGTTAGTCCTAACCAGGAACATAGGGTTCTGGGAAATGGGGTTCACGTGGCCTAGCAGATTTGGCTCCATCAAATCACCACAGCCAGGGGAAAAGGGGAAGGAGGCAGGGAGGCAGAGGGGGAGGAGCAGGCTAGGAGGGGAATAGGCTTTCCTAGTTCTCAGGCTCCAATCTGCCATCCAGGCCCTGGAGTTCCCTAAGGCCTGGTCACCTCTTATTTGGATGGTTCCCTTCCACAGCATGGAAAGGATGGGCTATGGAGTATCTGTTTAGTCTCTTAAGCACTGGCTATTTTATATGCATATGTATTTCATTGCTATTCAGCATAACCCTAAATCGCGAGGATTATTAGTCCCATTTTGTGGACAGAGAAACTGAGGTTTTGGTGGTTCAGTAACAGGTTCAAAGCCACCCAAGCTTGGAAGTGTATTTGAACCTCAATTAATTTGATTCCAAAGTTTCTGCTTATGACCGCTACTCCATGTAACATGTCCTGAGTTCCCAGCAGAGTGCCTGGCACACAGTAAGCCTCCAACACGTTGTCATTCAATAAGTGGGTGGATTTATGAGTGATGGACGATGGAGTAAGTGGATGCATGAGTGGGCAAATGGCAGGTGGATGGATAAATGGTAGAACTAAGGGATCTGGAAGAAATGGTGAATTCGGTGAGAGATGGGGTCAGGGGGATTTGAGTGGCACTTAGGGAAGTGTGCGCATCAGAGAGTCACAGAGCAGGCCAGGCAGCTGCAGAGCCCTGCTTTCCTTTTGCCATTTAGGCTCTTCTCACGAAGCCTTGTGCTTCCAAAGGTCTTTTATTTGTATTACTTCCCGAAGCCCATGCAAGTAGTGAACCAAGAATCAGGTGCCTGATTCCTAGATCTGCCTTCACAAGCAACTTGCCGGAGGATGTGAGCATCTAATTCTCCATCTTTCCTGTGCACTGATGACACCTGCCAGGCCACTTTGCAGGGTTCTGTCCTTTACCATGTGCCTGTGGTTCGACTTTAGAAGCAGCAGCCCATCTCTTTGCTCCTGGGTTACCTGAGAGCCATTAGCCCTGAGTGCAATTGTACCCCTTAGACATAGGAGTAGACCCCAGCTTTTATAGATTGTTCCTGGAAATGCATTCTGGTGTTGGACACCGGCCTCACCAGAGCCCTTCCCTGGCAGCCTGCCTCTCCTGGTGGGGGACATGGTCCCTTGGAGTTGAGCTAGTCTAAGAGACGGCTTGTCTGCCTTCTCTCCAAGGCTTCCTGCATATGGGAAATGAACGGCTCTTATCCACATCCTCCCTCCTCCTTGGCAGGCAAGTTCCTGCCCTGTCTCTGAGGTTTCAGGAGCCCATGACATTATCTGCTAACTCCCAGGAGAGGCTCTGGACCATGGTTGTGAGCCCCAAGAATGATGAATATGCAGGAAAAGACAATGTGCCAGGCAGGAGAGCTGCCAAACTAGGGTGATTGCTGGGGCTGGGCCAGCCCTACAGGGCTGCACTGGGGGCAGGGTGTGTCTCAGGGCCTGAGCACCCTTGGAGAGGGCCCAAGCACAGGCAGACCATTTGCCATCCTTAGGAGCTAGGAGCTGTTCTTTATATGTCTGCATTCTCCAGAGCTGTGGACTCCTGGGGCTTAGAAATTCTCCTGGCAGCTAAGCATCCCACTGGCCACAATTAGCCTGTTCAATACTGCTAGGTCAGCAACTTTGCAGAAAATGTTTGCTGGTGGCATTCTACTGGGTGCGCTGGCACTGTTGACTCAGGTCCATGGGAAACCTGACACGTCCTGAGTGGCAGAAGAAAGCTTGGAGCAAATTCTGCCTGCATCACAGAATCCTTAGGCTGAGTGTGACATTTAGAGGTCACCTGGTCCATCCACTTGCCTGCAGGCAGGCCTGGACATAAACGAGCCTAGACAGATGAGAATCTCTTTTCTCTCTCTGCCTTCAAAACCTTTGCTCATAGGACATTTCATGTATACCCTTACTGTCTAATATTCCTCAGCCCTGAGACAGCTCTTCCTTAGAGTTTATCTCTGCTCTTCTTGCTCCCAGTGGTTCTTTAATTTGTGTCACAATGGGCTTGGGAGGAAGAGGCCATCTTACTGGTATGCAGTGGGGGCTGGAGTGTGTTCCTGTGGGCTTCCCAGAGCCAGCTGGGCTTATCTCTTCCAACCCAGGTCTCAGTAACATCACGTGAGTGGCTTGCAATCAGCCATGGTATGAGTATTTACACCATGGAAATTGGCAAACACAGCAAATCAGGGACTTTTTTTTCCCCAGAGAACCAGTTTTTCACCATTTACGAGCACACAGGGGTTATGTATAGCCATGCTTGTTCACAAAACTTGGGTCACAATTATTCTCTGTATACATCACCTTAGTGCTTACAGGTGAAACTCATTCTCTGGCTGGACTGTACTTTCCCAGCCAGCAGAGGCTGTGCCTTGTGATTACCCACTGCATGGGACATTTTATTCAGCAACCGTGCATTGACTGATGCCAAAGGAATGAAGGACACATGTCGAAACATCAGGATGAACGACTCTTGGTTTTTTATCATCTTAGTCCTAATGCAATCCCACTGTTTGAGTCAGACTTGCCAAACAGGAGATATGTCTATCTGAGTTGATTTCGGAGTTGTATAATTCAATTCAAGCAGGATTTATGAAACACTTACTTAATGTCCACCCTCTTCTAGGCTCTGGAGCCTGAGAGAAGGGGATGTTTATGAGTAGCAAGAGCCCATCGCTTCTATTCTCAGATAACCTGCAATTAGATTTGCAAGATATGCATGCAAGCAAAGAGTTAGAGATCAATGTGAATGTTCTTGAACACTTGTGCTTGAGGGATTTTGAGTGGTCATAAAGCACGGTGATAAGAATGAGGGGCACTGGAGTCAGACTGCCTGCGTTCAGATTCTGACCACTTAGTAGCTGTATGACCTTGAAAGGGTTGCTTAACAGCCCCCACCCTGCCCCTACCAACTCAGATTCCTCATTCTAAAGGTATAATGAAATCTATCTCATGAAGTGGTTATCAGAGTCACCGTATTAATCTTTATAAAGCACCTAGCACATTGCCTGGGATAGGGCAAGTATACAATGTATAGTAGCTATTATTTTTTATCATATAGTTTAATGACTTCTTTTTTAAGATGAACAAACTGAGGTCCACAGAAGGAAAATGACTAGTCACTAATTAGTGGCAAACCTGAGATTAGCAGCAATAATGAATTTTGTCAGTACAGGGGAAGTACATGCCATAGTAACAAATATATCCCCAAATCAATGCCTTGACACCATAAAGGCTGCTGACTATTTATGCAAAGTCAGGTGCAGAGCAGGCGCCTCTGCTCCATTCTGGAGCCCCTAGTCTGCAAGGCCACCACAGTGGGGTCAGAGAGAGGTGGAGGAGGTGTGCCTCACTGCCTCTGCCAGTCCCTTGGTCAGAGCTAATTACGTGGCCGTGGCCCAGGAGTGGTTGGGTGTAAAGGCTGGCCCAGGGTCATTCGAGGAGCATGCCGTGTGCCACACTAACGTGCAGAAGATGTCCCCAGATGGTGTCTGACTATGTGCTGAATAGCAAACAGGGGCGATGCACAGCTCTCTGTGATTAAGTGGCCTGGGGTGGGGCACAGATAAATGTTCCAGGAGACTGGAGAGGGGCAGCGAAGACAGGACAAAGGACTGAACAATACCTGTTGGAGTAGTACTGTGTCAGGACCTCGGGCTGCAAGACCAGGAAATACTGGTGGATCAGGAGTGTGCAGATGAAAGGTACCCCTCAAAACGGCAAGGACAAGGGGGAGCCCCCTGCAGCGATGACCAGGGGGCGGGGCGGGGTGGGTGAAGGGCGTCACTGTAGTCAGTGGCGTTCGGAAACCTCAGGCTCCCGCCTCTCCCTCTCGTACTCATCTGGAGGAACAGCCACCGAGCTCAGCTTCCTTCCTAGGCCCTGAGATAAATGCTTCCCGATGAAGCACCGTGTGGTAGAAAGAAGACTGGATACAAAATCGACAGATGGGGGTTTCTTGCTCCCATTTTTGCCCCTGACTCCTCTGTGACTTGGGGCAGCCCCTCTCCCTCTCTGGGCTGCTATCCTACTGGTGAGATGAACAGTTCCCTCAAGCCTTTCCAGATGTGATTTCTAGGGCTTGAAGCCTCTCCTCACCAGCACTTACAGGATTTATTTGGGGTAAAATCTTTGGAGGGCTAACCCGGGACTCTCCTTTGAGGAAAGAGGCAGGGAGGAGAGGATTTGACCAGGGACAGAGCAGCTTAGAGGGTGAACAGGATCAAACATGGCATATGCAAATCTTTGGTGAGAGGCCAAGCTTACATCAGAATGGAGACAGGATAAAGAGGCAGCTCTGGAAGCTGGGCTCAGCTTCATAAATCTCAGCACTGACATATCAATCAGTCAGTTCAATCAGTTGCAACACTTCTTTCTTTTGGAAATAAATAAAGATGAAGGCAAAAGATGCAACTCAAAGAGGAGCCCCCAGAGCAGTGTGCATTGTTGCACTGCCACTAAATTCTGGAGCCAGACTCTGATTAATGGAGCCGCTGCATTTGATAAATCAGGTACCACAATCCAGTGGGTCTAGACTCTTGTTTTCCTAAATGGAAACTTAATGCTGTTCATTCATTCACAGGTAGGGTGCTACGTCAGAAAGTTAATATATAAATCTGTTATTTACAAGGGTCTCCATGTTTGTTTTTTAAAGAACAAACTTATAAATCACACACATCTCAGATAGAAACTTTTATGGTATAAATTGTCACCCTCTTCCTATAAATATCACACTTACAGTCCTTCCTGACCAACCAGACTGTACACATTCGGGGCAGGATCGTGACTGGGAGGGTCGGGAGCTGCCGAGGTGAGTGGCGGGGTGGGTAGGAGGTATAGGGGGCACAGATTTTTGCCTTGGACTCCTCTTATTTATTTATTTTATAGCCTATCTGGCTCTGGAAGTCTACCAATTAAAAAAAAACTCAAGTCTAAAATATGCAATGTGAGATGGATTCCTGGGCTGGTTTACTAGGTAATTTCTTGTATAGCTCTCCAGAGGAGCATGCAGACCTCCACACCCTGCTTTTTCAGGGCTCTTACCCCACAGTAATCCTTGGGGTGCCTCCAGCTTATGTGGCAGGGCACAGGGGCCTCACATCCGAGGCTACTTACCTCCAGACTTGGTCCCGGGCAAGCTCCTCCTTCCAATGTCCCTGAACAGGCCAGAAACATCCCTGCTGTATTAGCTGTCCCCACCAGCCCCTCCCATCCTACCTCTGTTCCTTTAGGGAGTTACCTCCTCCAGGAAGTCTTCCATAACTAGTGTTGCTGAACACATTAGGATTTATATTATCAAATGACAAAATGAACCAGACACTCTATCAGAGGATGAAAATACAGGAATAGCTCCTGTGTCTAGGAGTCCCTTCATACTCGTATACAGCACTTCCTTAAGTTCTGATAGGATTATGTCCTGATAAACCATTGTAAGTTGAACATAATCGTAAATGGAAAATGCACTCAATACACTTAACTTACCAAACATCACAGCTTAGCCCAGCCCACCTTAAACGTGCTCAGAACACTTACATTAGCCTGCAGTCGGATCAAATCATCTAACACAAGGTCTTTTTTGTTAAGTGTTGAATATGCCATGTAATTGAATATTGCACTGAAAGCAGAAAACAGAATGACTGTGTGGGCGTAGAGTGGTTCTAAGTGTTGCCGGTTCGCCCTGGTGATCGCGTGGCTGCTGGGAGCTGTGGCTCGCTGTCCTGCCTGGTGTCCTGAGGACTGTATTGCACATCTAGCCTGGGAAAAGAGCGCAATTCAAAATATGGTTTCTACTGAATGCGCATGGTTTGTGCACTGTCATACAGTGGAAGAATCATAGGTTGAACCATCCTTAGTCAAGGACAGTCTGTGAACAGAGACTTCTAGATTAAGGAGGGACCTGGAATACTGACATTTCTCCTGCGGTCGTCTTCCACAGGCAGACAGTTCCTCCCTTCCGTGTGGGCATGCTACCTTCCAAACTCCTAATTGTCAAAAGGGCTTGTATCTATTCCCCCTGCCCCCCACCAGCACCTGCCCCGCCACCTCTGAGCCACCAGTCCTAGAAGGACATGCCTTCCTCCAGAATCCTCCATGTTCAGGCTGACTTTTTCAGGAGAGAATTGGTCTCCAAGAATGTCTTCATTGAGGAACTGAAGTGGTTTCATTTTAACTGTGGGGGTGCCTCTCTTAACACACTAAATAGATTTCTGAAAGGTTGCAAGTAAAATGAAGAAAAAAAAAGGAAATCCTCTTTTAAAAGCAGGAAGAGAGTTTCTATTTAAAGCAATCTTATGATAAATCCTTTTGCAAAGAATTGCTTTGGTCCTGAACAGCAATTTGCAATGCTATCATGTGGCCGGACATTTCCACGTAGGTAATCATAATGCTAGCAGTCCCAGCTGATTGGTTGCTTACTGTGTGCATGTGCGTGTGTGTGTAATCTCCCCACCACAACTCTGTAAGTCCTATATTATCCCCACTTAACAGATAAAGAAATCGAGACACAAATACAGTGACACAGCTAGTAAGTGACAAAGTCAAGATGGTTTATTCGCAGTTCAAAGCCAGTGTGCCTGAGTGGTTTTGTCCTATGTCCACCTTAGCCTGTCTAGACTTGTCTTTTCTTTACCTTTGTGTCCAGCACAATTCTCCTAATCATGGGCAGAGCAAAAGCTTAGGGCTTAGTTTTTCTCTCTGCACCCCTTCTTTTCCTGCCCTGCCCATGCCATCAGGTGTCAAGTCACATTGATTAGACCACAATTCCATTCCTCTCATCACGTCCATAGTCCTTCATCCCTGCTCGTGTCCCACACCCCATGATCGCCCCAGCTGTGTTCTTTTGCAGCAGCTTACCAACCAGTTCCCACCCAGTCTTCTCGTGTTTGCCCGCCCTGCCCGCTGTTTGCCAGAGTGACCTCCTGAAAGCACTAGACTCTACCTGCACATCCCTTCCTTGAAACTCTTCCCTGGGACCCTCTGCCAGGATGCAGCCCGACCTCCTTGTCTTGGCATGCACAGCCCCCAGTCTGTCCTCAGTCTACCTCTCCATTCTCTGCATGCATCACTTCCTACCCCATGGCGTCCTTGCCTGCATGCTACTGCCTCACCTCTGCATCCACCGTCCTCTCTGTTTGGGCAGAGGCAGCCCTTTACTCTCCTTTCCCCCATTGTTGACATTGTCCCTGCCAGAACCAATTGGCCCTTCACCTGGACTTGCAGAGTACTCTCCAGCTCTCGGGAAGACCCATCACTTTCTGCCTTGAATTATAAACTTGTTCTATATTTTGTTTCTTTTCACCAGGTACTTGGGGGCTGAGATCTGACTTATTCAATTCAACCACATGCTTTGTGCATTCTAATGGATCCCTTGGATTTCTAGGAGCAGAGTTTGAAAAGCCTTATTTTAAATGCAAAGAGATTGCTGACCAGAATGTGCAATCATTTCTCAAAGTCTGAGAACCAATTCTGGTGGGAAAGCCAGAGACACTCAGGCCACCACTTTGCAAGAGCTTCTTCCTAAAGCGTGTTCTGTCATGAGGTGGCCTCTGCCATGCCAAGACCGTGTGGGGTCACCAGTCTTTTTTCTATTATGGTTGAGTCAGCAAGTTTTTTCAGGGTCTGTCTTCACCCCAATAGCAGAGATGGGGAGATCGTCCAGGGACACCTCCTGAAGTCAGCTCACCTGGCGATGGGTGGATTATGAGCTCCCTTTCTCTAACGGGAGGGGTTGGGCTTTAACAACTCCCCATGGGACTGGAGTCCTGCTTCTCCCGGAAGCGTGGCTCCACCTTTACACAAGGTCCTGAAGTGCTAACAGTGGCACTTAGGTGACTCCTTACACAGCTGGCTCTTAGATGCAGGCTGCCTGGCATCTAGGTCTTGCCTCTTTATCCTGCTCTCGTTGTTCTGCTTACAACGTAAGTTGAATCCTTCCCCTGAAGCATTAATCCATGGTCTGATCTGCAGAGCCTTGACCCGCAGGACCCACGAACCTTCTTCTGCTGGCTTTGACTTACAAGTTTCTCCCCTGAAGGCTCTCCTTCACCCCGACCATGCGGCTTATGGCATGTGCCTCCTCCCACCTCGACTCCTCCCACCTCGGCTCCTCCCACCTTGACTCCTCCCACCTTGACTCTGCCTTGCCCCCCTCATTTTCTTGCCTTCTACTTGGCCTTTCCACAGAAATTGGGGGTGAGGCACCATCAACAGGCCCTTTACTGGGGAGTTGTCAGGGTCTGAACAGAACTCCCTCTCTTTTCCCTTTTGAACGTGTCCATCTCCAGAAGGACCCCTTGCCTTCCAGGATGTCTCCTCTAGGTCCCTTTCTCAGCGCTGCCGGTAGGTCGACAGAGCCTCCCCGGAGAGCCCTTTCGGGGGGAAGCGGCGGCAGCGGGCGGGAGGGCACCGCTAGCGGCCTTAGCCGTCACTCACACACCTCTTGCTGCAGCGCTTGTCACTCTGCACCTGGTTGGCTACTTACGTATTCTCAGTCACAATGTAACCTTGGAAAAAGTGGAGCAATATTTTTGCCCATTACTGTAAGCGGACCTAGAATAGTCCTCAGTCTTCACAGTGGCCCATACAGCCTTAGCAGTTGGGCCACCCCATCCGCCGTTGCCTCTGAGCGCACTCCCGCTCTGCTGTCCCTTGCTCACCCACCTGGCTTCTGGTTGCTGAACACTGCAGCCCCTTGCGGCCCCAGGGTCTTTGAACCGGCTGTTCTATCCGGAGAGATCCACAGTTGGCTGCCTCACTTCCTCCTGGGCGTTTAGCAACTGTCACTCTTACCATAAGACCCTTCCTGGCCGCCCATTTGAAACTGGCACCAAATAGCCTCCCTACCCCATTTACTTAATTAGTTTTCTCTAAGGCACATATCCCCTGACATGCTATATAATTATTTATTTTCTCTCTCTCTCTCTACTAGAATGCAGGCTTCACAAGGGCTGGGGTTTTTCACCTGTTTGCTTCCCTGCCGCGCCCATGGTTCTGATGCCCAGAAAGGGCCTGGCGCACAGCAGTGTCGGATGAACACCTGTCCCATGAGTATGTGAGCCACACGGAGAACTAGAGACCACTCCAGGCCTCCTTCTGTCTCGGTCTCTATTGTTCCAGAGTTTAGGGAACTAGACATGTGAGACTTGCCATAGAAGGTCCTGTGCTGGCATATTTCTCCTTCTTCATTTCTGTTTCTTTTCATTTCTTACTAAAACCACCTAAATAAGCTTTACATTTAGGAAGTGCCTTTCTTTCCAGCATCACTTAGTAGAGAAAATGTTTATTTGGTCTGATGTTAGCAATACATCAAAATCCAATAATCATACCATACTGCACATGCTTGAGGGGCCTGAGATCCATAGCATAACTGCATGTAATCAACACATCGGGATTTTAAAGGTGATTCTATAATTTGATTTTATTTATTTTCTTAAAATGCGACAATCCCACATGTTGCTTGACATGGTGGAAGTTGGGACAAACAGAAATGCAGGAGATTTATGAGTGGTGTCAGCAAAGTCTTAGGGATTCCCTGCTAGGTGTGTGCTCGGAAGACAGGCCCGAGCAGTGTCCCCTTTTACGGCAACCATGTCTCATCTGCATTCAGGAGTAAGACTCCCAACCTGTAGATGTATTAGCAGGCCTGTCTCTTTAGGAGTGTGTAAATTTCCCACAGCGTGCGCCTCCTGGGTTTGGGGGACCTATTTATTGGTGTGAGCGGTTCTGCTTGGATTGAGCAGCTTGTGTGGAGAAAGTTCCAGTGCGGTCTAGGCTTGTGCAAATTGAAGTGAGGGTACAGTCTGGAAGATGTGAAAAAAGCAGCAGTTTTTCTGAACTGTGGGCAGGAGCCAGCTCAAATGAAATATGCAAAAACAATTTCAAAGGCCTGTGGGCTCTGGTCCCAGGGTCAGGTCGCACAGATTTGGACCTCCTCAAGCTGTCCAGGGGAGTCTTCCGCCTCCGGGGGAAACTGAACTCACCTCTGCCTGCTCTCCTTCATTACTCCCTCTCCCAAAGGTTCCCACTGCTCTGAGTTTCCTCCTGCCTGACAAGTGACTGTGTGGTAAAGGCAACAATAACCATTGTTTATATATATGTGTGTATATATATGATATGAGGCAGGAATTTGTAATACCATCTCATTAACCACCCTGCAGGGCCAGCGTGCAGTCTCAGATTTATCCAGGAGGAATCTGGGGCTCAGTGAGGTTAAAGGACTAAGAAGGTAAATGTTAAAGCTGGGGTTTGAGCCCAGACGTGGGTGGTGCTAAGGCCTTTGCCTCTCATGCTTCATGTATTAGGGCCCCCGGCCTTGACCTCAGGGCCGTCTTCAGTGCCATGCAGCCAGGGCCCTGGCTTGGGCATGCTTAGAGGGCCCAGCACTGGCCGGTCCTGATAACCCCACATCTTTGGCACACATGGGACATGACCAGCTGGATCTCACAGCCCACCTTCAAGACCAAGTTCTGGGTCCTCGGGGCACCCAGATTTCCTCTTTAATGGCCCTTAGCCCACGTTCAGGCTCTGCAGAGTCCTCTTCCCAGGGCCTGTTGGTATCCACCCTAGGCCAGAGAGCTAGCCAAAGGCTGGCCTGTGAAGGTAGGGCAAATGAATAGAGCTTGGACATGTGGCCTGGGGTATTTGCACACATGCATGCAGGGGCTTTTGTCCTATCTGATGGAACCAGGGATGGGAAGAGAAGGTGGGTGGCCCCTGTCAGGGTAATCTCGTAACGCTTGTAATCTTGCTGTAGAGCCCACAGCTGCCATGCTCAGCATTTTCATCGTCATGAAGTCCTGAGTATGCATAGCCTCTGCACAGTGGCCACTGCATCCATTCCACCCTCTGATAGTCACTGCAACTCCACAAGATGGGAGGGATAAGAGGATGAGGGAGAATTCACAGGGGAACCACCCAGGCCTGCCCTCTGACTGTGTGCTCTCTCTGTCCCTCGCCCGCCCTTGCCCATTATGCTCGTCGCGGCCCCGCCTCTTTCCAGCCTGCTCCTCGCACAGACCCTGAAATCAACCTGGTCTCAGGAGTAAGCTCTTTGAACCTTATCCCACTAACCCACTTCCAGTTTAGCTGACCTGACAGACTTATCCCCGAGAACACAGAGACTTCAGGAAGTCTTCCTTCCCAGGCCAGCTCTGGATTATTTGCTGCTCAGATCCCAGAAAGGTGGCAGCTGAGGGGAAGACCGTGTGTAGCGACTGAACCCCTTGTCATGGTCCTTTCTCTCTGGTCACCCCTACTGGTCGGCAGTGAGCAGAGCTCTCCTGAAGCAGTAGCGCCTGGCTGCAAGGAGACTTGGGCAGGCTCCTCATGGAAAGGAAGGGCTTGCTCAGTGTGGGGGGTGTGGAGCCAGGCTGAGTCTCAGCTTAAAATTCAGACTCTCCGCAGGAGGCCTCCCTCCTATCTATCCACCTGCACTTTCCACCAACTCCCTGGTTAAATACAACGCCAGCTAGACTCGTTTCTTCATAGACTAGTCCTCACACTTGGTCTCTTTCAAAATACATGTCTTGCCTGTACCATTTTCCTTGCTGAAAAGGTCCCTTTCCATTTCTCTCATTTTGTGTAAGTTTTCCCCATTGTTCAAAGCGCTTGTCAGTTGAAAGTCATGCCATTCGAGTTGCAGTTGAAGAAACTCTAGGTGTTAAGTCAAGAAAAGACAGACAAGAAAGGTGTCAGAGCGAATGGGAGATGGGGGGAGGTGGCCCCAGGAGGCAGATCGAAGCCACCGAGGAAACAGTTCAGCTGAACTTAGGAAAGAACCTCCCACGGTAAGAAAACCCAGTATGGAAAGACTGACTTCGACAGTATCCTGCCTCTAATCAGACACTGTGTTCACCAGGGGTCATCGACGGACACCGATGAAGATGAAAGTACACACCTCGTGGGCAGTTGGCCTAAGGACGCCTAAGGTCCCCCCAGCACTGAGATCCCAAGTTTTATAATGTCACCTCCTCTGAACGTCCTCTTTATCCGTTGCTAGCCTCAGGGAGATTAATTTCTCTGGACAGCTTAGAATCAAGAGCTCATATTCAGAGCTTATTATCAGTTACCCTGTCTACTATTAGTGACCCTATGTAGTTGAAAACCTCTTTGAACTTATGGACCGTTTCTTAGATAATTGCCCCTCTTGAACCGATTGTGGGTGAGGGCTCAATACATGTGTCTCTTTAAAATGATATTTTTTCTGATATATGAAATACATTTGTGTTTATTAAGAAATGAGAAAGTGTTAGGAATAATATAAAAATTATCCATGATCCCATCATCCAGGAATTATCTCTGATAAAGAGGTTCCTGTATTTCCTTCCAGTCTTCATTACGTATTTATTTTTTGAAATGATGAGAACCAACTTGCAGGGGAACTTTGTATTTTCAAACCAAAAGTAAGTGGTGACTAAGAAGCTCACATGGCCTTCTGGGAGGGTGCAGCTTGGTCCAGAACCTGCCACTCTTGGTGTCTCCTTGGAAGTAGGGAAAGGGACCAGCTCTCGAATCACATGGGCTGCTGTCTATTCCAGGTGAAGTGTTCAAGAATCACCCAGGAAGGTATCTTTTTGGCAGACTGTGTTTGCCTTTCAATCCTTAGGTGTTCCTCAGGGTCAAACACACCCTCATTCTCTAAGATTACCTGAGGTCTCCACAGGAAGGATTAGTCTGGCTGGAGAAGTGTGTGTGTGTGTGTGTGTGTGTGTGTGTGTGTGTGTGTGTGTGTGTGTGTGTGTGTGTGTGTGTGTGTGTGTGTGTGTGTGTGTGTGTGTGTGTGTATGTGTGTACATGTGTGTGTTTTCCTTTTTCCCTAACTCACTGAGAGCTTGCCAAGGCCAGGAGAGAGGCAGCTGATTATTTTTAGGCCCTTGTTCCTCAGAATGGATTGTGCATAACAAAAGAATGCTAATGCTCAGTGTCTTTATGAAAGCACCCGAGTTCATCAGCTTTGCAAAGAAGTGAAATTAAATCAAGATTTAATTGGGATATGCATGTTTTATTCATGCTAGTAACCACAGGAGAAGCCAGCAAGCTGAAGGTAAAAAAGAGGGGAAAAAAATCTTTTGAGAAGTTGTTCTTCTCTGATTAAATAGAGATAGTTTCCAACTTCAAAGGGAGCAGGCCTTTAATGTATTTTAAATGCCCAACTGTACTTGGCCTGGCCAGCTCTGCTGCTGGTGGATGACAGCAACCCAGGCATGCCCTGCTCCTGCCTCGTGTCCTGGGCCTCCCAAAACAGGTACATGACCTCTGATCCCACCTTCTATGCTTCAGTAAGGAGCCCTACAAACAGCTATCCTAGGATCTGTGGTCACAGCTCAGGGGATCTACAGCTACCCCTTGGAATGTGAGCCCCCTCTACCACTAAAGTTTGAAAGACAGCACCAAAGAATAAGACATTTCCGCTCCATCAGAGATTTCTACGCTGGAAGGGGACACATTGAATATCAGCTGTTTTAGGTACAATGACAAGGCAGTCCCAGCCTGAGGCTCTTGCACCTAACAATATAGGACAAGAGATGAAGCAAAGACTGAAATAACATGGGAAAAAGAAAGAAAGGCAATGGTTGCTGGAAAACTTTCCGATACTCTCTCTGAGAGACCAAATGGAGGACCAATAGGGAGACCAAAGAGAGCTTAGTGGAGGAGATGGCATTTGAGCTGGGTTTGAAGAATGTCTAGGATTTCTGTGGGTGTACATGGGGAGCAAGTGTTCCAAGCAGGAAAACTCTGAGCCAAGCCATTGGAGATGGGAAGCTTGAAGGATGTTTAGGAAAAGACAAAGAGTCTGATTAAGTTTGTATTGCATCTGGTGGAGCAGCAGGAGAGTCTGGAAATATAGGTTGGGACAAGACAAGAGCAATGGAGAGTCTTAACATTCCTGAGCCATTTATAAAAGGAGAGAATTAGCTAACATTTAGCAGATAAATGGCTCTTTTAGATGTAGAAATTCAGAAGGCCCATAGAAGGTCTAACACACATTTAATCTGAATCCCAAGACAGGAGAAAGAAAATAGGGCAGAAATAATATTTGAAGAAATAGTAGCTAAGAATTTTCAGGACCAATGAATGTCATGAATCTACAAATTCAAGAGGCCTTATAAATCTCAATTCAGACAAGGAAAGCACTTAGAGACATCACAGAACACCAGAGACAATGAGGAACTCTTCATTGTAATCAAAAGAGAAAAGCAGATTGTTTTCAAATGAATGAGAAATTGTTGACTTCTCAAGAATAGAAAAGGGAGCTAGACTGCAGAAGATTTAATGTCTTCAATATGTTGACAAATATTACTAGCTAATAAAAAATTCTATACCCAGTGAAAATATCTTTCTATCTTTCAATAATGAGGACAAAATAAAGACATTTTTAGGTAAGCAAAACAAAGTTGTCATCAACAGATCCTCAGCAAAAGACATTCCAAATGATGCATTTCAGGCAGAAAGAAAATCATTCCAGTTAGAAGACATGAAATGTAGAAAGAATAAAGCGAAGGTGATGTTGTAGTGAATAGGTAAATCCACATGAACACTGAATGTACAAAGCAATAATAATAAAGTCTTGCAGCTTTAGTTGGAAAAATATAGAATTAATGAAGCTTAAGTGTTCTAAGATCTTTGTGTTGCTTGATATGAAGGTTAAGATATTCATATTTATCTTTGAGAATTTAGGCTTACATATTGTTTTTTTTTAGAATATATTGATCATGATTCAGCTCAGAAAAACAAAGAAAATATTTCAAGAAGGAAAAATTTTAATATAGGGAATTGGGAGTTTGATAAATCATTGGCAAGATTGGAGGAGGAAGTCACAATGGCAATGGAATGCAGTGTCCAACTGCTGCAACACCTTATGTCTTCCACAACCCGCACATCAGCCATCACTGCTGTCGGAGGAAAAAAGGGCATTTACTCGTGCCTGTTCTGCAGTATACATGAGTATATTCATTGGAAGAATATAGATTGCATTTCAAAACCTGGTGTCAAGGAGTCTGAGAAATGTTAGCTCCAAGTTTCCAGCTCCTGGGATATAGGGACAGAGACAGATGAAGGCAGAAATTAAAGATGATTACCAATAAACATTACCCAGTATCAAAAGAGTAACAACAATATATCATGTCCAAAGAAGTTGATATTCTACTCTGTTTTCTTTTAGAAGTTTCTTAGTTTGAGGTTTTACATCAAGATATATAATCTGAGTTATTTTTTGCTTATGAATTAGAATTTATTTTCTGCACATGGATATCCAGTTGTCCCACGACCATTTATTGAAAAAACTGTCCTTCCTCCACTGTATTGTCTTGGCATGTTTGTAAAAACTTGTGTGTGTGTGTGTGTGTGTGTGTAATTTTTAGATTTTGGATTCTGTATCCATTGACTATTTTGACTATTTGTCCATCCGGTTGCCAACATCACACTATCTTGGTCACTGCAACTCTATATTGAGTCTTGAAACACATAGTGTAAGTTCCCCAACTTCGGTCTTTTAAAAATTCACTTTGGCTGTTCTACATCCTTTACATATCTATGTGGCTTTTTGAATCAGCTTATCTATTCCTACAAAAAAATTCTTCTGGGGTTTTAAATAGGGATTATGTTGGATCTATTTGAGGATAATTGACATTTAACAAAATTGAGCATTTCAGCCCATGAACAAGATATATCTCTCCATCTATTTAGGTCTTTTTAAATTTCTTTTGGCAATATTTTATAGTTTTCAGTGATAGGCTTTGCATATATTTTGTCAGTTTTATATGTAAGTATTTCATATTTTGATGCTATTAACTTAAAAAATTCTTTTTTCAATTTTTGATTGTTCATTGCTAGGGTATAGAAATATAGTTGAATTTTGTATGTTGGTCTTGCATCCTACAACCTTGCTAAACTCACTTATCAGTCTCAGTAACTTTTTTGTAAGTTGTATTCCATTTTCTACATAGACAATCACATTGCATGAATATGTGTGAATAAAGACAGATCTACTTCTTCCTTAGCAATCTGGATGTCTTTTTTCTTGCATAATGTGCTGGCTAGAAATGCTAATATGCTGAATAGAAGTACTGAGAGTGAACATCCTTGTCATATTCCTAATCTTAGAGGGAAAAGAATCCAGTCTTTCATCATTATGATGTTGACTAGGGATTTTTGTAGATGTCATTTATCTGACTGAGGAAGTTTCCTTCAGTTTTCTGAGAGTTTTTTTAAAATCATAAATGGATACTTTTTCTGCATCTATAGAGATAATCATATGGTTTTTTCTCTTGTAGTTTGTTAATATGGTTAATCATAACAATGCCCTTAACATTGTTAAATCAATTTTCCTATCATGGGGTAAATCTTACTTGGTCAGGATATATTATTGTTGATTTGCTTTTCTAAAATGTTGTTTATAATTATGGCATCTATGTTTATGAGGGATTTTGTTCTGTAGATTTCTTATAGGGCTTTTGTCTGGATGTGCTGTCTTGGTACTTCTGGCTTTATAGGATGAATTGGGAAGTATTCTTTCTTTTTCAATTTTCTGAAAGAGTTTGAATAGAATTAGTCTGATATCTCCTTCAGTGTTTGGCATAATTCACCAATGAAGTCATCTGAGCCTGGAGTTTTCTTTGTCAGAAGGTTTATATTTGCAAATTTAATATCTTTAACAGATACAGAGCTATCCAGGCTATTTCTTCTTGCATGAGCTTTGATGGTTAATGATTTTCAAGGAATTTTACATTTCAGTTATTAAATTTAGTAACATAAAATTATTCACAGTAGTTCACTATTCTCCTTTCACTATCTGTAGAATCTGTAGTGATGTCACCTTTTTATATCTTATATTGGTAACTTGTGTCTTTTTTTTTTTTACACTTTCTGGGATCAGCCTGGCTAGAAGCTTATCAAGTTTATTATTAAATAATATTTTATTAGTTTATTATTGCCTTAAAACACATGTACATATAAAGCATTAAAGAAGAAGCTGTTGGCTTTCACTGATTTTTTTAAATGTTTCTGTTTTATTGATTTCCACTCTGATCTTCTGATCTTTATGATTTCCTTTCTTTTGCTTGCTTTTGGTTCCATTTGATTTTTTTTTTCAGTTTGCTGAGGTGGAAATGTAGGTCACAGATTTGAAATCACTCTTCTTTTCTAGGCATTTTGTGGTATGTATTTGTCTCTAAGAACTGCTTTTGTTATATTCCACAAATTTTGGTATGTTGTGTTTTCACTTGTATTTATTTCAAAATTTCTGATTTTCTATTTTGGTTTCTTCTTTGATTCATAGGTTATTTACAAGTGAGTTATTTAGTTTCCTAATTTTCAGATTTTCCAGATATTTTTCTGGTTTTGATTTCTATTAACTTCCATTTTGGTCAGAAAACATCCTTTATATGATTTGAATTCTTTTAAATTTATTTAGATTCATTTTATGGGCAGCATGTGGTCTGTCCTGATGGGCATCCAGTGCACACTGTGCATTGTTGGATGGAACAGTCTGTAGATATCCGTTAGGTCAGTTGTTTAATAATGTTGTTCAAATCTTTTATATCATTGCTGATTTTCTGTTACTTGTTTTATCAAGTATTAAGAGAAGAAAAATCCTCCAAGAGGTATCTCCAAGTAGACACCTGTGGATTTGTCTTTCTCTTTCCTTAGTTCTATCCATCTTTGTTTCATGTATTTTGAAGCTCTATTCTTAGGTGTATAAATGTTTAGGATTGTCGTATCTTATCAGTAAATTGGTCCCTTATTCATTGTGACATAGTGGTCTTTATCCATAGCAATATTCTTTGCTATGAAATCTATTTTGTCTGATACTAATATAAGCCCTCCAGCTCTTTTAACTAGTGCTAGCATGCTATGTCTTTTTTTCAAATCCTTTTATTTTTTATAAAATTTACTATCTACTCATGATAACAAGAAAACACTTAGCAAAATAGGAATAGAGGGAAACCTCTTTATTCTGATAAAAATATCTATCAAAATTTGTAGCAAACATCATACGTAATGGGGAAGCTCTGAAAGCCTTCCTTTTGAGAGCCAGAATAAGACCAAGAATTCCATTACCCTTACTTCTATCAATTCAACACTGTGCTAGAGGTTTTGGCCAGCACCGAAAGAACTTTCCTTTCTGTCCACCCCCTAAGATATGATTGAATAGGGAAAAAAAAGTCATCACTTAAAAATGATACCACTATGCATATAGAAAATCCAAAAAAAAATTCCAGAGATAAAATTTTAAATTTAATAAGAGAGCTTTAACAACTTTGCTGGAAACAAAATAAATATAAATAAAGGACATTTGTTAGACATCTGTACCACTATATATCAAGACTTACTAAGAAGATATGATAATTAAATGGATGTTGTGATGGTGCAGGGAGAGTAAAATACAGCAGTGATGCAGAGAGCACGTCAAGCAATGGACTCCTGATACAGTAAAAAGGTGAGCCGTGCAGAGCACGAGGGCCCTGCAGACTTTGCAAAAGTGACGCCAAGACAACTGGATATCCATATTGAGAGAAAAAGAAATTAGATGTCTGTCTCACAGCATGCACTAAGATTAATTTCAGATGGATTAAAGATCTGATTATGAAGTCAAAATTATATTGCTTTCTGGAATTTCAGTTCCAGAACAAGGCACCATAGACTGACTTTCCCCTGCTCTTCCTCTCTAAATCTAACTAAATACCCAGAAACTACTAAACAGAACATAATAAGAGGACTCTGAAAGCTGGAAAGGAAAAGGCTGACTTGCTGGAGACCTCAGGGTTTGAGGAATGACAACGTGGTGAGTGTCCTCGGTTTTCCTTTTATGTCTCATGTGCCCTGAACTGGGCACTGGAGAGGCCTACAACCCGGAACCCCTAGCAGGCAGAGAAAATAAAAACAAAAAAGGAATGCCCTCACTCTTTGGCAAAAGACCAAGAAAAGGGCAGCCCACCAGAGACCTAGTGAAGCACCTCAAACTCTGCTCCCTAACTGGGGGCTCAGTAGGGGCAACTCTGAAGACACAGCCACCTTAGCCTCTGTTACAAAACCAGGGCCCTGGTGGGTGGTCTGATCTGCTTGCAGTAGCCAGGAAATCCCCAGATCACCCAGCCTCTGCTCCAAAAACCAGGCTCAGGGTAACTTAACCCGGGTAGCCCTAGGCTGTCCAAACTGCCCCTGCACAGCAGGGGCAGTGGTGGGCTATCCCCTCCCTTGACAGAGGCAGCACGTGAAGCTCTGTGTCCCTCTGCCTTCCTCCTAGTGGCAGAAGGAGACCCAGGCCAGGGCTTTTTGTCCTCTCTACCAAAGGACCCCCGGAATAGCAGGTGGCCTAAGGAAGTGCTTTCTGCTGCTGCAGACAGTGCTAGGCCCAAGTGTCCCAAAGCACTAGAAGAACAAAGCAGGCCCCCCAAAAAACATTCAAAGGCTCAGAAAACTAAACTTTTGTCAGAACTAAAACCATAAAAATAGGGCAGAACCTATATGCTACACTTAAGAAAGGTAACTTCCTGCTAAAATAGATAGGATCAAGTGTTCCTTAACATACTAAGCAAAATGTCTGGGATACAATAAAAAAATCATCCCTCATCCTGAGAAATAGGAGAACCACAACTTGAAAGAGAAAAGACAATCAAAGGATGCAAATCCATTGATGTTGGAATTATCTGACAAGAATTTTAAAGCAACTCTGGTAAAACTGCTCCAACAATCAATTACAAATTCTCTTGAAACAACCAAAAAGATACAAAATCTCAGCAAAGAAACGAAAGTTATAGAAAAGAACCAAACAGAAATTGCAGAACTCAACAGTGCAATAACTTAAATTAAGAAAAAAACTTACTGGATGGAATTAACAGCCAAGTGAAGATGACAGAGAACAAAATCCATGAACATGAAGATGTGGTAGTAGAATCTATTCAATCTGAACAATAAGGAGAAAACAGACTAAGGAAAAAAAAAAGAAGAAGAACAGTCTCAGGGATTTATGTCACAAACATCTAATAATCATATCATTGGAGTCCCAGAAGAAACAGTGACTAACAATTTTCCAAATTGGTGAAAGGCACAAACCTGCAGATCCATGAAGTTGAGTGAACCCCAGAAAGGATAAGCCAAAAAATTCATACCAAGAAACATCATAATTGAACTTCTGAAAACCAATGGTGAAGAAAAAAAATATTAAAAACAGCCAGAAGGAATTATCTATAAGAAAACCCCATTTGTTATCCCTATTAGCATATGGTTAGGGTAGTCAAGAAATACAGTACCAGTGGAGGGATAGACACATGAATCAATGCCGCAGAATAGAGAACCTAGCAATCCACACACATATATCCAACGAATTTCGGCCAAAGGAGTAAAAAAGAACTAATGGGGCAGGGATAGTGCTGGAGCTGTGCTTTGGCATAAAATGGACCTCAGTGTAAACCACACATCTTATGTACAAATACACGCTCAAAATGGATCATGGTAAATTCTAGGATAAAAAGCGAAGGAAAACACCTTTGGGTTCCAATTAGGCAAAGAGTTCTTAGACTTCACACTGAAAGCAAAATCCAAAAAGGAAAAGGTAATAAATGGACTTCATCAAAATTAAAAACTTTTGCTCCACAAAAGACTCCATCGAAGTGTACAGAGGACAAATCAGACTGGAAGGAAATGTTTGTGAACTGCATGTCTAACAAAGTATTTGTATCTAGAATGCATAAAGAACAATCAAAACTGAACATTAAAAAAATTCAGCAAATAGGCAGAAGACATGTATAGACATTTCAGCAGAGAGTGTATACAGGTGACAAAGAAGCACATGATGTCCAATAGAAATAGGAGCCATTAGAGATGTGCAAATCACAACTACAATGAGATACCACTGAATGCCTATGTAAATGGCTAAAATAAAGAATACTGATAAGATCAAGTACTGGCAAGGATGTGGAGAAACTGGTTCACACATACATTTCTGGTGGGAATGTAAAATGGTTCAACTCTGGAAAATAACTTGGTATTTCCGTTAGAACAACAAAAAAAAAGGGCCTGCACTGGACCCAACAATCATACGCTTAGACATTTATTCCAGAGAACTGAAAAGTGATTTTCAGACAGAGTATTAGACAGGAATATTCACAGCAGCTTTACTTGGAATAGCTTGAAACTAGAAACCGCCCAATGTCCTTCCCTAGGTGGGAGATTAAATAGGCTGCACGTTTGTATCATGGGTTACTTCCAGCAGTAAAAAGGAGTTACCTGGGTACTGCAACAACTTGGATGAGCCTTAAGGACATGAGGCTGAAAAAAAGCCATTGTTGAAAGGACACTTGCTGCATGATTCCATTTATATAGCATTTGTGAAAGAGATGGAGGACAGATTCACGGCCGCCCAGAGATAAGGACAGAGGGAGAAGAGATAGCTACAAGGGGGTGGCATGAGGGCGTCTTGCGATAATGATAGAGTTAAGTATACTGACTGTGGTGGTGGTTTCATGAAGCTCCACATGTGATAAAGTTGCGTAGAGTGATATAAATACACACCCATGTATGTATAAGTGCATACATGTGAATGCATGCAAGGCTGGTGAAATCAATATGTTCTATAGGTGGCAGCAATGTCATTTTCCTGTGTGCGATCTTATACTGTAGTTATGCAAGGTGTTAACACTGGGGGAGGCTGGGTGAAGGATGCACCTAACACCTGTGACTCTCTAATTATTTCAAAATGAAAAGGTTTTAAGAGTTATATTGCCTTTAGGCAATAAAATTGACTATCCTCATGACCTGAAGGTAGGGAAGAATTTCTTAAATGAAATATGAAAAGGACTAGATATAAAAGACATTTCCTCAGTTTTCAAGCTTACTCATACTCCTTGTAGCCCTTCATATCATTATTTACCTTGAAATTTCACTTCGACATTACCTTTTAGCTTGGCTTCAGTGGTACTTAAAGTTACCTAAATTTTCCTTTTATGTCTTGGACTTCCTTATTCATTCATTGAACTAATACTGAGCACCTGTGATGTGCCAGGAACTCCTAGGTGTGGGATTTAGTAGTGAACGAAACAGATTTCTCAGAGATGAGCTCCCTATCCGTACAGTACTTAACGGTTTAGTGCTAGTTAGTGGGTGAGAAGAAAAAAGACGTATGAGTAAATAAGTAAAATAGAGGGGTGTGTCAGTTAGTGATAAGTATTCTGGAAAAACTAAATCATGGAAGGGAAATAATGGGGAGAGATAATAGGATGTTCAGGGAGGTCCTCTCGGAGGAGTCTCTTGAATAAAGAATTGAAGGAGGTGAAGAACCTGCTGGGAGGCTCTCTGGTGGGAAGTGCTTAGAGGCGAGGGATGAGTAAGAGAAAGATGCCAGAGGGGTTGTGTGCTTGGCCTGCTCGAGCTCAGGCAAGGGGGCCAATGTGTCTGGATCAGAGTAAAGGAAAAGCAATAGGAGGTGGGGTGGGAGTGGCAGTGAGGCAGACCCCCGGGGGTAGGACCTGCGGGCCACTGCAAGGACCTTGCTTGTACTCAGCGTCGGTGGTCCTGAAATGTACTCACCAACCGAAAGCATCAGAATCCCCCAGGAATCGGTTAGACATGCAAATTCCCAGGCCCTGCCCAATACCTGCTGAGCTGCAAACTCTAGAAGTGGGGCCAGCAACCTGTGCTTTCACAAGCCCTCTAAGTGACTCTGATGCACGGTAGTGTTTGAGAAACACTCTAAAGGCTAGGGAAACCGTCTGAGAGTTTTGAGCCAAGGAATGATACCATCTTGATTTACCTTTTGGCTTCTTTGTTGAAAATACTTTGTAGGAAGAGCAAGGTGGACACTGGGAGACCAGTTAGAAGGCTACTGCAATGATCCATAGGGGAGAGGATGGTGGCTTGGTCTAGGGTCACAGTGGTGGAGATGAAGATGGTGTCATAATCACTGATTCCTAAAGGCTCCTCTCTCCCTATGAATTTCTTTAGAGCTTAGTGACAGGGTTTCACAAGTAAGTTCCACAGAGAAGATGCTCAGATCCATGTATTTTCACGTTGCAGAGCTCTGTCTCCTAGAGAAGTATCACCACACTTGCACACTTTCAGTATCTACAGCATATAAACTTATCCTGATATATTCCCAAAGAAGTTTAAAATTTCCATTATGTCCCATAGGCCTTCTCAATCCCCTCACCCCTGCATATAAGGTCACTCTGAGTCCAAAGCCCATAAACAAAAGAATGTTGTCACCTGTTATTGCCAGAACAGAAGCCCAGGAGAGGATGACAGGTCTGTCGTTTTGCAGTGGGTTCACTTTCCCAAGTGTGGTTGGACCTGGTTTCGTTGGAATCACTATGGCCAGTGAACTTGCAAGCCTCTAGGTGGCTCAGTTATAAATGGTGACGGTGACACATGACGAGAGTTAAATGACGTTTAAGAATCACATGCATCTCTGAGTGTTTATTTACTTGATCTCTCTGCAATTAATCTTAGAAGTTCTACAACATGTAATGCTAAACATATGTCACTTATTTTGAACCTCATGCAGTGCATGGAAATGTTTATAAGAATTAAAGGCCCTTCAGAGTCTGTGTCAGGGATAGACTATTGACACAATCTGCTCATGCTTTCTGAAAACTGTAGTTAATCACGGGCAACTATATGTTGCTCTTTTAGGAGTTCAGTTGCTGAAATCATTATTGTTGTGTCTGAGAAGAATGAGATTGTTAATTGTACTTACAATAAAATATGTGAGTGAATAAAGTACGTTAATATTTTATTAGAACTGTTAGGATTTGCTGGAACAGCATTCATTACCCTGGGAACTAGTAGATTTTATTTCTCATGTCAAGTCCTATTGATTGGTAAAGACTGCTTGGAGCTCTGTGAGAATAATTCTAAGACGGAGTCTGGTTACAGCAGGAAAGAGGGTCACGCTTGGCATGAATTGTCTGCCATTGGTGTGGGTGATGGGGCCGGGGGACATGTTCTGGGGCCTCATATTGTCTAATCATTCCACAGAAGCAAAAAGAATCCGTTTTCTTAAGATAAAGTCAAGATTTCCAAGACTAGATGTCTCGCTTGGCTCTCCACTCCAAAAGTGCCCATCTTTCTCCACTTCATATCTTTCCCACAACCCCAGTATTCTGCTACTTCCTTTCCGTCTAGCGTAAAATCCTCTATTTGCCTTTTAGGGTCCTTAGGATCTCTCCCCACCCCCACCCCACCCACCCCCATGCATGTTATAGTCCATAGATCCTCTATGCACACCCTTCACTCCAGCTGGCTTCCTGTTTCCCACACGGAAATAATGATGATTGGCTCTGAGCATTCGCTTACAGCCACCACCGCAGTTTGAAATGTTCACCCTCCTCCTTTCTGTCTATTCAGTTTCTACCCATGTTTTAGGACGGGCTACCAGTGCTTCCAAGACTGTGGAATCTTTCCAATTCTTGAAATCCCAACTCTTGATTTCCTAAAACTTTTGAGTTAGCTGCAGAACACAGAAACTGTGATATCTTTCTTAAAGCAAAAAATAGATGAAATGTAGAGAATTAAGGAGTGCTGGCAAGTCTAGAAGAGCGTGCTCTAGGCCAGGCATCTAGAAAGACCCATAAAGTACCTCGGATTTCATTTGCATGGGAGCTGCTCCCTGTGCCCAATCAGAAAGGTGAGGTTTCAGGAAAAACTCAGAAGATCTGGCTTTAGGGATATACCTTTTTAGGTGAAGTCCAGGTATCAGGATGCTACTACCACCACTGTAACTCTTGTCTTGATGTGCGCTATGACGCTGCCACATCCATCTCTCTACAGCACACCAGGAAATAAGCAGGACACCCTCTGGCCTACATCTTGGCATCTAACACGCTACTGAGTGGATTCTGGGACACATGGTACAAATGCAATACTCATGGCCATGCTTGACAGCGGCAGACAGCAGACACCTGAAGGGAGGTTCTACCTCTGCCTCCGAGATTTTGTACGGGTGGGCAAGATTGCCTGATCCTAAATCTTAAAATCCAGCTAAAAGAGCACAGGAATATAGTTTTTAGCATGCTACCATCTGCAATATAGGAAGGCACATCAGAAAGATGGTGGAATGGATATGGACATTTATCTGCGACATTTGTCCTATCCATCGCAGACTACCATATTTAAAAGTTGCATACCCAGACCTGTTATTTTTGTTTAAAACCATTCATTGCCTCTTAAAAGCCTACAGCATGAAGCCCTAACTCCTTAGCATGGCATGGAGGACTTTCTGCCGTGCTAAGGGGACATGTGCCCTACATACAAAAAATAGGGCTTCTTATGGAGGGGTGGCTAAGATAACTTTCCTAGGGTCAGGGCACTTTGCTCCCTTCTCTGTTGTTTTGCAAAGCGATCAAGCACATGCCTTACTGATACCGCCCATACCGAGATCGGACCCATCTGATACCCTCCCTCATTTTTTTTTTTATCTGACTCTTCCCCTTCTTATGCTCCTATTGTCCCTGTACTGGCCAAGGAAAGAGATACAGATAAAGGCTACCCAGGTTTCCCGCACTATCAGAAAGTAGGGCATTCCTACAAAACCTTGATGCCAAATGGCATTGAGTGAAGAAGCAGTTGCCATTCATTTATATGGAAAATTTTTGAGCATTCCCAGACCCAAAAAATCACCTCCTAGGCTTCTCTGATAGCTTAGGACACGTCCTGCTAATGGATGCACGAAATAAATCTAGATGAAGCACAGTTGCTCACAGACACAGTTCCAAACTCTGGCGGCTTGGTGCTGAGATGCTGAGTGTGGTGCCCATGGAAGGAGCTTGGCGGGGCTCCTCTTGCTGCTCCGGGCTGCACGCTGCCTCCGTAAGAGCTCTGTGCAACACAGTTGCTGAAGCTATTTTTGCTTTTTGCCTTTTTCTGTGAAAGCAAGAAAAATCCTTTTGGATTTCTTTTGATTAACAAAAACAGGCCCTTATGTAGGTCTTTCATAACAGTGAAGTGGTATGGTGCAAACTTTTGAAAAGCAGGGGCACCTGTATGTCCTTTTTCTGTAGCTGGTGGAGACACTGGAGTTAATTTTATGGCTTCCTTTCTCTGTTACCCACTGCATGTGGCCTCTGACTTCAGGCAGCATTTCCACTAACCGGAATCCTTTCCGGGTCAGGCGGTATATACGATCCACACCGTTGTTTCGGAGGGAACTGAGCTCGTGATGATCCTGTTTATACAGACTTCCAGGAATTTTCATGACAGCAAATGATGGCACCAGGGATGCCCAGGAGAGCCCTCAAATGTATTCCTTTCTCTTTGCTGGTCCCCTTCTGCAGCAGCAGCCATCCCATCTCACATGCCACATCACTTTTTTTTATATATATAATTTATTTTGGTATCATTAATCTGCAATTGCCACATCACTTTTTGCATGTTCTCCTAAGAGCATGAGAAACCCCAAACATCCAGGAGGCCATTACAACTTCCGATCTGGTGGAATTATTTCTGTGTCTCCTCCTGGAAGCACCTCTCCATGAGAAGTCATGTGGCGTAGTGGTTAAGGTCATAGGCACTCAACTTAAACTGCCTGTGTTCAAATCCAGCTCCACTCAGTTTCCTAATATATGAAATGTGGACAATATAGAGTTGTGATAAGTAAATGGACTCGCCCATGTAACTGAGATGGAACAGTGCTGTAGCTGAGTGTTTTGTTAATTATTAGCTATTACCACTGAGTTCTAAACAAGCAGAGCACAGTTACAAGGATAGGAAACAAACAAAAAACAATCAAGGGGACCCCAAGATAAGAACTGTGAGTCCATACAACCCTGCACCACTCAATGCACATACATTTCCACATCCTCATTTCTGGACCTGGTGATTATATTCATGGGAGAAATAACATCATATGTTTATTGCTTATTCAAAGCATACTGTCTACCTTACACAATGTACTCCAGTCTCCCAAGATTATCCCATAACTTGGCACATGAGTTTTACAAAGTCCATATCCTTGTTCTATCAGGCCGTCTATTCCTGGGTGATGGGCATATGATATGATCAATGAATCTCATGAATATTGGCCCATTACCTTAACTATTTTCTGTAAAATGAAGAATTTATAAGAAATAATGTGTGGGCTTTGATGTACATGGCATTATTTAGACCATGGATGACATGTGACACCATGATGTTTAGAAGGAAAGAAAGTCCTAACCCAGAATAACTTTCTCTTCTGAGGGGATGGTGGTGGTAAATAACTCCCCCTTCACACTATAAGGTTCAATATAATCAACCTGCCAACTGGCGGCTGGCTGGTCACCTTGAACTGTGATATCATATCAGGGGCTAGGATTGTTGGTTATTGTTTCTGCTAACTGATGAGGAAAAGTCTTTATTCTTAGTTTAATCAGCTCCTGATTATGTGGTTACATGGACCTGATGTTCCATGTGTAAAATGGTATTATTATATTATTCACATATGCAGAACAGACTCATGTGATTAGATTGGCTTCCCAGGATGATGTAGGATAATCTTCCTATCTCAAGGTCCAAAACCTTAATCACAGCTGCAAAGTTTCTTTTGCTAAGTAGCATAACATTTCCAGGCTCCAGAGGCTGAGGCATGGACATCTCTGGAAGGGCATTATTTTATTTACCATAAATAAGCAGGGCAATGGCTGGAGAAGAAAGCTGACTAATGTTTTCCTGATTCTTTGCAATTAGAAACTTTGATGGTTAGTCACATGGGATGCAATATTATCATGCAAATCTTCAGACCGTGCTCCTTCTCTAACTAAATGATTAGTAACTACTTAAATCCTTCACTCACTTCATCACTGTTTCCAGGCCAAGTGGAGGAAGAGATGTACTTGTCAAAGGAGAGTTAAGACATTTCCGAGAAAATCGTAAAGGTGTATGCTTACCCCATCAAGTGAAAGCAAGTTGCTTCCAGTGTCCTCCATTCACTGGAAATTGCAGAGGAAAAAAAGCATTTGTCCAATTAATAACTCCAAACTTAGTATAAAGGCTGTACGGGTTTGTTTTAATAAGGGGACTGTGAAGAGGAAAGCAACTGCCGTGGAGTCATACGTCATGAAGCTCACAGGAGCCAACTGTAATTTCCCAAGGTTTGTCTGTCCTTGGCAGGATAAAACAAAGAACCAAAAGGTCCTGTTGATTGCAACCATCACCCCTGCATTTTTCCAAGTATTTGGTGGTGACATTGACTCCCATTATTCTTACAAGGATGTGGTTTCTATTTTTTTGTATTATTTTGGTAGGAGGCAGACAGCACCGATGCTTTCTTGTGTCCCTTGCTGCCAGATATCACCCCCTTCATTGGTAAAGGGGACTGACAAGGGAATATTGCTGAGTATATTTATTCCATTAATTGACATGAGTTTTGATAACCATTAGTGTACTGCCATGAAGTAACTCCATGTGTCACCTGTCTTGCATAAATCTCCATTCTGACTATTACATCACTGGTGTTCTGAGTATCCAGACAGTAGTTCAGTCTAGGCCTCATGTCCAATATACATACAAGATTTATGTATTTGCCTTTTTCAGAAGGTAAATATCCACAGGTACCTTTGCAAAAAGGTAGAGGGAAGATTCTAAGCATGCATTTGGATATTTTTTCAGGATCTTTCCATATGTGTACAAAGTCTTCCCTTCATTCAAGGATTTCTGTGCCTTTGAACTTGAGTCTAGGAATTGGATGAAGGGTCGTGATCAACCTCCATGGTGAGGCTGAAGTAAGGCCTTTGTTTATTCAGTTATATTCGAGTGGGGCTTTAGTAGGTACGGCAGGGAAAGTAGTGTTTACAAACATTCACCCTGGCCCATTCCTTTCCCTGCCCCATGTACTGACGTGGTGCCATGTCCTAGGTCTGCACAATGGTCTGTGAGAAGTAACGTGTACCTTCGGAGCAAGAGCCTAGAAGAGCAGGTGTGAGTTCCCCAGGTAGTCTCTTCCCATACTGTGGGAACGGAGCTCAGATTACAAAATGAAGCAGGCTCTGTCTCTAAATAACAGCACTATCAATAGCCCTAGAGAGTCCCTTATTCCCAACAGACTCTGTGTAAATGAGAAACTTTTAAGTGTTAAGCCACCGACACTTGGTGTCATTTTATTAGCACAGTGCATCTTAATTCATTGGGAAACCAGTCCTTACAGTCAAAGGACCCCATGAGCAATCAACCACCATCAGTCATCCTGTGCGCCAGACCATTCTGTTTGCATGATGACACTGCCCCTCTTGCGGTGATCAAGTTCATTCTGCCTCTATCAGTTAAGTTCTCCATCCCGGCATTTTTCCATCACACTGAAATCAAGGGGCCCGTTTTAACTGCAGGACCTTCCTTAACATCTCTGTGCCACAGAAAGCAGCTGCCAAAGTGTTTCTCAAAGATGCTCCTAGTTTTCTTTCTTTTTTTTTTTTTCCACCAGTATCTATCTCAAGACTTCAGTGAAGGGAGATTTTTCTGGGCCTCCCCAGGGACTTTGTGTATTGAGTATTGTGACTAACTTACTTGAGACTTCCTGTATCCCCCACTGAATTCAAGTTCCTTTATCTACATTGGGCCAAACTGTTTCTGGCATTTCAATTTTACTTACTGAACGTCAGCACTGAACACAGGTGTGCATTAACCAGGTGCAGAAACTATTATAGCCCATACCTGCAAGCATACAAAAATTGGGATCTCTAGTAAGTTCATCCATATTGATATATTCAGTCCAATATAAAGTTATGTTCCTTCCAATTTGATGAGGACTCTCTAAATTCATTTCTACACACATTCCCAAAGATGTTGGCAGATATACATTAACAAAGTCCTGAATTCTTTGGGGATAAAGTCTTCTCTTCCTTGATTTGATTTATTTTCCCCTTAGAGTAAACTGTGATCTAATTTCATTACACATTTGGAGAAGTAAGGAGTTGGGGATAGAGATAGAGAGGATGTATAAAAAGGGAGATCGGCTTCTTGTATGGTAACGCTCTCAGACATGGGCATGCGGAAGTTGCTCTCAAGGAAAGTTCCTTCTTCTATTCTGAACAGAGATGGAACTGAAGACATAACAAGTTGTATAATTCAACAGATGTCACAATCAGGCAATCTGATGGGGAAAAAAAAATCTCTGATAAATTAGTTTTTACTTATCTCAATCCTAAAGATGCGACCCAAAAGAGATTCATACTGTTTATAGAAAGCCTGAGAATTTAGAAGCTGAAGTGCATAATTTTCTTTTAAAACTCATCAGATGCCAAGCTGGGTCACTCCTTTACCCTGTGGTCTCTGAATTAGTAGCAACTATACTCTCCTAAGTGTTGCCCTCTCCCCCATGAGCATTTTATTCCAGATGACTAAAGGTAATGCTTTATTGAATTATTTTACTATTGTGTTCCATAAACTAGAATTCTATCCTGGAATACTAATGGAACATTCATTGCTTTCTGCCTTATCTCTGCTGGATATCCAATCCCAGCCTCCCCATATTTTATTGGAGATGTGTTAATTATGAAATGCTTACTATGTGCCAGGCACTGTTCTGAATGGTTTTCGTATATTAACTCTTTAAGCATTAAAACAACCCAGTGAGAATGGCACTATTATTATCCACACTTAAAAATGAGAAATGGGTATACCCAGAGGCTAGTTCACATGGCTGGTGAGTGGCAAAGCTGGGGATTCAAATCCAGGCAGTTTGACTCCTGAGTCTGTTTTTAACCACTGTGTTTGGCTGCCTCTCAACCTGAAAGTGGATTCTTATCAGTTAGGAAGCTTTCCTTTCCAAGAAACAGAAACTAATTTTCACTATCTTAACAAAATAATGTTTTGTTAGAAGGTTGTCAGAACTGACAGAAGCCTAGCAGAATAACAAGTGGGAACTGAAGCTGCTGTGGGAGGCGGAGGAGAAGGAAGCACAGCCACATTCTGCAGGGAAGGCAGTCTGGCCGGGACATTGCTCTGTCACTCCTGCTGCCACCGCTGCTGGCTTCAGGATGGAATTCTAACCACCCCATCATCATATGGCCACTTACTCAAGTGTAAAATTCCTGGGCAGGAGCCTCTGCTTTGCGGAGTCTGTTTGCTTGCCCGTGGTGTGGCTGCCAAGGAATGGAGACAAGGAAGACTGGAGAGAGTCTCCTGGTGGGAGAGAAGTGAAGCCCTGCTCTTACAATGAGACAGAATTCAATAAGGGAATCTCACAAAATAGTAAAGAGGTTGCCCGACGGACATCACAATGCCAACTGTTCTCTACAATTTGTAAAGATCTAAGAGGATTGTAACCTGACAATCTCATTTGTGCCTGAATATGCAGCGAAACAAAGATAGATGTTGTTTAGTCGTCCCACCCTCCAAATCTCTCAGTTCCATTGTGCAGTTGGATAGACTTCAGTAAAGAGAGAAAAACCAAGGATCTCTGCTCCACCCCTGAAACACAGCAGGCTGGATGCAAATTCCAGGCTCAGTCCATTTAATGAGGCTATTTTTTTCCAATGACTTTGCAAACCCAGGACACACCCTATAAGCTCGGAGCTATTTCTCACATCCTTTTGTCCTGCTGGTTACCCACAACCCCAGTAGTCCCAGCTCAAGCCCAAAACCACTGACCTCAGCCCATCTGGCTTTCAGATAAAATCTGATGCACTAGAACCACCAACTGGCTATTAAGAAGTTCTGGGCTGTCCACCATGTTAAAGTAGGCCAGCTGCCTAGATTCCTTGCACTGTCTTCCCTCCACCTCAATCAAACGAGAAGCACTATAAAAGGGAAAACCAAGACATAGACTCCAGTGAGATTTTTGGCAGATAAAATAGAAAAATAACTAGGAAGCTTCTGCTCTGGTTGCTTGCCACCATTGCCTTGAAAACTCTTGCCTAACCCTGGTGGCAAGTCACAGGTCTGGTCCAATTGTTTGTCCTTGGGAGTAAAATCAAGGGAGGACAGAAGCTGTGCCTGTAGGGAGCTGATATGATGGGTACAGACTCAAACTGTGAACTTTTGCCTCCCCGTGCTTCCCATCTTTGTCTCTTCCTAATGTTGCCTTTCTCTGAACAGTAGACAAAGTCTTCAGGTGTTCAATTGTTTGTGGGGTGAAGAATTATTAAATGTACTTTCCAATTCCTGAGCTCTTTAGCTTACAGCTCATCCACCTCCTACTTCATAAATTCACTGGGACTCTGAAAGACTGGGGTCTGACTTTCCTACAAAACATTTCCTGAAAGATAATTAAAACACTCTTGGAGTCTAGAAACCTCCTAGTGACTGTATTTGAACTTGAATATAAAATAGACTATGAATGTAGAGAAAGAAAAGGCAGCTCCCCTTAAGAGAGAAACACCTCCCAAATTATTCCATCTGCAGAGTAGTTCCCTCCTTGTTTTGGAAAACTTTCACTATTCCTAACCTGCCTCCTTGCTTACTCTGAACCCACATACCCTAAAAAGAACCCTGCCTGTCAACATCTGCAATCAATCTGCCTAGTGTCCAACTGCAAATGTGAATATGGGGGTCATGAAACCCATACCAGTTTACTACACTAATGGACAGAGCTCTTCATTCATAAATATTGATAAACAGCCACTAGAGACATGAATAAAACCTATGATAGGAAATGAAGGGGCCAAGTTAACAAGCAGAGCTGACCACAGATGAAACAGAGATAATAAAGAGAGCAGGATTTAACTTTATATACATTTGAAAGGTTATTGCAGCCATAAAAAAGGTGCAATCAAAAAATAAAAGGAGGGAACTAATAAATTTGTACTATTATTAACTTGAAAAAATATCAGTGAGCCAGTTAATAATAAAATGGACATAATTCCTTTGGACCCAGAAAACCACAAATCTGCTTTTCATCAGTAGATAAATTTTGCCTGCCCTTTTTATACAATTTTGTGTCTGGCTTTTTTTGCTCAGCATAATGCTTTTTAGACCATCTATATCGTGTGTTCAGAAGTCTGTTCCTTTGTCTTGCTGAGTAATAATGTTCCATTATATTCATATAATTAATTACATGAATATATTACAATAATTTACCTACTAATAGGCACATAGGTTACTTTCATTTTCTGCTATTATGAATAAAGTAGCTATAAACATTCATGTACAAGCTTTTTATAGATATATATTTTCATTTCTTTTATATAAATACTTAGCAGTGCAGTTTCTTGGTCATAGGGTAGGTACACGTTTAGCTAAACAAGTTCCACCATTTTATACTCCCACCAGCAATGTGGGAGAATCCTAATTTTCCACATCCTTGTCAGTTCTTCATTTTGTCAAACTTTTAAACTTTGGTCACTCTAATAGATGTGGAGTATTATACCATTTGGTTTTTAATTTGCATTTTTTTGGTGACTAATGTTATAATGATATCTTTTAAGTAGTTTTGGCTATTGTATATCTTCCTTTGTGAAGGTCTTTTCAAACATTGTGCCCATGTTTTAAAATTGAGTTGTTGGTGTTTTTATTATCGTAATACTTCTTTATATACTCTGAATGCATCCTTTGTCATATATATGTATTGGAAATATCTTCTCCCAGTCTGTGGTTTATCTTAATTTTCTTCATGGAGTGTTTTTAAGAGCAGAAGTTTTAAATTTTGATGGAGTCAGATTTATAATTTTTTTTCTTTTCTAATTTGTGTGTTCTAAGAAAATTTCACCTAAGCTTAGATCACAGATATTTTCTCCTGTTTTCTTCTAGGTATCTTGTAGTTTTAGCTTTTACATTTAGACTCATGGTCCATTTTGAGTAAATATTTGTTCATGTTGTAAGGAGAGAGCTAAGGTTTATTTTTATTCAAAAGTTATCCAGTTGTTCCAACACCATTTGTTAAAGTAATTTTTATTTCCCCATTGGATTAACTTGTTTCAAATCAGTTGAATATATATTTGTGTGTGTGTATTTCCCATTGAATTTTTGAAGTTCCACTTGGTTCTATTTTACAGTTTTAATAATTTCCTAATTATGATTATGGTTTCCTATAAATACTCCAGCTTTTCTATAACAGTGCTTTAGATTATCTACTAGTTACATCACTTTTCTTATTTCTGAGTCTGCTTTGTTAACTTGTTTCTCTCCTCATTATGGGTCGCATTTTCCTGCTTCTTATTATGTGTATTAAATTATGATTGGATGTGAGGTGTGTGATTGTCATGCTGTCAAATGTCTGAATTTTGCTATCATAGTGCCTGGTTTTGGGGGGAGAAGCTTGACCTCTTTGAGGCTTTTTACTTGTTGATCAGTTTGATCCTTTTGAGGCTTTTTGGAGAGTTTTGTGTGTACATGCCTATAGTAACCTTTAATCTACCTATTAGCAAGACATGATTCCTTTGGGATCTCTACTTAATATTCTAGGTATTCAACAAAGTTTTTCACTATCATTAGTCAGAATTTGAATGTCTCACAGCCTTATGTGGATTCTGGAAGATTTTCAGCTTATAGTAACCTAGAAGTTGTCATTTTCCTAGGCTTCTGGAGTTTCGCTTGATACATGTATAATTAGTGTTCAGGTAATAAATCAAGAAAATCCTGACACAGATTTCTGAAGCTCTCCTGCATAGCTCCCTCATCTCCAGTACTATGCCCTGTAAATTCCAGCTACATTGGCCTTCAAGAAATCCTATTTACTTCTTTCCAACTCAGCAAAACCACCTTTATCTGTTTGGATTCCTTTTCCTAGTACAAAAGTCTCTAAATTTCTTCCTGGCAGAAGGCTAAAGTGAATAGAGCATATAAGAGACATGTGAGCATAAGAGACGTAATCTAAAGGTGTGATACATATGCATCTGGTGTGCCAGCCTGAGCATACATAATGGGACAGGTGCAGTATTTGAGGACACAACGACAGAATTTTCCAAATCCAATTAAAAGGCGTCACCTATAAATTCAAAAGGCACAGATAGAAATTGAAAAAACAAACAAAACAAAACTCTGACATCTAGGCACATAATAGTCAAATACTGAAAATCCAAGACAAGGAAATTATCTTTAAACACTTAGAGAAAAAAAGGCAAAAGAAAAAGAGAAAGAAGAAACAACAAAACAAAGAACTGCCGATTTTTCAACATGTACGCTAAAAGCCAGAATACACTGGGATAACATATTTAAGGTGCTATAACAAATAAATAGAAGTGCCAACTTAGAGTCATAAACTCCATTAAAAATATCCTTTAAAAATATGGGCAAGATAAAGATATTTTAATGTAAAATACTGAAAGAATTCATTTTCAGCAGACCTGTACTACAATAAATACTGAGGGAAAATGAAAGGCTGAAGGAAAATGATACAGATGGAAATCCAATGCATCAAGAAGGAAGGAAGAGCACAAAAAAGGACAAATGAATCTAAATTATAGCTGGCTTTTAAACAGAACAGTAATAAAAATGTCATGTCGGATTTAAAACATAGGAAAATAAACTATTAGACAATAATATCACAAAGAAAGTGAAGCAGTTAAATTTTTATAACTTCATCGCATGGTTTGAAAATTAGTACAAGTATTATTTAAACACACTGTAATAAATCAAGAATAAATACTGAAATCTTCAGTATTTAAAATAATATAAAATGTTTTAAAAATCTTCATATAAAAGAACAATAAAAGAATATACAACTAGAAGTGCTAAAAGAGGAGAAAATTTGAAATATCAATAAACTTGATTAATTTAAGAGGAAGCAGAGAGTAAGAATAAAAAACAAAGAAAATATGGAATAAGTAGAACACAGAATCCAAAATAGATGATTTGAAGTTGACTAGAGCAGAAATTATATTAAATATAAATAATTAAATAGTTAGATTATAAATGTAAATCACATAATAGTAAAATTAAATGAAAAAGCTTGTCAGAATGGGCAAACAAACCTCAACTATATACTTTTTATAAATTATATTCTTCATTAAAAGCCACTGAAAATTAAAAATAAGGAGAAAAGGATGTTCAATGTAATTACTAACAGAGAAAGCTGGTATAAATGTAATATCAAGTAAAGTAGACTTTAAGACAAGAAGTATTACATATATATATAAAGTATCATATATAATTATAATATGTATAATATAGTTTTGTAATGATAAAAAGACTAACTTAATAAAGTGATAAAATATTGCTGCATGTGTATGCACTCAATAACAGTTTTAAAATATATAAAGCCGAAGTTGACAGAGCTAGAAGGAGAGGTAGATAAATAAACAACCATGGTTGGAGATTTTAGCATATCTTTCTCAGTAACTCATTGAAAAAGAAAACTTAATATCAGTAAGAATATAGAAGATTTGATAAACATGATTAGTGAGTATGACTAATTAGGAATATAAAACACTATTTCCAGCAACTGAAGAATATATATATATGAACAGAATATATGAGAATATAAGAATATATATATATATGGCACATATATATATAATAGTGAATATATATATATATGTATACATACACAAATAGAGAAATTTTAGGAGTGAGCAATATACTCCTAAAAAAACCTCTCTTGGCTCAAAAAAGAATCACATTGAAAATTGGAAAATAATTTGAGCTGAATGATAATAAATTGTCAAATCAAATTTATGGAATGCAGCCAAAGTAGTGCTTTAAGGAATATTCATAGCTTTATATGCATTTAGTAGAGAAAAAGGATGTTTAAAAACACAATATGTAAGTCTTAAATTCAATATGCAAGAAAAAGAACATAAAATAAAATCCAAGAAAAATAAAAAGAAAATAATTCATAAGAAAAAGTCAATGAAAGAATACTGACATAAAAAGAAAATCAACAAAGCTAAAGAGTTTTTGAAAAATTAATAAAATGGATATATCCATAGTAAATATTAGCAAGAGAAATAAGAGAGAAAACACAAATTACAAATCACTAAAGGATAATAAGGGGATTTTAGGAATATTTTTATGACAATAACATTTATGGCTTAGATTAAATGGATAAATTCCTTGAAAAACACAATTTATCAAAACTTACCTAAGAAGAAATAGGGAATATAAATAGTGCAATACTTTTTAAAGTAATTAAATCAGTAATTGTAAATACTAGAAACTTTTTTGTGCATAAACTTTCAGGCCTAGATAACTTCACCAATGAATTCTATTAACAGTTAAGAAAGAAATAAAGCAATCCTATATACATTTTTCCAGAGAATGCAGAAGAAGGCAACACTTCCCAACTCATTTTATGAGTAACCATTATACAAAAACTTGCCAAAGACATTGAAAGAAAATAAAATTATATATCAGTGTATCCTAAGAACATATAAGGCAATATGAAAAAAGAAATAACAATAAAATCTATTAGTGTATAAAAATTATAACATATCTTAAGTGGAATTTATCCCAAGAATGAAACATTGGTTAAGATTTGAAAGTAGCCAATATAAATTACCTTATTTCAGGAAAAAGGAGGAAATTCATATTATCACATAAATAATTGTAGACAAGTATTTGACAGAATTCAATAATCATTTATGAGTAAAAGTATCTTTCAGCAAATTAGAAATAGAAGGGAACTTCCTTAAATTAATAAAGAGTATTTACAAAATCCTACAATTATCATTACACTTATATAATAAAATACTAAATGTTTTTCCCTAAGGGAACAAAACAAAGATATTCAAGTTATCACTTTTAGTTAACATTGTAGTGGTAGTCCTATCTATTTAAATAAGGCATGAAAGCAATCAATTTGGAAAAGAAGAAGTAAAACTCTCATTATTCACTGACAACTTGATTGTATTAGTAGAAAATCCCAAAGAATATATTTAAAAACTATTGATATAATAAGTGAATTAAGCACATTTGCTGGCTACAAGGAACTTATGCAAAACTCAATTAAATTTCTAGGCATTAGCAAAAATAGTAGAAAATAAAAAAAGTAAAAAACATTTATAGTATTACCAAAAAACAACAAATACCTAGAAATTAGTCCAGTGAACATGTGTAAGATCTCTAAATTGAAGATTATAAAACATTACCAAGAGGAATTTAAGTGGATCTATGTAAATGGAAAAATATACTATGTTCATGGAATACATGAGTTAATAATATTAAGATTATTACTATATTGAATCTGTCCAAATTGATCTATAAATGTACTAAAACCCCAGGATTTTATTTTTTTCTTTTTGTAAAAATCAGCAAGCCTGTTCTAAAATGTTTAAGGACATGCAAATGACCTAACATATCCAATGCAACATTGAAAAGGAACAAAATTAAAGGACTTATACTACTAGACATTAATACTTATTATAAATCTACAGTAATCAATATTATTCTTTCCTATGAACTGATAAATAGACCAATGGTATAGAATCCAGAACCCAGAACAGCTCTGCTATATGTTATATATGTTCATCAGATTTTTAAATAAATTCCACTCTGATTAAAAGGGAGAAAAGAATGGTCATTATAATAAATGATGCTGGATTAATTGGATATCTACATGGAAAGAGAGAAATCTTGGTCCCTGCCTCACAATGTACACAAAAACTAATTTGAGATGGAGTATAGACCTAAATGTGGAAAATAAAATAATCCAGATACTGGGAAAAAATAATATATTGGTGACTCTGAGTCATGAATTCTTGAAAGTGCACTGGGTCCAAGATTTCTTGAGTAGGACAAAAAGGTACTAAAAAGAAAAGATCTATGTATTAGTCTTCGTTAAAGTTAAGAACTCTTCTCCAACAAGAGACAACATCAAGAAAAGTGCAAAGACAAGCCAGTCTGGAAGGAGATGTTTGGGATGCGAGATTTGGCAAGACTCATGTCCTGAATATATAAATAATTCCAACAAATCAGTGAGAAATAGACAACTCAATTTTTAAAAAATGGGCAGAAGACATGAAACTGAAGTACTTAACAAAGATATACAAATGGCCAATAAGCATATGACAAAGTTTTCAACATCATATGGTATCAAAAAATGCAAATTAAACCACAATGTGATACCACTACATACCCATGAGAATGTCTAAAATTAAAAAGAACACAATAGATTACTAAAAGAAGAGTGAAGCATATAAAATTCTTATGTTTTTGATGGGTGTATAAACACTGGAGAAAATCTGGTATTACCTACTAAACATCTGTTTACCCCATGATCTGAAATTTCATTCTGGGGTGTATACCCAACAAAAATGAGTGCTTATGGACACCAACTGACATGTACAGGAGTGTTCATAGCAGTTTTATTCCTATTCCCAAACTGAAAATAACCCAAATATCCATCATCAGGTGAATAGGTAAATAAATTATATTCATAGATTAGAATATTACATAGCAAAGAAAAAGAGCATGCATATAACATAGATCAATCTTGGAGACATAATTTTGGGTTAAAGAAGTAAGGCACAAAAGACTACATACATTTGATTCCAGTTATGTGACATTTAAAACCAGGTACAAATAATATATTTTGATAGAGGTCAAAAGAATGGTTTTGCTTAGTGGTGGAATGATGGAAGGAGGGTTGAGGAAGAATTCTAGAATGCTAGAAATATTCTGTATTCTGATTTGTGTTGTGGTTAAAGGCATTGGATTCATATACACAAGGCATATTTAAAATTTGGGCATTTTACCATATGTTGGTTATACTTCAATTAAATAAAAAGATAGAGGAGGGGAAGACCCACACCTCAATACCTGATGAAATTTTATCATACCACAGCAAAGGAAAAAAATCGTTAAATCCCATAGAGAGAAGAGGAAATTATCTGAAAAGCAATTAGAAAGACGGATATCAGATCTTATCGGCAATATGGGTGTCAGAAAATAATGGAGCAATATCCGAGAAGGAAATATCGGAATATTTCTGATATCTGAAGTGTGGGAAAACATTTTGAGTCTCGAATTCTATAACCAGCCAAACCGATTCCAGTGTTAGGGTGCAGTCTTTTTGGACAGGCAAGATCCTATGTGCTCGATGAAAATAATACCTCAGTAAGATCAGTTGGCAAAATAGAAAGTAACTGGAGTAGAGTATCATGTGATAAAGAAATAATGGGATTATTTTAGAAGTGTTGTAATTAGGACTCAAGTAAAGAGGGAAAGCAAGGAAGGGAAGGAGGGAGGAAGGGAAGAAGGGGGGAGGAGGAGGAACAGAGCCACATTTTGATCACATTTCCCACTCTGTGGGCCCAATCACCACACTTATTTCTACTAAAATAATATGTCCATGATCATGGTATTATAAATGTGTCTTACTTATTTCAATTTTGAGCAAATCCATTTCATAAAATAATAGCAAAAAAGGAATGAAGTATAGTTTCAGAATAGGATGTAGTTATCTTGATAACATAAAAATAATAATATAACAAAGTTGGGATGTGGAGGGGGAAGATAAAGTGAGTTATTACCCTTATCTTTAATAATAGGGTATCAATTAATGATGTCTACATAAATAAATCAAGAATGAGAGATTTAAATACATTATTTAGTCTGAGAGGCCAGTAGAAACTAGAACAAAGACATATATCCATTAAAAGTTGGGAGGTGAAGGCAGGAAAAGGAGGTGGGGTCAGGAGTGATAAATCCCTTATCCTTCCTAGTGGAGGGTGGTCAGTAGATAAGGTTTAAAGGCACAAATAAAAACACAGAAACATATTATTTAACAACACAATGGTAAACAGGAAGGAAGAACTGTTTCGGCAGTATTCACTGCAAAGTTCCCCAAGGACCCATGCCAGCCACAGAGAAAGGCAGAAAGGAGAGCAGGGAGGTGAGTCCTGGGAACTTTGCAGCAGGGGCTTCACACACAGCCTCCAACTCACTGAGACCAAGACTTGAGAGGAGGCTGGAAGGACAGAAACCTCATAGAGGTTCTGTGGGTCTGTGAGAAGAGAGAAACTCCAGCTGTGCTGTCCAGGACAGTCCTCGGGGAGGCAGGGGGAAGTTCCTAAGCCTGCAGTAGTGAAAATGGCAGGAGGTCTGAAAGGTGAAGGGGACCCTGGCGGGACTGTGGGCATCTCAGCAGCTCTCAGCTGGCAAGGTGGTCATAATCAGCCCAGGGAGACGAGGTACATTTCAGAGGGTGTAGTGCGGCTGACCACAGACCAGAGGCTGGGTACCTACCATATGCTCTGTGAGCCCTGAAGTGCAGATGCCTTCTCTGGAGAGAAAGGGTCAAAAGGAAGAAATTTGGAATTGCCTGAGTTTAAATCTGAAGTGACTAAGCAAACCCTGAAGTGAGTTGATCAGAATGGACAGGATTGTGTTTTCTGTTGAATGTATTGGGCAATTGAAATACAGATTAATTAGAGTTATAGAAAATATGAGTCACTGTTTTTTGCATAATCCAGGATGCAAAATTAAAATTATAAAATTCAACCCCCATATTAAAAATGATAGTTTATGACACACTGACCCAATGGAACACTGCACAGTACTTAAAAGAATAAACTAGATCTGTAGATACTGTCTTGGAAAGATTTTTTAAAAGTTGCATAATGGTATGTATAGGATACCAATTACATAAAAAATGCATGCATGTATACGTGTATGTATCTATGTATATACATAAGTATGTATACATGTGTATATGCACACCCAAGTTTTTCACAGTGATTGTATCTGAGGATCTGAGGAGTGGAATGGATGGGGTGGGGGCAGTGCTAAAACAAGATAATTCTGTAACCCTGGAGACAGGTGTTAACAAGCCTTACTGTGGTAATTATTTCACAATATATACAAACATGGAATCGTCACATTGTACACCTGAAACTAATATAATGTTTTATGTCAATAATTATACCTGGATAATCATAAAACAATATATCTTTACTCTTTAATTATAAATTTCTGGACTATGGACTTTTTTTTTTTAACAGCTAGGAAGCCGTTGCTTACATAAGCTTTTCTTTTTAAATTAGGAAGTGTGCATGGCACAGGGTAGGCCGTAGCATTTACTGGGTTCACTGTGCGTCAGGAATTAGGTTAGATGTTTCACATAGATGTCTCATCTAACCCTCCCCTGCTGCCCCGTTCCAGAGCCGACAACCGGCCCCACCTGTGACCCTCAGCAGGTCCTCCTCCTCCCGCACTCGGTGTTTCTTCCTCTTCCCCAGCAACACGCAAACCCCAGATTCCCGGGAATGCCCCAACTCTGCTCCCCCCAAAAGAGCCACGTTGTCGTTGGCCTGTCCCAGGGCAGGCGTGGAAGCGGAGGCACGCAGGGCACCTCCTGGGAGGACAGGTGTGGAAGCGGCTTGCAGGGGCGATGAAGGCGGATTAAGACGCCCAGTGCGGGGGCTGGGTGCCGTGTGTTGCTGCCTTCTTGTCTGGGATTAGTGGTGACACATCTGCTGGTGGGATGGACACATCCACTTTCCTTTATTCTGCGCTCTGTCAGGCCCACAGGCCCGGACTAGTGCAAAATCACTCTGAGTGAACATGGCTGATTTAGCTCCTATGTCCTCCTTTTCTTTCCCATCTTCAGATTTTAATGTGAGTGTGGCAAGCAGCCATTCCCTTCCAACGCGGAAGTACTTCATCCAGAAAGGGGAGGGAGATGAGGCCTGAGCCGGAAGGTGGGGCAGGGGAGGTCGGTGCCTACGGAGGGCAGAGGGCAGAGAGAATGAGGGTGGGGGGGGGGGTTGGTGGCGTGGAGAAAGTGTGAACTTCCAGGCTATTTCCTGGGAACATAGATCTGGAGTCTTCCCCCACTAAGCACCAAGCAACCACCTCTTGCAGCAGCAAAGCAGAACATTCCCTGCAAGCCTGGGGCCTAGTGGTCTTTCACCCCCCAGAGGATCAGTCTTTTCCTCCTTTCCCCCAGCCCTGAGGCCGGCTCCCCACAGCCTTGGGCCCATCACCACCTGACCACTTCTGGGCGAAAGGACAACACGGCAGGTGAGCTCCCCTCGGGCGCTGCTACAGCTCCCTGTTATTTCATATCTAGTGCATTCGTCTGACTCGGTGTCCAGTTAACTCGGTCATTTCTTCCCGGCCGCCTCCGAGCACTGGGTCAGGGGGCCCCCTTCATGGCCTCTGGGAGCCCATGTTACAGACAGTCTTCTTTGCTTTCAGCCCACAGTCTATTTATCAAAGTCACCTCTTCATGCGATTTTTGTTGGTCTGGCTAGGCAAGATCTTGGGATGTCCCCTCTCTCCACCCAGTTGGGTTTTTCTAGACAATAGGCTCTTTTCTCCTGTCCTCAGGTACTTAACTATGTGCATCAATTCATTCTGCCCATTCTCCTCTGTTTCTTGTATTTTTCTCAACTTCCCTTTCCTTTCAACAATTTTGGTGCAGCAAGGTCTTTGTTAAGCAAGAAGAAACGTTACAGAAAACACATTTCTTCCTTTGAAATGTTATAGCCAGATGTAGAAACACTGATTGAAGTCTAGGAATAAATGTTGGGATGTCAAATGAAGGGGATTAAGATATGAACGATCTTAGGTGAAATAAAGTCAAGCTGGGAGTCAACTTGGTGTCCTGGGATGAAAGGAGGGGCAGCAGAGATTAGGTCAAGGTCAGAGGCACTGGGAAGAGAGGGCAGAGCTGAGCCACCAGAAAGGGCAGGGCATGGGGGTGGGCGTGACAGGAGGGCAGGCCGACTTTGGGGACTAAAGATAGTGGCCGAAGGATTGAATCTCTTTCATCCTCTCTGTGGTTTGGGACGTCAACAGCCTCAGATGGCTGTTCGCCTTTTCCCCAGCCCAATGTAGCAGAGCAGGGCCATTTAGCAGGGTGGCACCTCTGACTACTGGCTCCACTCCATCTCCAGCAAAATAAAGTCACTTGCAAAGGGCTAAATCAAATTCACCTTCAACACCAGCAGGATCTGCCTAATGTGATTTCAAGCTCCCGCTCTCCCTGCCCCCAGAGCTCTCCACCTTCTTGCTGATGTCTCAAATTCTTTTAACAAGGGAAAAAGTCTTTCATGCCACAATTAGGGATAAAAGACATAAAATGCAAATGCCTGGCTAAGCTCCAGTAGAAGAATAATCAATCAATCCTTGGAATATAAATTACTATTATCAGATTCTCTCCTGGTATGATAGAGGGAGGAGGTCGAAAGAGTAGGATGGTATTGACACCCGAAATGCGAGTTTGCCCAGGAGATGGGATCCAAGGAGGGGGCAGCCCTTACCAGGCATACAGCACCTTAAGATGTGAAGAGTGTGTGCATGTGTGTGTGCTTGTGTGTGCATGGTTCATGTCACTTACTGCTCACAACTTTGAAAGATAGGCATTTGTATTCTCTTCATCATGTATGAGAAGACACTTAGGCTCACATACGGTAAGGACTCATTCCCAGGGCCAGTAGCTGCTAAACTATAGATCCTTAATTTGTACACATCTTCCTCGACTTATGCAGTTTAAACACCTAACCTACTGAACCTCAGAGCTTAGCCTAGACCACCTTCAGCGTGCTCTGAACATTTACATTAGCCCACAGTTGGGCAAAATCCTCTAACACAAAGTCTGTTTTATAACAAAATCTTGAATATCTCATGCAATTTCTTGAATACTGCACTGAAAGTGACAAACAGAATGGCTGGGTGGGCGCAGAGTGGTTTTAAGTGCATCTGTCGGTTGTTTACCTTTGTGACTGTAAGGGAGCTGTGGCTCCCTGCCCCTGCCTGGTATCCCTAGAGGACTGGACCACATTGCGGTGCTGGCCTGGGGAAAAGATCAAAATTCAAAATTCAAAGTTCCATTTCTACTGAATGCATATCATTTTTGCCTTATTGTAAAGTTGAAAAATCATAATTCAGACCATTGTAAGCTGGGGACAGTCTGCATTTGAACCTAAGGTTCTCACTGCAAGCCCAGTGAACTTTAAAATGCAGCAAAGCTACAGGAAGAAACTGGCAACAAAAGAAATACCCTACAAACGTTTACAATTTTGCCTTGGCTGAGACTTGTTTACTTTCAAATGGGGGAGGACACATGACTCTGTGCACGGAGTAGTTTTAATGTGGAACTGCCAAGGCAAGCAGCCTGCTTTGCATGATTTATGAAGCCTTAAAAAAAAATGAGGTTGAGTGTTGACTTTGTGAAAAAAGAGCTTCATTTTCTGAGAATTTGCTATTTGAAGTACCCTCATATTTTCGTTAATTTATCCTCTCCTCACAAAATCCCATTGACCTTTCCTTCCCATGTAGTCCAGGGCTTAAAGCATTGCTAGTTTAGTATGGATATTTATGCTTATTTTTCTTCAAATTTTTCAATTGAAGCATAACACTTATACAGAACTATGTACAAAACATGAAACGATAGCTCCATAAATTATCATAGAATAAACCCCTGGGAAACCATCACCTAGATTAAGAAAGAAAACACCTCTATTGCCCCCAAAACCCCCTTCTTACCTCCTCTTCATCAACACTGTCTCTCTTCTCTCCAAAAGTTACTCCAATCCTGGCTTCTAAGATTATAGATCAGCATTCCCTATTATGGGACTTCATATAAATGGAATCATACATTATATATTATTTTGTGTTTGACTTATTTTGATCATTATTACACATGTGAGAGTCACCCATGTCATTGCACACAGCAGCAGTTAAAAAATTTTTATTGCTCATGATGTACCATTTTATAAATACGCCACATTCATTTATCCATTCTACTATTGGTGAAATTTAGATTGCTTCCACTTTGGAGCAATTGTAAATAATTGTGAACCAGGAACGACCTTGTGAATGTATTTTGATGTTTATGGGCATACTTCTGCCGGGTATATACCTGGGATTGAAACTTCTAGGCTGTAGAGTGTAAGTTTCAGTTTAGTAGATAATACCAAGCTGCTTTCTAATTGTACCAAAGTACAGTCCCATTAACAGAGTATGAGGGTTCCAGTTCCTCCACATCCTTGCTACCACTTGTTATTGCCAATCACTATAATTTTAGTCATCCTGGTATTTTAGTTACTGGTGGGGGTGCAGTATTTTTCCATTGTGGTTTTAGTCTTTCATTGATTACTAATAAGGCTGATTATTTTCATGTTAACTGGCCATTTTTTTTAGACACCTTTTTAATCCATTATTCTATTAGGTTGTCTTTCTTTTCCCTATTGACTTGTAAGAGTTTTTTAAATATATGAAGGTTCGTTTTCTTTGTCAGTTTATGTTGGTTGCCGATCACTTCTCTGCCTCTGTGCCCCTTTCCTCTGTTAATGGTATCTTTTGATAAATAGAAGTTCCTCACTTTAATGTCATCCAATTTATCAGTCTTTTCCCTCATGATTAGTACTTTTGCATCCTTTTAAAGAATTCTTTTTTCCTCCCAGGTTCAAAAAGGGAATGTCCTGTATAGTCATATGGAAGCTGTATGGTATTATCTTTCACTGTTAAATATACAAACCACCTGAAATAGATTTTTATGAGTGTTGTGGTATTAAGGTTAAGTTTTATTTTGTTCCATATGAATAGCCAAGTATTCCAACACCATTTATAGAAAAGACTGTCCTATTCCCACTGTCCTACAGTATCAGACCAGAAGCCCATATGTGTTTTTTTTCCAGACTCTCTTCTATTCCACTGGTCAGTCTGACTGTCTTTGTGCTGATGTCATGCTGTCTTAATTACTGTAGCTTTGTGGTATGCTCTACTGTTTTGTCCTTTGTTAAGAATATCTTAGCTTCCTGACCATTTGCATTTCCATATAAAGTTTAAGCAAGATTTTCAATTTCAAATAGAAAAAGGAGGGAGAAACTAAAATTCATTGACATTTTGGTTGGGGTAGAATTGCATATATAGCTAAACTGGGGATAATTAATATCTTTGCAATATTTAGTTTTGAATCCTTTAAAATTGTATATATACCAATGAACTTGTGTCCTTTTTCTTTTTCAATAATGTTTTACAGATAATAGGGTTTTTTTTGTATGTGTGGAAGTCTTTCACATCTTTCATTAGATTTATTCTTAGGTATTTTATATTTGCTAATGTTATTTTGAATGTGTTGTAATTATCTAAAGAATAATTCATATTCTAAGTCTGTGTTTATATTATACAAATTTCAACTTGATTTTTGTGTATTGACCTTGTATCTAGCAACCTTGCTAAGTAGTTTTAAAACTCTGATTACTCATTTGTATATATTTTTTGGATTTTCTATATACAAAATAATATTATTTGCAAATGTTGACAACTTTAGTTATCTCTTTTCAGGTGTTAGCTTTTTAAAAATTGCACTGGCTGGAGTCTGTAGTATAATTTGGCCAAAATCTGTCTTTTATCCCTCTTCAAAGCTTCAAAGAGAAAGCTTCAATATTTTCCATTAAGAATGAGATTTGCTATTTTTCTATAGTTACTTTTCTCATAAAAAAGAATTCTCTTCCAGTTCTATTTTCCTGAGCTTTTGTTGTAGGTGATGGATTTTATTGTGTTCTTCCTACTTCTATGCAGAGGTTCATATTAAATTTGTTCTTTATTCTGTTAATATCATGAACTAGATTCTTTTCAAAGATTAAACTGACCTTGCATTTTAGTAATAAACTTTTCTTGGGCTTAATGATCTCCTATTCATCTTCCTGAATTCTGTTTGATGATATCATGTTTAGGACTTTTGTATCTTAAGTTTGTGAGTAGAATTGACTAGACTTTTCCCTTCTTGTAATATCCTTGTCAGTTTTTGGACTCAGTATTTGCTGATCCCTTAAATGAGTTAAGCAGTTTCCTGGAAAAGTTCTTGTAAAATTGCTACTATCTCTTCTTTAAATTTGGTAGATTCACTTCAGAAGCTACGTAGGCCTTAAGCGTGTGTGCGTGTGTGAACACTTTAACAATAAATTTGAATTCTTCATTATGTGTGGAACTATTCATGTTTTCCCTTTCTTCTGGTGTTAGCCTTGGTAAGCTGTGTTTTTTTAAGGAACACGTTCATTACGTCCCCAGTTTCAAATGTATTGGTGTAAAATTGTTTATAATAACTTCTGTTCTTTTCAGTTCTGTAGAATCTGTAATAATAACCCCTTTTCACTTCTAATATGAGATACTTGTTCTTGTACTTGATCAGAAGTTTATTTTTTCAGTTCCTGGGGTTTAATTAATGGATGTAGAAATGCTAGTGCCGATGTCTTTCCACTCTGTGTTACTATTCCCAGCACCTAGTTCTGACCTCCTACCGTCATCTTTAGACATGAACTGCAGACTAAGAAAGGCAGACAAGGTGTCCCCAAATACTACAGCCATCTCCACCAATCTCTCATTTCCGCAACTGTCATTTGGTTTATTTTTAGACTAAAAATGATGTATTTTAACTTTTTATTAAAGGCTAATGTGCATACACAAAACTGTGCATATAATACAACTCAATGAATTATCAGAAACACATCTGTATATATAATCAGCACACATGTTTAAAAAAAAACTTCACTAGCACCCCACAAGCCCTCCGCATGCTTCCTTCTAGTTGTATTACACCTCTCACAAGGGTAATCACTGTCTACACTTCCAGTGGCATAGATTGGTTTTTGCTTTCAAATAAATATCTGTCTTCTTTCACTCAAAATTATCTTTTGAGAGTCATTATTACAATGCACATGGTAGTAGAATGATCACTCTAATTGCTGTGTAATATTATATGATGTTAATGGACCATAATTTATTTATTTGTTTTATTACTAATGAGCATTGGGATAGTCCAGATTGGTACCATTACAAACAGTTCAACTGTGAACACTCCTATTGTTTTTTTTTTTGTCAACATATGCATGCATTCCTCTTGAGTATATACTTAGGAGTGGAAATGCTAAGTCATATGGTTTGCCTATGCTCCACAACAGTGTAAGTAACATACTGACAAAAAGTTTTACAAAGCAGCTCTATGAATTTACTCCTTACTAGCAATGTATGAGAGCTACATTTCTGTATCTATGTCAACATTTGGTATTTTCCATCTTTTTCCTTTTACCATTTGGCTGCACATGGAGCAGGATTATATTGTGATTTTAAACGGAATTTTCCTGATGTCTAATGAAGCTGGATATCTTTTTGTGTTTATTTTTTGGCAATTTGGGCATGTTTCTCTGTTTTTTTTCAAGTATTTGGCTCATTTTTCTACTGGGGTAGTTTTTTTAACCATAAAGATATTGTATATTTATGTTAGAAGATTTAGAAAACACAGATGAGTATAAAAACAATAAAAATCACCTACAATTCCATTAATATTTAAATAACTAAATATTTATAATCCACCACATTGTCTTGTGATATAGTAGTTATACTTGTAAAGTAGTTATTAAATAATATAGTAGTTACGTTTATACCATTCAGAACAATTACACTGGCTCCTGTTTTATTTACAACCACCAAAACACACAAATTGGAAATGAAGGAAGGTCTTTTTTTAGTTTCAACCTTAGAGGGAATTGAGAATATTAGCTCCTTAATCTCATGCCAGATCAGAGACCCCACTGGCCGGTCACCAGGTCCAGCCTATTCCCAGCTTCTCTGTCGGGGATCATTCGTGCCATGTCTGTTCCCTCTGTGTGTTAATGGATCACCGCCCTTCCCCTTCTGGAGCTAGTCACCCAAGTCAACTCTCACTCCTTTATTTAACAAAGCTGAATTTTCACTGAGTTGAAAACCAGTTCTTTCCCACTCCTGGTTTCCTAATTTGAGTTTTATCTGTTTTCTGAATTATTTCCATCTCTCTTGACTGACTTTATTCCCTCTGTTCTTATCCTGCTCCTTGCCTCCCACCCTGGTCCAGTCCATTTTTCATACGAGAGGCAGCCGTTCCAAAGTGCAGCTCTAACCATGTTACAACCCTGCTTATATTATCAAAGGGGCTTCCTGACAACCTCCTGAAGCCTCTCCTTCACACTGTTTGCCTGAGAACCTGGCTCTGGTCCCTGCTTCCTCTAGCCTCAGCGCCTGCCATGGACAGGTCCCTAGACTTCTGTGCTTCAGAGCCTTTGTTCAAAGTCTCTGCTTGAAATGCCCTCACCTGCCTTCTCTGCCTTGGTGAAATCCTATGCACATTTTGGATGCCTGGGTCAAGTGCCATCCTGAGCTCCTAGGCAGGATTAATCTCTCTCTCCCAGTTGCACAAACCACTCAGCCCACTGAGTTGCTATAGCCTTTCTGTCACTCAAGCCACACAATGCATTTCTCAAATCTTTATCTCTTCCACCCTGAGCACTTGACACAAGGTCTTGTATACAATAGGTGCTTAATAAACATTAAAGGAATGCCTAAAGGAATTAATAAAAGGTAAAAAGAAAAGCGAGCTAACATTTGTTAAGAACCTGCCAGTGCCAGGCACTCTACCTAAGTTCTCTCTCTTATACTTCCCAACAGCTCTAAGAGTGAAGCGGCACTGTCCCCACTCTCATGAATGAGGAAATTAACGCAAAGAGAAATTTAATCATTTGCTCAAGATGACACAGCTAACAAATGGCAGAGCCAGGATTTAAATCTAAGTCTGGATACAAACCTGGTTATTTACCCTTAAACAGATTATTGTAATAATGTTCATGATTACAATTATTATGGCTGTACTACTAATAAAATGGTCATAGCACTTTATAGGAGTATCAATTGTGGGTTCACAAAGCACTTTCCCATCCGTTACTGTTGCTCGGGTCCCATCACAAACAGATCGAGTTGGCAGAATTATCCTCCAACTCTGACTGACGAAGGGAACTAGACTTGAGGATTAAAATGTCTTGCCCAAGGTCACCGTCTTAGCGAGCTGCGCAGCTGTAACTTAAACCCAGGTCTTCAAGCTCTGAGTCTGGCAGGGGAGGGCGGGGAGGACAGACTCCCGAAGGATGAAGGGCTTGGACAGAGTAAGCCGGCTGCTAACTTGGCAAGTGCCGTTTCTGTTCCCCGTGCACGTCTGCTGGAGCCATAGTAGCTTCAAGGAGATGGAAAGAAATCATAGACTGAAGCTTTCCACCATTTCTGGAGGATGGGGAGTTCTTTGCATAAGAGCCATTGTTTGCCTTGGCAAGAAAAAAAAATTCAAATAAAAGGAAGAGAAACCAGTATATATAAACATTTTAAAAAGCTCCATGGAGCTCAGACTAGTATAGCAAACAAAAGGTTGTGTTGGGCCACTGCCATGTGTGAGGCACCCCCAGGTAGCCCCCCGGCACTGCCCACCAGGCCTGCCGAGGGACTCTCCAGTCTCCAGGAAGAGAAGGATAAAACAGCGTAAATTCTCCAGGAGCTTCATTATTCAAACAGCTCCAGAAGCAGTGAGAGGACAGCAGAGACTTTGGGAGAAGCCCAGTCTTATCTACAGGGTGAATAGGACCATTTGTTGTTTACATCCAGGAAAGCAGGGCGGCACAAATTGAAAGGCAGAACCTGGGGAGAAGGGTGCCAAAAGCCGAGAGATGATCTAAAAATCCTCGGCAGAGACAATGGCTTCTCCCAGGATGAGCTGCAGCGCCTTCTGAAAACAAAACCTCTCACTGAGGAAATTGGTCTTTTGTGGTTCTGGCGAGAAGCAACCCAGATAAAGCTAGCCTGGCCTGACCTCTCCCTTCAAGCAAAGGAGACACAGAACTTGTCAGGAAGTGGGGGCAGCTTGGAGAGGCTTCCTGAACTTCCCGCTGCTCTGCCGGTTCCCAGGGCCCTCCACAGACACACTGCTGAGGGGGCCCGGCCACTGAGTCCCCTCTCAGTGTCCCTCTGGGGCCTCTGGTCTGTCCCCTTCTTGTGCCAGCCAAAACCAAAAGCTGCTCTTGGGCCTGCTGCAGGAGGCCTCTGAAGGTTTTCTGACAATTTGTGAGTTGGGCTAGAAATAAGAACTGGCCTGGGGTTTGAAGTGAGCCCAAGCCTTGCCCTGACTTGGCCTGTTCGGCCCCTCTCGCCCTGCCAGCAAAAGCGTCAAGTTTCAAAGCGCGCACAGCTGGACGCGGGGCAGCCGCCAGCCAACCACGGCCCCTCCCGCCAGACCTCCAGGCGGCCTGTCCTTCCGGCCCAAGTCCCCCTTGGTGCCCTGAGACCTGAGCCGGGCCTGCAATTCAAGTTGCCTTGGCAGAGTTGTTTATATAAGGGTCCCCAAATTGTATTTGGGTGGGACTTGTGAAGGTAATTTAGTTAGCAGAGGGTCCCTGGGACCTTGTCTTGAGAATATGTTTGCCTAGCAAGGGAACTATTTGTACTGAGATTGCAGGTTTACTGGTGTGGTCTGTGGGGGAAAGACAGATTGCTGGGGACAGAGACCTCCAGATCCAAGCCACCCCTCTGCAGCTGGTTCTATTTCTGGCCTCAGTGGCAGGAAGGAGAGGCCGCAGCCAGGAGCAGAGTGGCATTAATGCTCCCCACGGTCTAGAGGGGAAAAGGCCAGGCTGTTACCAAGGCCTCCTTGGGGAAGGGGTCAGGCGCCTCCAGGGTGGTCTGTGATGCCAGCCTTGAAGGGGAGAGAATCGTTTCCTGTAGGACCTGCTGAGGAGGCCTGCCTGATGTGGAGGAGAAGCCAGGGGGCCTGCCGCTGGGCAGGCATGTGTTGCATGTATACAAACAGCAAGACAGTGATCAGGCCTCCCCATTGGTGCTTAACAGTAATGACCACGGGCATCTCGTTACCACAGCTTGTGTGGGCCTTCCAACAAGAATGTGATGTAGTAATATCATACAATTAATAAAAGCTGTCTCTTCCTGAGCGTGAGCCAGGCCAAGCGTTCCATGCTTCACATACAGGCCTGCAGACCCCTAACAGGGCTGGGATAAACTTCAGGGTCTCCATGAAGTGTTGAAATTCCAGGAGCATTTTGCATTTATGCCCAGCCGAGCTTGTTTCTTGAGTGAAAGGCCATGACTTTCATCCAGTTCTTAAAGGCATTTAGGAACTATAAAATGTTCAGACCCACTGCTTTAGAAGTAGAATTTCAGGTTCTATATTCCCCATTCTATCAGGTCAGATACCTTATTCCTCATCTCACACTGTACTTTGCAAATGCCTTCATTGAAACAATTATAAGATTCTGTGGTATTTTAAAGGGCTCTTTTAAAAAATTTCACCCCTTCATTCACTAGATTACAAACCCTTTAAGGGCAGGCCTTGTTGTCTTATTTGCCATTTTATTTCTGATGCCTAATAGATGCTCAATCAAATTTTGTTACAGGAGTGAATGAACATATGTAAAGCCCCCTTACAGGGAAATTAATTCTGTTTAAGTATGTGATTGTGTAAGAGTGTGTGTGTGTGTGTGTGTGTGTGTGTGTGTGTGTGTGGCAGAAGGTGGGTCCTCTCAGATGTGGTGTGGAGAATGTGTGTATGGAGAGACTCAGGGTTGGTTTGCAGGAGGCAGAGGCAGCCTGCGTGCTGGGCACTGAGCCAGGGGGCGCCAGGTCCTCGCATCCTGGTGGCATCCATACTTGGCTCTGGACCGGGACATCTCCTGTGTGCCTCTCTCTGCCAGCACCCCTGAGCCTTCACTTTCTATGACATCTATTAGTGATAAAAGTCCCCGTGGTTTATAATTACCAGTTTGACAAGTTCAGGAGTTCTCTGTTAATTATTATAATTAGCTTTCACTCACTGCGGCTTCAGGAGTTTAACAACAATATTAACGACGGGAGGACGACGATCAGGAATTGACTATAAAGAACCGACTGGAAAGACTGCCTTCTGCTGTCGGAGAAACTTATTAATGAAGAATGTGCACAGCAGCTCCCTCCTGCCTGCCTTAACTCAGCGACTGGGTCTAAATCTGCTGTGGGGAATTGAAGACTACAGTTGCGGCCAGGGCTTTCAAACCCGAAGTTTACAGTCAACCAGGGAAGAAAGAAGCCACCAAACTGACAGCTGTGGGCTCCCCCTTGGCCAGAAACAGAGCAGAGGCAGCAGCGAGGAGGACAGCGGGGGCCCAAGCAACCAGCTGCGGCTGCAGACCCGGTTCTTGGGGGTGCAGACAGGCACAAGGTATTGTGAGCAGAAGAGCCGGGACCGCCAGGGGGTCCCGGGAGCGGCCAGCCTATCCTGAAATTGGGAGGCCAATGGCCATTTTTTCCATCCGGCTCTCAATGTCGTCCATTCCCACGGCTATTCCTGGGCTTAGGGTCGTCCGCACCTCCCACCTGGACTTTGCTGGGCTCAGACTCCCGGCTTCCTGTCCACTTTCCAGCTCTATTCCATCTAACCTCGCAGATCTGCCAGATGATCCTTCTCACAGGACGGCTCTGCTGACCTCGCTCCTCATTCCCAAAGCCTCTGATGGCTCCCGATGGCTCACCAAAGACAGACCACATTCCTCACTGTGGCACCCACGCCCACTTGGTGTGGGCCCGTTGTCTCTCCAGTCCTGTCTTCTGCTGACCATTGTCTCGGTCCTTCACTCAGACCATAAATGCCCACCGAGTGCCTGTACAGCTTCAGAGGGCATTGAGCAGCCCGCAAGGCCGATAAACCCTTGCCTTTGGGGGTTTTCACTCTGCTGGAGGAAACCAGAAATATAATTCACAAGCTAACCAGTTGACTCATCTAGGAAGACGGCAAGCACTCTGCTGTCATCAGCGCCGACAGCCGGCTGAGGGCGTGGGGGAAGGCCTGGCTGTAGGGGGACCCGAGACGCGACTGCACGATGAGGGGCTGGTCTCCTGGAAAGCGTGCCAAACATGAGCAGCAAGTGCAGAGGCCCCAGGCGGGGACAGCTTGGCCCGTGTGAGCAAGGCCGGTCGGAGGGCAGGGCGCGTGAACAGGGACAGGGGCTGCGGTCAGGGAAGCTGGCAGGTGCAGGCCAGGAGCCCCTGGTGTGACCCTCAAATAAAGGAATTCGGCCTTTATTCCCGATGTGGTTGGAAGCCTCTGGATGGCTGAGGCAAGATTCTTCTCCTCTGGGTACGATGGACTCCTGCTGAGTTGAGCATCTGTGGCCACCTGCCGGGCACAGCTTCCCTAATAGGAACTGGGGCTCTTGATCTAGTGAAGATAATGCCCTTCAAGTCTATTTTTTTTTTGGACCGCCCCCCAGCTCTTCACTAAACTTATTTGCACTGTTCGGTGTGAATGGATGATGCTGGCTAGGCTCCCCTGGCTCATGCGACTCCAGGTTTCAGGTGGGACTTCAAGGCCAACAGAGCCGTCTTCATTCTGGGGCTGACTGAAGGCCATGCACTTCCTAGGGCTGCTCTTCCTGTGGTACCGAGTACACGGTGGCGAGTCACATTTCTCAGCTGCTTCAAAGCCTCCACGTCCACTTGGTTGCTAACATTCCACCAGCCAGAGCAGGTCATGTGCCCCCGCCCGGTGTCAGTGTGCCCTCTTCAGTGGAAAGATAAAGTCGGCTATATAATCCTGCCAAAGGGGAGTGGGACTCAGGGTCAGTGATTCAACCTGCCGCACTCCCATTACATCTGCATTTTTACAGACCTCTTGACAATGTCGGAAGTGACTCTTTCAGTGGGAATTGGAGGCACCAGTGGAGAGTACTCGGGGACTCAGAAAGGCATTTGATGTCCCTTAAACCCTTCCTTGGGCAGCCACAGAACAGCATCCGCTTGGCAGTAAAGAAGGAAGGAAACTAACATTTATTCAGCATCTGTGATGAGCCAGGCACAATGAAAACCCTGTGGGAAATTATATCAACTCTGTGTTAAACAGGTGCTTTTCGACCTGCTGTTTTCCAGCCCTCTCCCTATTACCCTCCAGTGACCATCAGAGAATAAAAAAGGGAGAAACCCTCGGGGACAAAGGGAGCAAAAAAGTAGAATGGTGGAACAAACCATGAGAGATGCCAACGATCCTTTGGAAAATAGAAAGCAAACTGCAGTGTGGACGATGCAGCCTGAAAATAGCTGGAATCCGAGTGCCTGTGGGGGAGTCTGCCAGGCCAGCGTAAGGGGCAGACCCTGGAAATCCTCAGGAATCGGGAGTATCGGGGCTACAGCAGCATGGGTCCGGCGTGAGGCTGCCTGCAGGAAGACTGTCTGCAAGTCTATTGAGGGAGTACTTGGGCCCCCAGATCATCCCCATCTGGTGCAGCCAAATGACTGCTCCTTACCCAGATTTGTTTTATGGAGAAATTAAGTGAAGGGAAAGATCTATATTTAGGGACGTCAGGCCCAGGTAAGGGTGAAGATAAGAAGGTGCACTGAGAAAAAAGATATTAGATGAAAATATATTCTGAACTCCTGTAGTTAACCAGTCATCTTATCCTGTCCATTAACTCTGCCGGGCAGCCTCATGTCCTCCATTCTCTGAGGAAGACTATGCTCAGACAGAAGACCTGTGGACACGGACATCTGAGAATCCCCCAAAGGCATGGCTGGGTCCTGCCCTACGGATCAGTGGGTCTCACCCATGGATAAGCCCTTATGCTTAGAGTTTCCACTCGGGTTACTGGGCCTCATTCTCAAGGATTGCCAGGCAGTTGCAGAAATGATGGCAGCCCCCAAACTCGATTTCCAGGGAAGGAAATTCAGAGGAAAAGAAAGCAACATAGGGAACAGAAGAAAAACATGAGGGAAAAAAAAAATTCCCTGTGAGATCGGTGGCGAGACAAAAGAAGATTTACATTCAAGAAGCAAGGACAGGATGCTATTTTTCACAAAAGGGAACAGTGAGATGACAAGAAAAGGGTCTTGAAAGTTAAAGCAACAGAGACCAAATGTTTTTTTTTTTAAGTCCATGGAAGATTTGTGAGAAAAGGGGCATGTATGTATCTCCCAGGCTGTGACAGTGTAAGACAAAGCAAGTGACGTGGAAGAGAAAAGACAAATATATTTGCAGTCAGTGACTGTGTTTTAGTAAATCATGGACACGGCAGTGTAAGGTGGGTGTAATTTCCCCTATTTTACTGAAGAGAAGCTGAGGCTCCAGGGAACGTGAGTAAGCTTCTCAAGGTCAGGGATGGTGAAGCTGCAGAGCTAGAATGGAACTCACGTCTATGAGTCCATGGCTACATGATGCCTACTCAGCTGTGCCCTGAGAAGGGCAGATGGGGCTGGAAGATCTGGGGGTGGGGAGGGGGCTGAGAAGCAGCTTTATTGGAGGGCATCACGTTTTCACCTTCACAGCATGCGGTAACCATAAGGCATATGCTTTCCACCTTCTTGTGATGATATGTAAGAGACAGTAACATGTACTGTACAGGGCTTCAGAATGGAGTTCTTTTCTCTCTAAATCTCTAGCTGGCCTGAAATCCCAGGAATTCTTTGTACGGGGATTTTATCTGATAAAGTTAGGAGCATTCAAAATGCAGAGTTGTCTGTTTGTCAGACTTTGTGGGGTGTTTTTATAAAGCGGTGGTGGGATTGAGATGGTTATACATCAGGCCATTCATCCAGGTGGGTTAGTCGATGACATATATTTCAAGTCAGGGGAAAATGTAGTGTCAAGAAACATAGCCCATATCAACTGGGGTTGGCAGAGCTTCTGATTAATAGGATTCAGCTCGGTGGCCCGCCATGGACAGTGGAAGGAGACCAGCCACACACCTGTCTCCTGTTTCCTGGGAGAAGAGCAGAGAACTATTGGGGGACCGCCGCTTCTGCTGATCAAATGAGGCCTGGTGGGGTGAACATTGTTTGGTTCGGTAGCCCACGGAAGTTTTCACTATTCTGCCTGCCTGCCTTCCTCTCCCTCAAAGGAGACAGAAGATAGAGGTCGATACAACCACCTTGATTATTGATAAAAATTAGTTTGAGGACGTGACTTTAATATGTGCCAACAATTGGCTTCCAGATGGGAGTTAGAAGAGAGAGACTTGGTCATGGACTCAGGACAGCTGGCAGCTGCGTTGGCCCCTCCCCGGAGCCTTCATCCAGGGATCCTGCCTGGGGGAGGAGGCTGGGGGCGGAGGGCAGAGGAGCCAAGCGGTGCTCCTCCACAGAGAAGGAGCCTCAGAAGTGGGCATTTCCCTGTAGGCCATGAGCAAAGGGTGTTTGACGGCATGAAGGGATGTTTGCGGGGTACTAGGGCAACGGTCCCTTTGCAGAGGCGTGAGGAAGGGCAGTGGGATTTAGATGTGGTTTTGCTCCTGCCGTGGAGGACGTTTGATAAACACTGGCAGCTCTTAAGTGATGAATTTCCATTGCTTCCCCCTAACAGCTGAGAGCCCTGCGACCGAGAGGTGTCGCTGTGCAGCCCCGGCCCTTTCCTCTGTCTCCTGGGCCTGCCTCTAGGCCAGGCATAGACCCAGCCGCCTGACCACCCCCAGGGCTGCTGCGCCAGCTCTTCTCCCCGCAGCCCAGCCCGCGGGTACCTCTCCCTCAGTGCGCTTGCTGTGTCTGGTCCCCGTAGGAGCTTGGGAGAAGCCCCATGGCACAGGCCTGGCCTTCTCTATGCTGCCCCCTGTCCCTCCCCCTGCCATGTGCCTTTGGAAGCCAGGACCAAATCTGCCCAGCCACAACCAGAAAGAAAGAAAGAAAGGAAGAAAGAAAGAAAGAAAGAAATGTCTAGATTGAAAAAAAAAAAGCCCAAGCAAAAGAATATTCTGCACCTTTTGCTCAGAAATGGCACAGCCAGGAGGTCTTAAGACATAGTGATTAACTTTCTCCGAAAGCCAGTGCACCTGGGAATACACAGCGAGACACAATAGGCTGAACAAATATTAGACAAATATCACTTTTCTGCATCGCCCACTTTGCTGGAGATGAATGGATTGACTTCTCAAACACCACCAGAGCCAACAGCCATCCTGGATTCAAGATCAACATTGCTTGACTTTCTTTCCTCTCCACCCCTCCCTCCTTTTCTAATTTCTAGAGCAAATGTATACAAAATATTTGTCCAAAATAGAGGCACCCAGAAAAGCAAGATGTGCAGATAATTAGTGATATGCAACCATTGTGTGCCTGACACGGGAGACCCTGGTTTCTGTTATTCCCTGGGCTGGCACCCATGGAGGCTCTAACGCGGGCTTGCCACGTGTGAGCACTTGGGGAAGGTTCCTAGCTGTGTCCTGGCTCAAAGGTGAGGTCATCTGGAGCCCTTTGACCCCTCTGGGTGGGGATGTGGGTAAGGAGCTGTGGACTGAGGACACCAGAGAGCACAGTTACAGAGTCTCTCAACAAAGAACTAGGTATCTGCAAGTGGTTTAGGTTAAATGTGAGAAAACATTTTCTAGTGGATACCGCTTGAATCTGGAATGAAGTGAATGAAGAAGGCTGTAGAATTGTGCTTTCTGACATTCAATAGGAGCAAGGGAAAGGGAAGGGCCACAGGTCAGAGGTGGTGCCTGCAAATGAAGGCAAGATTGCCTTAAGGCAGGAATATGCTTGGTGTGGCCTTTGGATGTCGGGGGTCTGATGGAACCAGAGCATAGGAAACCAGCGCTGGATGGTACCTCTGAGGACATGGTGCTTTATCTACAGTTGAGGAAATCAGTCCAGAGAGGTGAAGGGGCTTTTCTGGTGTCACACAGCAGAGGAGTGGTAAGGCTGGGATCGCAGGTTTGCTCTGAGATTTCATCTCCCGTGCCTTTTGTTTCTGGGCTTGGCTGTCTCTGAGGCCCCAGCACAGGCTGGTCATGACCTGAGCAGATTGGTCCCCTGGATCATGAGCTACCCATCCTTGGAGCATCTCTAAATTGGAGCATCTCTACAGCCGGGACCCCCCTGACTGATGCTCCGCCCACAGCCTGACGTCACCCTATGCACCGTCCATGTGCCTCCATGTAGTCCTCAGGGCCCTGAGCCCCGTCTCACATGGTGCAGGCTTCCTTTCTTTCCCCACTGCCTAAGGCAAAGGGCCCAGCATGCCTTTCTGCTGAGCCTGTCTGCCTTAGGACAAAATGGGCGGAAGCAGGATGTTCTCAGGGCTCCAGGCCCCATGTGGCCATGGACATGAGGACGTGACTCCCTCATTTTCCCAGCAGGAGGAAGAGAGATCTTTATCTTCTCTCTGGAAGAGGGAATGACAGGAAAGCCACAGTAGCCGAGGCTGGAAGACAGACTGTGGTTTCTCATCATTAGAAAAATTAAAAGTATACAGACAGAAATGTGGTTTTGCTTCATGACTGTATCCTGTCAACTAAATATTTCATTTAGACCTAATGCCTGAGCCAAATGAGAATCTCAAGCAAAACTGCACTATTAGAATACACTTAATTATTGATTCAGCCAGACAAAAAATAAAGAAATAAAGAAACCGGGCAGTATTCTTATTCCTCTTATGAAGCATCTTGAGTGCTAATATGCACTTGAACAGCTGCTGTTATCCCAGGGAGCCCACTGCCTTCAGCCACAAAGGGCACAACTCCACACCAGCCACATGGAGCCAGACTGAGGGTGACAGTGGAAACATCTCTCTTTCCAACCTCCTATCTTCACTCAGTGTGGGGTGGGGACAGAGGTCCGATGGCCAGCGCCAAGAGGGGGTTCCCCTACGCTTCTAACCTCCTATCTCCTATGTGTAGAAAATACCAGATTATTTCACTGGTTTCTCGACATGGAAATTTTGGACATGACCAAAATATCATTCTTGTCTATCTAAATGTCTTGTATTTCTTCATTGTTTTTTGGAATAATGAAAACAATGGTTTATGATCCTAGCACTAAAGCAACCGGGTGGCCAGGCGCTATCTGACTCTCTCATTTATACAGATTGAGTTTATTGAGGTTATAGAGGCTGGAGCCATAGCCCCAAGGTCACATCGTGTTAGTGGGAGTGATAGAATTAAAACTCAAGTTTTATCAAATTCTTTGTTGTTGGGGGGAGAGGAGGAAGAGTAGGGGAGTCCAGAGTAAGGAGGGGTTGGTAACCATGGCATGTGTGTGTCTGGGCGATGTGGTGTGATCAATGTGTTTGTAAGAAAGCAGGATTAGAATGTCAGACTCAAAAAAATCATTGAAAACACAACTTTGTTTTACACTTATTTTTTTCTAGACACATTATATTTTTCTTCTTTTTAGATTATTTGAGCCACTGTTCCCCTATTTATCCATTCACCTATCCATCATCTAACTCAACAAGCCACTATTCAGTTTCACCTCTTTTTCCTTCCTTCCTTCCTTCCTTCCTTCCTTCCTTCCTTCCTTCCTTCCTTCCTTCCTTCCTTCCTTCCTTCCTTCCTTCCATACTTTCATACTTCCATCCAAGAAGCACTTACGGAGGTACTACCATGTGTGAGGTGTCGCAGCGTAAGTCTTCTCAAGTAACAGTACTTTGTTAACAGCAGTCTTCCCATGGGCTCCTTGATGGAGGGTACCACCTTCTGAGTCACCTAACCAAACCAAAATGTGGATTTTTCTGACCAGTGTGTGCTCACTGAGACATCTATGACCAAAGTTGAAAAAGTTTAAAAGTCTTCTGAAGACAGAGGTGATAGAATTAGCAGGTTGGGAGGACCCACTAGAGACTACCCTGTCCCCTACCTTGACCTAAATCCAGCCAGCTTATCAACATGGTCTCCTTAATGTTCTTGTGAATGATGCTAACTCATGTTTCTCTTCCCCCGGGGTGACCAGCCGTGCCAGTCTGCCTAGGAATGAGGAGATTCCCCAGCAAACCAGAATGCCTGGTCACGCTACTTCCACTGCTCGAGCTCCTCTGTCTGGGTTGCAATGTCCTTGCTTCTGTCGGCACAAAGCCTTCTTAGCTCAAGTCCTACCACTTCCATAAAGACTTCCCTAGCTATTTCTCCTCCTTTGAAATTTCAATGCAGTTAGAGTCTGCTAATCACTGGTATGTGCACACTGAAGTTGCGCTGGCCAATCTTCTACATTAGTTTATGTTCATCATGGTGCAACCGCAAACCACACTGGCAGCGCCTCAGGTGGGGGGCCATGCCTGACTGCGGCCCTAACCCTTTACTGCACGCAGCTCTTGCACACTGAAAGCGCTCATTTCCATCTAACCTAATTTCCTCCTGCTGAAGTTTAAGTCATGCATTTCTTACTCTTTGCTCAGAAAAGAGACAGGAAGTCCCTTTCCCACTGGTACTAGTCCTTCTAAGACATGAAGTCAGTGACCAAATTCCCTCCCGGATCTTTCACTCTTTCTTCTTTGTGAGTATCTTCCCTTTGGCCTGCCTTTTAAGGCGCCACTTCTCTTTAGTATTGACCCTTCCTTTCCTTTCCAGCCTTCAAATGCAGAGCCCAGGCTGGACACAGTGTCTAATGGGCGACTGACCAAGTGCTGTGGCTGCTGGGAGCCTGGGAGGTCTACTGGGCAGGTGTTGACAAGCTTTATCACACAGTCCTGAGGAAGAGGGGAGAGGCCTGGGGGCGCCCAGGCTGCAGCATTCTGTCCTCCAGAAGGACGGGCATCCAGGGACCAAGATCCTTTGGGGGAATCCCCCCCATGCTGTCATTGGGGGCCTGTGATCACTGGACTTGCCCTGACACACCTTGGCCACCTGGGGGATACAGCAACTTCTCTGTGTGCTGATGTCCAAGAAAACATCCAGAGGCCTGAGGGACACACAGAACAACACACCGACAGGGTGTGGTGTTAAGGGAAACAGGACTGGAGAGTCAGAGGACAGAAAATAGGAAATTGATGGCATGAGAAGACAGGGCAGAGCAATTAGGACAAGGACCCGGCTCTTACCTGCAGCTGGTGGCTTAGTGTCGGTCGCGGCTGGATTTGTGCTCTCCATGGCTCTTGAGAGACAGCCTGTCCCTGGAGTCCAAGCTGTGAGGACACTGTGGAGGCAGGCGGGCCGTGGGAGGCTGACCACCATGAACGCAAAAATAGCTGCAGTTTCTGTGCCTCCTGTGCCCCTGCCTCTCACAATGTGACTATAGTTCTCCCATCACAACGAGAGTCTGTTTTCTTATACCTTAAATCTGGACTGATTGTTTCTTCCTCGTTTTTTTGTGAGTGCCAATAAAATGCTGCAGAGGGGACAGAGTGCTGGCTCAGAGCTCTTGTGTGCTTCTGCCCTTCTCTCGGGGGAGGCACGGCCCCGTGAGCAGCCCAAGCTGGCCTGCCAGTTGTGGAGGAATGTGTGGCCTCATTGCATTGGCCATAGCTGCCAGGGCCAATGGGCAGCCCCAGATCCAGGAGCAAGGCGTCCTAGACAAGCCACCTGCCGTTCGCCCGCACCGAGTGAGCCCAGGAGGGATCAGCGAAGCGTGGACCGAGCAACAGAGCCCCTTGGTGAGCAGTCACAGATGTTTATTGCTTTAAGCCGTCGAGTTTCAGGGTGGTTTTCTGTGTGGCAAGAGCTAACTGATGCAGGGTCTGCAAGGGCAGAGGGAAGGGGTGTTCTTTTCTAGGTCTTAAGGGAGTCGGGACGAATCTGGACTTGCACTGCACGCAGGGCTTTCCATAATCCAGCTCCTCTCGCCTGTCTGGCTGTACCCATGCCGCTGATGCGCGCCTCTCCTCCCCCAAGCACATGCCAAGCACCAGCCTCCCCGAACTCCTGGGGACACTCTGAAGTTTGGCTTTGACTTCCTGGCACGTCGTCCCATTTGTGACCAACCGCAGCCTGAAATTCCAGGGTTGCTGTCCTCTCCTGGTGCCGTGTACCCCTGTCATTCTGGTCTCAACAGAGGCATGGCATGAAGGAACTGAGGTTTCTCTTTGTTGTCCTATCCAACAGTTTACACAGAACCACAAACAAAGGCTATTTTTATGTGACATGTTTTACTGATGGGATAGAGAGAAAGGCAGAGGGGGAGCCCACAGCGAAGAACTAGAGTGAATTCTAGGTCACTGAAAAGTCCTTTGGACATTCCCACCATCTTCGCTGACGCTTGCTTCTTAGTGGTGATGGACTCTCTCTTTTCCCAAAATGTATCTGGCTTTCCCAATTATATGGATCCCTGCCTCTTTCCTCTTCCCTCTGGGGTTGCCTAAGAGGACCGAAATTCCTCCTTATAACACAGAGCAATTCTTGACTCAGTCCTCCCGGCAGACCCCCGATGTGACTTTTTGCCATATAGGACCCATTAAGTTGTACTGCCAAACAGAAGTCAACTCTCCACTTTCAGGAATTCTGCCACAGGCTTTAACGTAAAAGTCAATTTTTGTGTGCTACCTGTAATTTTTGCCTGTTTACTCATCAGTCTCCCCAGTAGCAGTGAGCCCCTTGGGGAGCAGTCCGCATGGCCGTGCTCACTGCCGCGCTCTAGGGGCCAAGCACAGACACAAGCAGGCACTTCATAAATGTTTGCTGGATTTGTGCTGCCCAAGGGAAAGCATGCAGGGGATCCCATGGGCTGGTGCCAAGCAGGGCGAGGAGTGTGCCCAAGCTGCCACAGGGGGAACCCTGGACGGGGCAGCCCTTGAGGACTGTCAAGGGTCGAAACCTGGGCAAGTGCTGTTTGGTGTCAAATCTGTTAGGAGAACGTTTGGTTTGAAATAAGACAGGTTAAGGGATCCTAAGATGAATAGCCTAGAATGAAGTGGGAGAACAGCAGTGAGATTGGGGCAAAGTGCAGGAGGCCCAGGGACCGAGGGCTCTGTGGGTCATGGGGGACCTTTGCCATAGAGACGGTGGGCCAGCGGTTTGCCAGAGCAGAGCAGGGGAGGGTGGTGGTTATGCTGTCCTCCAAACCACCGTTTCTGAATAGTTCCCTTCTCCCTTGCTGCAAACTCATAGTCTGATAACACACACACAGTCACACACACTCATATATGGACCACCTGGATCAGACTTTTAAATCAGGTGCTCCAATGCCAGTGATTTTAAAATGCAGCTGATGGTAAGAACAGGTAATCTTTCCTTTAAAGAGGTGGTATGATAGAGGGCTTAAGGGCACTGAGTCTTGGAGTCAGACAGTCTGTAATGCTGGCCCCACCTCTCAGAGGTTGTAGGACCTTAGGATGGGAAACTGCAGGAGCCTCAGCTTCCTCAGCTCTGTCACATAACATCTAATGCATAGGTTTACTAGGAACACTAAATAAAATAAAGTGTATAAAGCACTTAGTATACTTCCTGGCACTCAATAAAATAAAGCTACGTTCAGCAAGTATTCTCTGCCAACCCCGTGCCAGTGCTTTGCTAGGCTAGATGGACGTGAAGAATAAGGCTGTCCTCATAGGCATGGGTGGGCAAAGACATCCTTTACATATTCCTCTTATGCATGCTGTCTACGGCCGGGAGGTAGGCACTGGGGTTCACCTTGAGTGTTGCACCCAAATATCTAAAAATTGGTCTTTTACAGCATTGGTGACTCTGGGCCCAGAGAAGGAAACGGTACCACCTTCCAAGAGAAAAACTCATCTATGGGGCAGCTCATTTGGCCACATCCCAGGTTTTCCTGGGAGAATTCCCCACCGTCCAAAAACCAGTGAGGTCTGTCCTTGCAAGATGGGATGAGCTCCCAGCCCAGAGCGGTGCGATTGCAGCTGAGCACGGACTCATCCATAACCCGGGCGGGACAGACCCTTAGCCACATTGCCGTGGGCAGGCAATTACTTACAATATAGTTAGTGTCATTTGACCAAAATGGATGGAATCAGTGCTTGGGAGAAGAGCCCTGACTCTGACCGAGAGGAAAATAAGTTACAGCCACAGTGGGCTGGATTAGGGCAGTAGACGGCAGGGGCAGGGGTAGCTACTGAAGTCAGGCCCTCCCTACTCAACACAATTGTTTCCTTTTTTGGTAAATGTCCAATATTAAAGCCCCCAGGGAAAGACCTGATGCAGGATTAAACCTCTGCTAGGAGAAAAGTAGACAGGGTTGCAGAGAAAGTAAGAATTCTATAGGAGAAAGAGCACAGGGGTAAGGGACAGTGGCTGCAAGGTCCTAGGGAGGAGGCAGTGTGAGCTGGTGCTGTTGGGGAGTTTTCTGAGGACTTCTGTCCACACAGCTAGTCGAGTTCTGCCACCTTAAGGGTCTACTCTTCTATTTTCAAATTTTAGACAACCCCTCCCTAAAAACCATCAAAGGCATTCCTGGCTGTCTCTGCTGAGATTTTTTTAACTGACAAATTCTAAACATGATTTGTTTTCCCTTAATGGAGTCCCTGTGGGGACCACCTGTGAATTCTGAAAAGATATTTTCCATTCTCTCCAGACCTTGTGTGCTTTCTAGGTTCCTTGGAGGTCATCAGGAATGTCAAAGGCACAAGAAAATAGATGTGAGCCCTGCTCCTTAGGAATGTCTTGTGGCCAGTGCCCAGAGAGGACACCTCAGCTGCCCCCAGAACTCCAGTGCACAGCTGGAGTCTCACGTACCCAGTGAAGTCGCCCACAAGCTGCCCTCACTAATGCTCCCTCTTCAGCCCTCGCGAGGGGATGGTAGTAGTAATGTCCACTTTTCTGCCCAGAGCTTCAGAGTAGGGGCCTGGCTGAGATGAACGGGCTCTAACTCGAGGTCCACAACCTTCACACTGTGTGAACCTACCCCTTTAAGCCTCTGAAGCTCCCTATAAAATTGATTAATCATAATGTATACTTCCCAGAGCGGTTGTGATTATTGAGAAAATGTATATAAAGTACTTAGCGCCATAAGCACTCAATAAAGAGTGTTCTTTTTCTTTATTTCTGTTCTAGGACTCAAGTAAGTGAGCCTGTAGTCCCAGCTTCAGCACTAAACAGCAGGGTGACCTTGGGGGGGATCATGTATCTTAATCTCTCGATTTTTTTGACTTATAAAAGTGGGGTGATAATTTCACAGATTTGTCATGAGGATCAAAAGATAAAAGGGATGGGAAAATGCCTTGAAAGGTATTGAGATGTGAGATATTAAACATTGGAAGGGATCTGCTGAGAGGTTATTTAGCTCAGCCTTCCATTTTTAATTATTATTATTTTTATTATTATTATTGTTAATTACTGAACTTTCAATAATGGAAAAATCGCTCTCAAATAGCTCTGTTTCACTGTTAGTAAATACACAGGTTTAAAAAAATTATTTAAAAAGGATTATTTGACAAACGCTGTGGACTACCAGTTTTTTCATTAGCCACCATGGTTTTTCCTGGGGCCTCGCAGTGAACCAAGCAGACATGGCGCCTGCCCTCATGGAGCCCAGATATGGTGCGATTTTAGAACCATTGTCCATTCGTTGAAGTGAATTGGATTTCCTGTGACTTCCAACCATTGCTTAGTTCTGCCCTCTTGAAAAATAATCACTACCATCTCCCCAAACACACACACACACACAAGCAAGGTTTCTCAATTTCAGATTTTTTCAGCTATTCCTCATGAGATACACGAGTTAGGATGAACAAAGTGTTCTCTTTTACTTTCTTCCATCACCTAGCGATTAACAAGGCAAGAAATTTGCATTTGGCTCCAGAGTTATTCTTTCTAGAGAAATAATATAATAGGGTAATACTAACTGTACAAATATGCTTGCCAAATCCAGTTTAGCACAATAGAAATTTGTTTTCTCATTCACCTAACAGTTTAATACCGGAAGGCATTCCAGATGGTGATCAGAGCCCAAGATCCTTCATTGGCTGTCTTTCTATTCACATGGGCTTTGAACCCACTGCATTTGGCTGGTGGATGGGAGAAGAGAGATTGGAGGAGGTACACATACTTCTTCAGCTCCGTGGCTGGAAGGCAATACATATCACTTCCGCTCACATCCCAGTGACAAGACTTCTTATCAATGGCCCTTCTTAGCTTCGAAGCTATATAGCTTCGAGAAATTATAGCCCCTAACTGGGGCAACTATTTGCCAGCCTCAAATCTCCAGCACAGAAGCTAGCTATCCCTGCAATAAGGAGAGCCGAATTTATGTCATTGAGAGCAATGTGCCTTTGAGGGCTACCTGGGTGGTCTTTGGAAGGAAATTGTCACTGCGATAAACTTACATTTAATTTTAGAACCTTTTCCAAGATGTCTTCCATCAGATTTGCAGCATAGAGTTTATCTTTCTCCCCACATTGGAGAAACAGCAGAAACTGAGCAGAGGAGAGGGTCTGAGGCAACAGAATTTGAGACCAAGAATGAAGTGGGGACTGGCCTTTTTCCTTGCTAGACTCCAGGACAGGCACATGGGACAGAAACACCAGATCAGGGGTTGTTAGAGGGCAAGTTCTGCAGGAAAGAAGATGAGTGAAGAGCTGAACACAGGAGATGGTGGAACCCACGTGGGATGGGTTTTGCAGCACAGGTCCACAACCCCTCTGGGTGGTGCTAGGGACAAGGAAACTTAGATAACCAACTGTCTTTTTCCCTTTTCTTCTCTACTCCTTCCCTTTCTTCTCATGGTTTTAAGGAAGATCACTTGAACCTTTTACAAAAGAACTATTTAAATGTCCATGGGATCCAGTGTGTGTTTGATTAAGAAAGGTAGGCTAGGTGGTATTCGGAATGAATCAAGGGTAACCCTACTCTGGTTTTATGACAAGCATCAGCCCACAGGCTTGGTTTGAAATAATCAAAAGTTAGGAAAAAACTACCAGCAGATAATTAGCTAGCATGAGAGATATAAGGCCAGTTCTCTTGATGCTTATCTCCTCAAAGCAACCACTAGATTACATTCTGAAAGCTGTAAGAGTTGGAGCCCATTATATCCTGACGACTTTTATGTTGACACTCACTATTATGTCAAATACTGCCTTGGAACTAAGCATCATTGTGCTGACATTTATGGGCAGCTCAGTCCACAATAGTTTGGGAGAGTAACTCTATTACTTAGGACACTACATTTCTATTAATGTTGCGTTATTTTTGTTGAAAGTCGTGTACTATACTATTACATAATGAGCTAACAGTCAACTAATCCCTTGTGACTTTGTTTTATATGAATTTCTCAAAAACTAAGGCTTCTCCCATTCTGTATTTGCACAAATACTTTTGGATCTAAGGGTGGGATCTTAAATTTCCTCTTGTGTAGTCTATCACATCCTTCTAGCCTGCCTTTTGAATCTAGATTTTGTCATCCAGAGTTATTAGCTAACTCTCCCAGCTGGGTGCCATCTGCAACTTTGTTAAGCAAGCTTTCTCTGTGATTGAGGCAGACTTTGTGATGGTCAGGTTTCAGCAGACCACTGTTCTGCACAGACAGTTGTTACAGTGAGCTTGTATCTCTCTGCATGTTATTCAGTAAAAGGAAAGCTAGTAGACCAGTCAACTTACAGATAAACTAACCACCGCAAACAAGGTCACATGTACAAAATTTGAATTGACTCTGTTTTACTTCTTGTATCTTTCCTGAAAGGTGGAAAGTAACATCAGGAAAATACTTTTTGGCTTTGGTTAAAATTTTTTTTGTTTTTGTTTGCAGGCTAGGAGATAGATGTCTAATCGGCATACTAACTTTCAGAGAGCCAGAGCCAAACCTTTCCTTCCCCACACAAGTCAGTTCCTCCCCTGGTCTGCCCATCTCTTCCAGGGGCTCAGCGTGTAAAAACGTGGCATCATCTTTGAGTCCTTTGGCTTTCCCACCCCAAATTCAAGCCAAGTTTAGTTCACTGCTGTACTCCAGTACCTAGAACATGCCTAGCACATAGAAAGCACCCCATAAATATTTGTGGAATGAATGAGCATATGGCATTGGCTTAGATTGAAAGTTCTCTCTCCAGTCTCGATTTCTCCAGCCATAATATAATGCATGTTCAGTGGATTTTAAACTCAGCCACCTCTCCCAGCTAAGGAATGCTTCCTTTATGAATTCTTAAGCAGAAGTCCAATAGACAGTTTCAACCAGAAAAGCTCCTCTGTAATTACATTAATTAATTATATTAAGGTGGGTTCTAATGCTTGAACTGAGGGTAGAAATACAAAGCCCCCCATCTCTATCTATACTCCAAAGTTTCCTCATAGAGAAAGTTGGAAAAAACCACAGAATCAAAATATTCTGTAACTCAGTCAGTAGGATGACTATGAATTACCAGAATTCATTGCTAAGAATAACTGTGGCATGCTATCATTTATGAGATTTTTTTCTAAAGGGGAAGCAATTATTTTGTAAAGCTTATTTGAATTTAGTGTTCCCTTTTCTCTTCCTTTCCTCCCAACACGGAGGCAGGGGATGGATTGGATGATCTCTGAAGGTCTTCTTTCAGGATGAAGTTCTTGTTTCTTCATTGTATGATGAAATATGAGCAGCTGGAACTGTTGTAATGGGGTACATGCCACAGATAGGAGAAAGGAGCTGCCCAGTATAGGGGAAGGTGAAACTGAAATTTCTAATATGACCCAACCCATTGTTGAAATGGAGAACCATCAAGTCTTCAAAGTTAAATGCAGATTCAATTAGAAATTCCACTGAAATTTTAAATCACAACCATTTTTTCCCCTTAAACGACAGAATTATATGGCGTCACAGAGAAACTGACAGGTAATTTGGGAAACGAAAGGTTTTTAGGACTCCATAGTTAATGGAGAGTTTAGCACCAATTCCTGAGTAATTTGCACTTCTGAGAAGCAGAATTATTATAAAGTCAGACATCTCCAGCACTTTCAACTCTTGGATCTGCCGCGCTCTAAGATGACCAAGAATGTAGAAGGACTGAGGTCAGAGGTCGCCATTTCAATATCTGAGGCGGCCCGGCTGCCCCAAACTGGCATTTGAACTGAAGAGTTGAAAATTGGAGGTGACACTCAGAAGTCTCTGAAAATTGTAACCCTGACTTCCTCCTCCGAAAGCTTATCTGAATCCTAGCGTGTCCTTTGATGAGGTTACTGCGAAAGCACTCTGCTCTGAGCTCTTGAAAGATAACAGTCGGCACAAGGAAGGCACGGCTGTGTCCCTCGGGGGAAAACAGTGGCAGATGTGACAAGCTGGGGACACTAATTAAATGGTCTGGGCACCTTGGTGGCGATGAGGGAGTCTGCCCCTTCAGCCCTTCTCCCCAGGCTCCTCTGGGGAGTGATGCCTTGAGTCCAGGGGGCCCCATTAATAGAGAGGGCCCCCCCGATGCCCCCAAAAGAAGGCATTTGTGCCTAAATGGGATCACCCAGGAGAGCAAGGCTTTACTTCTGCTCCTCAGATGGCCGCCCTGTGTGTCTTTCTGCCAAACAAGGATGAGAGAGAATGAAGAGCTACAGCACCAGACATACCTCCTTCCCCAGGAATCATTTAAGTGCCAGGGTTCTGAGAGAAAACCACTGTCAGTGTTAGAATCAATGCTCCGGACCCCTTTGGGGATGAGTAGAATCATCCCTGACTACTGGCATCTGTGCTGGTCTCTGCCTTTAATGCACTCCACGTTGGTTAGGGTCTTTCGCACTTATGTCCGTCCTCCTCATGATTATTGGAACATTTGCTTGTGAATAGCAGGACTTTCTAGCTAGGTGGTAAGCTCCAGGAAAGCAGGGACTATGTTTTATGTTTTCACTGCTCCCAAATCTCCTTGTGTGTTGCTAAGTACAAAATAGGTGTCAGTTGGGCAAATATTTAGCGAGTGAGTTCTTTTCATGGTAAATTGGAGTCTTCTGGGCCACGTCCTGGCTCTTCTGCTTCCGGCTGTCTGTGTGACTTTGAACAAATGAGCCCATCTTTGTAGCTTCAATTTCTTTACCTGTCATGAGGGGATAGAAAATCTGTCCTTGACTATTTTATGGTTTGTGTAAAGGTTAAAGGATTAAATTAATGCATTGGTTGCTGGTCATATTATGATTTTTATTTATAAGCACAGAAAATTTAGGTTAGATTTTTAGGCAACTCTCTGGGCTTCAGTTTTTTTTTTTTTTTAATGAAATGTACATCACAGTGGTTTAACACTCCTCCCCCTCCTCCCAACCCTCCTCCACTCCCCTCCCCCTTGGTAACCACTAATCACTTCTCAGTGTCTATGAGTCTAATGCTGTTTTGTTCCTTCTGCTTCGCTTTGTTTTTATACTCTACAAATAAGTGAAATCATTTGATATTTGTCTTTCTCTGCCTGGCTTATTTCACTGAGCATAATACCCTGTAGATCCATCCATGTTGCAAATGGCAGGATTTCTTTTCTTTTAATGGCTGAATATATTCCATTGTGTGTATGTACCATATCTTCTTTATCCATTCATCTGTTGATGAAGTAAGTTGCTTCCGTATCTTGGCTATTACAAACAGTACAGCGATAATCACAGGGGTGCATATATCTTTTCAAATCAGGGATTTTGTTTTCTTCAGGTAATTTCCTAGGAGTGGAATTTACTGAGGCCACTTTTGTGGCCTAGTATGTGGTCTATCCTGGAGAATGTTCCACATACACTTGAGAAGAATGTGTATCCTGCTGCTTTTGGGTGGAATGTTCTGTAGATATCTGTTAAGTACATCTGATTTAATGTGTTATTCAGTGCCTCTGGTTCCTTATTTATTTTCTGTCTGGTTGATCTATTGGTGTGAGTGGTGTGTTGAAGTCTCCTAAAATCAATGTGTTGCAATCTATTTCTTCCTTTAATTCTGTTTTACATAATTAATTAATATGTATTTGTTTTACATATTTAGGAGCTCGTATGTTGGGTGCCTAGATATTTATAATAGCTTTATCCTCTTGTTGGACTGACCCCTTTATCATTTTGTAATGTCCTTCTTTGTCTCTTGTGACTTTCTTTGTTTTGAAATCTATTTTGTCTAAGTACTGCTACTCCTGTTTTTTTCTCCCTATTTTCTGCATGAAATATCTTTTTCTATCCCTTCACTTTTAGTCTGTTTATATCTTTGGGTTTGAAATGACTCTCTTGTAGGCAGCATATAGGTGGGTCTTGTTTCCTTATCCATTCTGCCACTCAATGTCTTTGGATTGGTGCATTCAGTCCATGAACTTTTAAAGTGATTATTGATAGATATGTACTTATTGCCATTTTATTAATTGTTTTCTGCTGTTTTTTATATCTCCTCTCTGTTCCTTTCTTCCTCTCTCATAGTGTTCTCTTGTTATTGATGGTTTTCTTTAGTGTTATAATTGTACTTGTCTCTCTTTTTTTAATTAATTTATTTATTTATTTTGTGTGTATTTATTTTAGGCTTTAGTTTTGTGGTTACCTAAGGTTCAAGGTTAGCTTCTCTACTATATAATAGTCTATCTTAAATTGCTGATTACTCTATTTCAAACACAATCTAAAAGTACTTTTTATTTCCTTCTTCTTCTTCCCCCTCCACATTTTTCATATTATATGTCACAATCTTCACTTTTTGTGTGGCCCTTGACTGATTTTGTGTATAGTTGATTTTGCTTCTTTTGCTTTGTTTTAATTTCATACTTGCTTGGTAATTAGTTGGTCTACTACCTTTCCTGTGGGTTTATTTTCACCAGTGAAAGCTGTCTAGCCTTAAGGTCATTTCCATCTACAGCAATCTCTTTAACATATCATGTAAGACTAACTTAGTGGTGGTGAATTCCTTCAACTTTTGTTTATCTGGGAATTGTTTAATGCCTGATTCAAATTTAAATGATAATCTTGTGGGTAGAGGATTTTTGTTTGGAGGTCCTTCTATTTCAGTGTGTTAAATATATCATGCCACTTCCATCTGGCCTGAAGAATTTCTGTTGAGAAGTCTGCTGATAGCCTGATGGGATTTCCTTGATAAGCGATCTTTTTTCTCTGGCTTCTTTCAATACTTTCTCTTTATCCTTGATCTTTGCCATTTTAATTATTATATGTCTTGATGTTGTCTTGCTGGGTTCCTTTTGTTAGGGGATCTCTGTGCTGAGTGTCTATTTCCTTCCCCAGATTGGGGAAGTTTTCAACAATTATTTCCTTAAAGAGACTTTCTAACCCTTTGTCTTTCTCTTCTCCTTCTGGTACCCCTATTATGCAAATATTATTTTGTTTGGATTTGTCACATAGCTCTCTTATCATTCTTTCATTCCTAGTGATCCTTTTTTCTCTTTGTTTCTCAGCTTCTTTGTTTTCCTGCTCTCTAATTTCTATTTCATTTACTGTCACCTCTACATGAGCTAACTCACTTTTAAATCCCTCCATTATATGTTTCATTTCAGATACGTACTCTTCAGCTCTGAGTGGCTCCTTTTCAGGTTATCTATCTCTTTGATGAAGTCCTCCCTGAGATCTTGAATACTTTTCTATAAATCTGTAAGCATGTTTATTACTTTTATTTTGAAATATTTATCAAGAATATTGGTTGGGGAAAATGGGTGGGAAAGGAGGGATAAGAGGGAAAAAGGGGCATTACAATTAGCAGATGTAATGTTATGGGGGCACGGGGAGGGCTGTACAACTCAGAGAAGACAAGTAGTGACTCTATAGCATCTCACTACGCTGATGGACAGTGACTGTAATGGGGTTGGTGGGGGGCACCTGATGAAGGGGTAGTTTAATAACCATAATATTGCACATGTAATTGTAGATTAATGATAATAAAATAAATTATATTAAAAAAAAAGAATATTGGTGATCTCTGTTTCATTTAGCCCTCTTTCTGGGGTTCTGTCTTGTAGTTTTGATTGGATCAAATTCCTCTGCCTGCTCATTTTGTCAGGGAGTCTGTTTCTTCCTTTGTATTAGATGTCTCTGCTATGCTTTCTGGTCTAAAGAGTAATAGCTTTATGAGGAAGGTGTGCTATGGTGCCCAGAAGCTCAAGAGTCCTTGCTCTCTAGTGCCTGGTTCTATTTTGTGAGGGCCCCAGCTGTTGGCATGCCATGGGCAGGGCTGCCTTTCTGTCTGGCGTCTGTAGTGGTCTAAGTCTGGGTGGGTAGTTTGCTTGAGCTGCTGCCTTTGTGATCAGCTCAGAAATCTCTGTTGAGCTCTCTTTGGGTGGGGCTGCCCTCTGCTTAGCTCTCTTCTGTGTGGTCCTCTCTATTTCCTCAGGTGTACAGGGGGGAGGGCAGCGGGGGGTCTGTTCTGCAACCTTCAGGTCATTTTCATGCCTAGTTGAATTTGTTGTATTTTCCTCTTTCATGTGTTTTTGGGAGGAGGTTTCCATCTTGCCTTCCTATTCTGCCATCTTTAATCTGATAATCTCCTCTGGGCCACAGTTTTTAAAATAATATTTATAGTACTTTATAATTTTTAAATCTGTTCATTATTCAATAAACATAGAGTGAGACCCCACTGTGTGCACAGTATCACCTACCTATTAGAAGTGAAAAGATGAATCTAAGCTATGGTCCATGCCCTATGATCTTATACTTGAGTGAGAGAGATAAGGTGGGCAGGCAACTAACAGATGAAATCAATGCTTACTAATGTAAGGGATTCTGTATTTCATATGATATATACATGTATATAATATATATAACATATATGATCTATTGAGTTATAACAATTATTGTGTGCTACGCTTGACTTGCATTAATTCTGAAAACATGCACCTTTATAATTCCAAACTGTCAAACTGGTGGTTTTTCTATATTCCAATAAGCAGCTGTTTGGGGAAGAAACAGAAACATCTTTATCTACCAAGGACATTTTTATATGGTTAAAGGATGGTTTTAAGAGATCCACGGCTAAGTTCACAGGTAGAGGGATCAGTGGATAGCTCAGATGGCATCCCAGACCCAATTCTAACCCTGAAACAAAACCGCTGGTGCCTGAGGGGTGTCCCATCAGATGAGCTGCCAAGCTCACCCTCCACCACATAAGGCTCTGCACAGAGGGAGGGAGTGCAGAGCAGAGCCCCAGGAGGGCTGTTCTGGAGCAAAGTTTCCTCTGAGCTGAGAGTCCAAGTTGAGCTGTAAACAATCATTGACTCCGCAAACAGTGCATTCTTTCCCAAACCAAAGAGTAATCTTCTTGTGTGCACAATGTGGAAAGGACAGCTGGTCCCAGGATAGTCTTTTCAGCCACAGCCACACACAGATAACAGTTCTTGTCACTACTACCAGCCCCTAAAATAAACGACAGATAAATACAAACCCTGAGAGCATACACGTAGATGCACTGTCTTCACTTGGTCCTTATGGAATATAAAAATGTAATAACTCAGGTCATAGGTGTGGCAGGAAAAATCGGCAAGTGGTGTTTTAAAACGAATGAACTAAAGTTTGTGACAACTGTACCATTAATTTACATTGCATGAATTTTGATCTCTTTATGTATATTACCAAACTTCTTCTCCCCAAAATGCCTAGAAGAGTGTCTGGAATTAGTAGGATCAACAGGTGAATTTTACAGTGATGTACCTAAATGTTGCAAAAACAAATTTGTAGAGAAATAGTCATGTTTTTGTTAATGTCAATCAGTTTGATTGGACATTTGTTTTCCTTTAGAAGGTTGTTAGTTCACAAGAACAGATTTTTTTTCTGTTTTGTCCCCTGATGTGTAGGCTGAGTGCATAGAACAGTGTTTGGCATACAGTAGGCACTCAATAAATATTTATTCAGTGAATGATTGAATGAATAAGAGTTTATTGAATGAGTAACCTGATTTTAAGTCACTATCAACCAGTAAGGCAGCTTCTACCCTAGTGGAACTGAAATGCATATTTGCTATGCAAGGGAAGTTCATTCCTTTATTAATTTATTCCCCATTTATTTACTTATTTATTCATTCTTTCAAAAGACAACTATTTAACCTTGACTGTTCAAGTCACTGTGATGGGAGACACAAAGCCACATCACAGGAGGCACAAAGATGAACAAGAAACATTTCCCACCATTAAAGACATCACAATTATATTGATGTCACGAAGAATAGGACGACCAAATCAAACTGTATGAGGGTTGCATTAGAAAGATAACCTCTCAGACGTCTTAATCCTGAGATGCTACAATTCCATGATTTGAGTGCTGATTTCAGAGAGTTTCTATGATACCTGCAACCTGAAGTTACTGAGATTTAAAGGTCAAACACTTTTAATGGTAAGAGTTTTAGGGAGAAGGTGTATTTTACGTGAAGTGCTCCCTGGAGCTCGGTGACGATCCCGGGCTGCCGTGGGCTCCGACGGCCCGTACATCATGGGTCGGGTGCTGCCGTCACATGTTTCTCTTCTTCAGTTATAGCAAGTTAAAACATCAGCGTTCACCAAATGAAAGCCGTACTCCACATTTTTTCTTCTTCAAAATATAGTGTTTAATACATTCATGTTTACAAAATAAAAAAACTTTCTTGGGTTTCCCTCTTATCGCTAAGCTTAAAAGACCAGAGAAGTATGATATTTTGGGAAACTTATTCATGGATTTAAAAGATGCAGTTTGCAGGGCCGTGAAAGGTGGATAAATATTTGTTGGGAGATTACTGCATCTTTAAAAATGGTTGCTTATTAAAATCTACAAACTGGAACGTTCAGACACAATTTCAAAGATCACAACATTTCTCAAAATAGGTTAGGAGACAGGAAACATTTCATGAAGCTGCTGGGACACCAACCAGCCCTGTGGCTAATACTAAGAAGTGGGACAATGCATTTGAATTATAATCATACTATTTCTACATGCAGTCGTCCAATAGGCGTACCAGACCCAGATGGCCTTGGCCTTGGCCTTGGCTGCAGGAAGTAGCCACCCTGCAGAGCAGGTCACTCTCTTGTGTACCTGACCGCCGCTGAGTCACTGTGGTCCTGCTGCTAAAACATGGGCAGGGTGTGAGCAAAGCACAGCCAGGCTAAACTTGAGGAGGATGGCAGAGCAACTCAAAAACTCAGAGATGTTACGCTTAGCAAACTAAGCCCTTCCATCTGTAGGGACCTTACTTTCCAAAGGGCTTCTCTCATGCCTTGTCTCATTGGCTCTTTTAGAGTTCCTGGTTTTTTTCTCCACCCATTTTATTGAAGAGGCCCCTGAGTCTTTAAATGGGAACATCATTTGCTCAAGGCAACATGATTGATCAGCAAGCAGAACTGGAAAATACTTTTCCCTCTACACCGTGATGCCCACTGCGTTAGATTCTATGAATCTGTGGGAGGACCAAGCGTCCTTCCTCTGTACAGAGTGACGTCCCCTCTACCCAAAGCTGGGCATATCAAGGAGCACAGTCCCCAAGCCCCAAGACCCTCCTCCATGCCAGCACCAGACAGTTCTCCTGATCGCCAGTGTGTCCAGGCAGCTGGCGGTGGGGGAAGGGGCTCCATCTTGTATGCTTGTCGGCTCCGTGAGTGGGTCAGGGCATCCGGGGAAGATGGCATTGGGGAGACTGAGTCACACAACCAGGACTGGGACATAAACCAAAGGGGCTGGAAGAGAAGTTCTCTGCCTAAGTCTCTAGAGGAGTGGTGAGTCGGCACTTCCCCCCCAAATCACATGAGGCTGAGCCACTTTGGGGTAGCCAGGCCAACACTGGGGAGGCCGCCTCAGAGGACATACACCTGGAGGCTTTTTTAGTAGGGTCAAATCCTGGATTCTAGTTTCACTTCTACCCTTCATAGCATGCATGGTCTTGGGCAGGACACCAGAAAAATATTTGTATGATGGAGATAAAATGATACACCCCCATCTCAATCACTGCTCTTTAAGAAGATAAAATAAGACAGAATTTATGAAAATTCCTTATAAACATTCATATACTATACAAATTTTCATTTACTTACTTATTTATATTTTCCCTGAAGCAGAAGGGCACAGTGAGTCACCCTTAACTAAGCTCCCACCCCAGCAGGGCCTAGCGTTCCCGCCCCAGCCACTGGCCGGACGATGACATTAGCCTTGTAGGCTTCCCAACACTGGCTCATAACCCAAGGAATAGAACTGGGACCCCAGGTGCAAATTACAGACAGCCAGATTCTGGTTTCACATTAGTTCGCATAATAATAACAACCAATATATACTGCATGTCTCCTGTGTGTAGTCCTCTGCCAAGTTCTTTGCCTATATAAACTTATTTAATATGTTCTACAAGGTTACAGTCATTGGGTAAATACTTACTGAGCACGTACACCATATCAGGCTCCAAAATAGGAACCAAACCACAGAGGTAAAAAGAGATGAGTTACATCCTCAAATTTACAAATACAATTTAATGTATTAAAAACATAAAATTGGAATATATATAAAAAAGTCAGGGGGTTGGAGGAGCCATGCCTACTAGATGTCAGCAAGCTCAAAGGAGGCAGCCCATTTTGAAGGATGCCTTTGTGACCAAGGCTAGATGTGTTCATATGTACAATATTGTCAGAAAAGTGCCCCTCAAATATTCAGTTGGAAAATAAATATTGCTCTGTATCATGTGGGCTAAATTAGTTGCTCTAGGGGCCAGATAATGACACAAATAGGATTGTGCAAAGAGAGAGATTATAACGCATTTTATAAGCTGCAGTTATATTTTCGCAGCCCATGAAAAATAAGATAATGCCCATAAAAATAAGATATTATGGCAAAATCGGTATTAATTACTAGGAGCCAAAGTGCACTGCTTGAGGCTGTAAAACTTTTAATATTCCAGAAGAAAGCAGTCGAAGTAACAGGCTGACCACGATCGCTCAGTCACTTGGCAGGTTCCCAGCATATCTTGGTGGACAACAGAGTGGAGGCAGCAGAACCAGCCCCAGCCAAACAGCCCCGTGAAGCATTGCTAATTTGGCTGAGATGACTGGGTGGGGTGAAGAGGGCTGAGAGCAGAAAAATGCTCTCTTTGCAATTTACCTTCTTGCTATTGATGAACTGGGCTCAGCAAAAAGCCGCTGGGTTGGCCTCTTTGGGGCTTTCGAAATGCAATGAGCCGTTGGTTCCTAAAGATTGGGTTTTCTAGTTGCTGTTGGTAAAGATGAACAACACGGGTCCTTGGTGGGGTTGGATATTTTATCTTCTCCCCTGCTTCCACTTTCTTTGGCCATAAACATACACACACACACACAAAACACACGCACACGCTTGTGCACACACACATTCAGTACCCAGAGCTCGTGCCTTATGTAAAGGTTAGAATCCCATTGCATCTATTCCCACATTTTGAATGTGAGACCAATTTAGTACAGCCTCTCATGTGCCATAAACAAAATAGAAGCATATGCACATGCAGCAATAAAACAGATCTGAAATGACATCCTTGCCGCCTGTCGGGTGACAGCTGAAATCAGATATCTTAATGTATGATATTATGGGAATTACCCATATGAAGATAAAATATCTGGATTTAAGTAACTGTCTTTTGCTCTGAATTAACTTGGAGATTAAACCCAGAAAACAAAGGCAAGTGAGTTGGTGCTAAGGAATTTATTGCAGAGCCACTGTGCCCAGCTGCTACACTGGTGGGGGCCCTGGGCAGGAATGCCTACAGGACCAGGGTCTGCTTCATGCCTGCTTCTGACATACTCAGCAGAGACCCAAATATATAGTAGGTCCTTTAAAAATATCGTTGAGTGAATGATGCAGTGCGTGAGCCCTTTGTCAACCGCCAAGTACATTCTCCATTCTGTCTGCTTCCCCTTTCCTTTCCCTCTACATTTTATATCAGTTTTCCTTTCCCTGCACATTTCATATCAGTACAAACCTCCACTTCCCTCACCTGGTTGGAACCTATATTGCAGCACCCTCAGCCTGAGCCAGTTACAGAAGGTTCCTTCTCTGAAGGGGGTTTGCATGACATTCTGGTGTTAGTTCTGTCCCCAGGTTCTAGGAACCCCCTTTCCGTCAGTCCCCTTCATGCGCTGAAGAAGCAGGTCTGGATGAAAGGCCTGAAGTGGTTTTGCAGATTGGCGTGGAGGCAGCAAGCAGAGGAGTCTGCAGGGACTCTCTGTTGGTCGGCAAAGGACTGGAAGCTCCTGGGCTGATGGTCTGGCATCACTCTCCTGGGCTTCAGGACGGCCCTGGGACCACCTCCAACCTTGCCGTCGCTTACTCTTGCAGCACTTGGTCCCATGCTCCTGGCTTAGATCTCCTTGGGACAGATGGGTGGGAGTTTCCATTCCTCAGCAACATTTCTTCAGCCTCACAACCTCCACCAAGTTGACACAGATAGGCTAGAAAAAATAACTCCTAATTAAGGAGTACTGTATCCCAAAGGGCCCATGTGATTGCTTTTTCCAGGATGGGCAAGACCATTGGGATTTGAAGATCGGAGTTGAGACCTTTGAATCTTTTTAAAAGGCATATACAACCTCTCCTGCGAGTCTGTACTGTGTGAGGTCATCAGGGGCGGGATGGGAGGAGGCCCAGAGCCAAAGACGCCAAAGACATACTCCCTGCTCACAGGAGTTAGTGTGTAAGACAGAAAGAGCTATGTTTGTGACACTATATAAAAAATTGTACATAAATGGTAGAGGAGAGGGGTCAAAGGAAGGGGGGAGAGAGAGAGAGGATCAGGGAAGACTTCATGGAGTGGAAGGTCTTGAAGATTGGGTTGGATCAAAGAGGCATTGGGGGGGTTCCAGTGAGAAGGCGAAGGAGGTTTTCAGGTGGATGTTTGAGATACTGGGATAGGACAGACTGATTGACTGGCCAGTGACTCAGAATACAAACCTAGTAATAGCCCAGCTCATGTATGAGAACAGCATACACTGGTGGCCATGCCCATTACTGGGGAGAGGAGGCACGACTTAGTACTGAGTCTGGGCCAACTGTCCGCACTTACGAAAAACAAGTGAAATTGGGAGCTAATGCATAAATCATACAAATAATTTCCTTATAAACCAAAGACTTAAATGGGAAAGGCCAACTTTAAAGCCTTTAGAAATAAATAAAGGAGGCTCTCTTTGTGACTGTGAGGTGTGGAAGATTTCTTAACCAAAACACAAACAGCATTAATAATGAATTAATGGACTGACAAATTTTGCTACTTTAAAATTAAGAATGTATGTTCACAAAACAATGGCATGCAGAAAGTGGGAAGCCAAACTACAGATGGAGAGAATATATCTGCAACAAAGACCTTCGATAAAGCATAAGCATACAAAATATAAGGAATTCAGAACAATCGTTCAGGAAGAGATGTACAGTCCAACAGTTAAATGGAGAGAAATATAAGGAAAGACGTTCTGCAGGAGAGAGATTAAGGACTGGCAAAGAGCCAAGAACTGGGCAGAAGCTGGGCAGGCTGGGGGCACAGTCGGGAGAGGATCAAGGTGTGGACATTTGCCTACAGACTCTGCTTTTAGGAGGATGAGTAGGTGCAGAGATTAGTAATGACCTCCACCCTTGGAAACTCCCTCCAATAGCTTTGCATTAAAACATGCATTCAGTGGGCCACTGGGAGGCCACGGAAGCAGCTTAAAATCAACAACTTATAGACAATACACAAAATCATATGCCAGGGAGACCCTACTTAGGACTCTACATCCCTGACACCTTCTTTAACAGACCTGCAGTCTCCCTGGGGTCTTTGTGGGGATAGGGTATGAAACCTGTAGCAGAGCATTTGGTCAGATGAGGCAGTCGCCTCCGTTCGTCGCCCTCCATCGGCCCCACTGCCCCTGCTGGGGTCCCTGTAGGGTGGGTGGGGTTGCACATTACTTGCCAGTGGGAATCACAGAACACCCTCTCTCTTGTCGATGGCAGCCAGCACCGCGAGGCAGAAGCTGCTCTTCAAGATTATCCCTCACAGGCCCCATGGCCTTGAAATGCTGTGCGCTCTTTCCGTGGGCTCTTAAACAGAATAATGCATTAGTCAGCGAAGAACAATCAATATTACATTCTGACAATTACACACTGACTCTGTTTACCCAGTGAACCCTCTCTGATAATGTTATTTATGATCCTAAATAACTCCATCGGTGATCAATAGAGCTGGGGGTGCCCTGGGGACCAGGACACAGTCAGATCATGAAGACATATGGCTCAGCCCTGGAAGTGTTGAGATGCATCTCACAGATGTTGCTCTTGACGCTGTGCCTTCCTCTGTTGTTGGATAACCTTGCCCACAGGGTTGCAGGAGAAGCCTCCTCCTCTGGGGCACAGGGACTCCACCCCGTCTATGAGGGATGTGTGGTGGCTAAGGGAATTTGGCTGTGGAGACTGCAGGAGCCCCCAGAGTGAAGGACACGTCTCACTGTGCAGTGGGTTCTAGACGAGAGTAGTGAGTGGTTGGGATGCTGGTAGGTTTTGCCTGCAGGAGGATGTGGGATGAATGGGCCTGTCTGGGAGGGTTAGTGAGGCAGCAGAGAGGGTCATGAGCAGGTGGGGTGTGTGTGTGTTGCTAGGAGTCCACAGGAAGGGGCAAGGGGTTAGGAGAGAAGTGGAGGATTTGTGAGGGCTGAGGGCTCCAGAGGAAGGTGAGACCATTCAATTAAAAACAATCATTTTATTTGACGTGTTACAATGAGCATGTATTATTTATGTACTTAAAATAGACATAAATGGCACATCTCCCTCTCCCTGTGCTCTCGCTCTCTTCTTCTTTCTCACTCCTCCCCGGCCTCCCCTCCACCCTTCTCTCTCTGGTGGTCCCTCGCCCTCTCACAGACACACACACCAGACTCGAGCGGTGGTGTCAACAGAGCTTTGAGGCTGTGTCTAACAGCTGCAGGCAGGGATGCCTGAGAACAGAGTGCCTCTCCATGCACACTATGAACCCATTTGATAGAAAGGAGTGTGAAGGCAAAGGGTCGAGGGGGGCAAAGAGTGAAATTATGAAGGGGGAGGCAGGGAAGTCCCACTTCTGTTTCTGCTCACCATTCTCCCCAAGGTGGGTGGACTGGACATGGGGAGGGCTGCTGTTCTGGATAGGGAATGGCAGGGGCCTGGCTGCCTTGGCTGGCTGCACCGTGGTCCCAGCCCAGCCAGGTAGGGAGTCCCCACAGCTGAGAGAAGGAGCCCAGCCTCTGTGGGCCGTGACAGCCTTTCAAAGGGCAGCTGAGAACCTGGGCAGGTGCCTGCACCTGGCACTCACTTTTAAAGTCTGCCCTTTCCAAACACTCTCCGTAACAACTCTGAGAGCTTGGCAGAGAAGACATCGCCACCCCCACTTGTTAGATGAGGCAGCTGAGAGTTCCAGGCAGTATCCCTGAGTCCAGCACCAGGAACTCCAGACTCCCCATCCAACAATCTCTCCACCAGCCTAACAGCATTCTGCACTTCTGACCCAAGCGACTAAAGACCAGAGGGGATTAGGTGTGTGCAGGTCTGGACCAAAGAGTATTCTGTGTTAAAGTTGCCAAGGGCCAGAAACACACTGTGGAATGTGGGAAGTGGCCCTTCAACTGCCCTCGTCATTCTCTGGTTCCACTCAGGACCAATGGTCGCACGGATGCTCGGACCTCTCACCTCCTTCACTAGCTCTTACATCTTTCCCTCCCTTCCTTTAATCCTCAGATATTTACTGAACATTTGCTATGTTCCAGACACTCTGTCAGGAGTTATAAGAGATAAAGAAGACGCCCGCAAGACGCTCACAGTCTATTGGCTAAAGATGAGAAGGGTCCATAAGGGACAGGCAAGGTCGAGTGCTAGGGGCTGTAACCTGTATTTTCAAAAAGCTTAACATGTGATGGGAAATCGGAGTGATTTCCCTTTGCTTCTCACTGCCCGTTTACCTTTATTCAAGGGGGATGTTCTTCTGCCCGTGGACAAATACTTGGACAGATCCATGACTTTGAATACTTTTCAGTGATAAAAAGTTTAGTGACACTTTAAATTATATTTAGGCTCACCTCATATTTAGATTTTCGAATTCCATGCAGCAGCCCCAGTTTCCAGCTTCATTTAGGGCTGCAGTGACCCGCCCTCTCCCTAGTCAGGGTCTCAGGTGGGTGTCCCCTGCTGTCATCTGGGGAGGGGTGGCTTTCTCCCATTCTCTCCTTCCCTACCCCTCTCAGTTCTCTGTTTATGACCTTCAGAAGTGGGTAGGAGTGGGAGGGAAGAGAGGTGAATGGAGCAGGAACGTGGTGGATGTGTCACAGCTCAGTGGGCATCCAGGACTCTACCATTGCAGGCTCTGGGCCCTGGCTGGGGAGTTAGAGCAGAGAGGGGTTAATTCCACCTGGGGAGTTCCAGGAATGTGAACATGCATGGACGTGGTGACATTCTAGGTGAAGGGAGAAGCCGGGGTATGTCTAGAAGAGTGCCACAACCAGCCTGGTGCATTGGAGGGCAGAGGTCATGGGTTCCCCTGCTGCTGGCGTGCGGCTTTGGAATGCTGCTGCACCTGGACTAAGACCACCTCTGGCTACCTGTTCCCTGCAGTACCATGATGCTCTGGCCTTGGCAGCGTGGTGCTGGGAACAGAATTCTGCCTGGGACAACTGTTCCAAGGACTTCACGTTGCCATATTTTCTAAATGTTATTGCCATGGGGCCAGAGCTTTGAAAATCTTTAATGTGCTATTAATTCTTTGGGCCCTTAAAGAGAGGGTACATGAGAGACTTGGAGACACTCTGCTTAGACACTGAGGTGACCCCTGCCTGAGACTGAGCTAAGTGGGGAAAGTGGGGGACCCCCATTTCTTTGCACTTTAACTTGGGCAGTTGGATGACTTTCTTTGGACTTTCATTCATAGGGGCAGGAAACTCTGACACTGGACCTTAATCTCTTTGGGATTTACTTTCCACATTTTCCCTAGGAGTTTGATAATGGGAAGTGTTTATATCCAAATTTGGGGCATCTTATTTTTGGCATTTATTATTGAAGAATCTTTATGCATTTTTTATTGGCTCTTTATGCATCTTATTATTAAAGTATCTTCATGCTGCTATTAGATCTCATTACAGAACCTCTGATGAGTTTATAGGGCCATGTGGCTGGACATAAATTTGGACCGGGAAGAGAATAAGCTCTGAACTTTCAGCCTTGGGGGCAGCACAGTTTTGCACTGAGTTAATTAACATACTGTTCTGACCCATTTTCAGGCCTCATGGGAGCAAAATCCTCCCTGCTTTACAACCATCCCAGGAAGATACATGGAGGAGCAGAGGGTGGTGCTGGGTGAGCTGCCTCCTGTAGCTGGGGCAGGCCTCAAACACCTGTGGAGGCTCCTTCCCACCAGACCAGACAGAGGCTTAAAAGTTCAGCCCAACATTAGGAAAACAAGAACGTAGGGGATGCCCATGCCCTCTGTCTCTAGCTGCCCCAAGGGAAGGACTTGCCTGGGCGGACACTCCTGTCTCCCTGCTGTCCCCCTTCCTCACCCAGCAAGGAACGGCTTGTCCCTTATTTGTTTATGGGTGACACCCCACCCCCACCTCTCTCTTTTGGGATATGCCTGCCTTCAGAGGACACACAGTCTCTGCTGTTGGCCGTGCGGTGATATCAGCAGGGAAGTCTAACGTTTTGGGGGATCAGATCAACTTGGGGCTATGGCAGTGGGTCATTTTGGTCAGACACAGACCACTCCCTTTCATTTGATGTTATCAGTAATAAAGGTGGTATCTGGACCTCCATTTTTCTAGCTCTTGGTCTATCTTTGAAGTGGTTCTAGAGAGGAAGGAAGCAGTGTTTCTGCTCTCTGCAGTTACAAATCTCCCCCCCTTCGGCCTGCAAAGTGACCCTTTGGGACCAATAGCCCAGTGATTTCTCAGCTGTGAACTAACAGTTTTTCTTTTGGAATGAATTGCGTGCTTTCAATTTTCCACTTCAAAAACACACACTTCAGCAGAAGTCACTTTACAGTAAATGAAAGAAGGAATTTCCCAAGGGAAGAGAGGGTTTGATACTTAGCCGAGGGCAGAGGTTATGACTTGGGGGCACCAACTTTTCCCAGCCTGAAGTCTCCAGAGGCCTTTAGGGTATCATTGCCCTAATAAAGCTGTGGGAGGCAAAATGCTAAGAATCAGGTGGTGCTTACTCTGGCTGAATCCTGTCCTACTGTCCATGCAAGTGTTCTGGGAGAGAACCCCATACGGACAGAGTGTCCCACTCACAGGTGAGGCAGGAGGGCCTAGGTGGGTGTTGGGGTGGGATAGCATGGTAGCTTGCTGAGAGTGTCTTCTATTTAGGGCCTCAGACTGAAGCAGGCCGTTAAGATGGGGTGTACTATAGCTCGGCCCCGAAGACCACTCCTCACTAGATTCCTCACTGCAGACTCACCACCCTCCTCCTCCTCCTCCTCAGCACACACCACCTCCACACCTTCACCCTCAGCATTATGGTTATTATTACCCAGGGCACTTGATTAAGTGCTAGGCGCTATGCTTTGTCTTCAAGCATTAGCTTCTCACAGCAGCCCTGCAAGATAGATACCATTATGAGCCCCCATTTCTGACAGGTAACCTGAGGCTGGAGGAAGTTAAGCCAATATATAGTAGAGCCAGAAATCTACCTCCAGCCAAGGTGACCCCAGAATGTGTACATGGTCCAGGGCAGATGCCCGCCCAGTGTCTTCTTGGATGCTTCCCGTGATGAGGTGCTCACTAGCTCCCCCAAGACTCCTGTGGCACCACTGCGCAGAGCTCAAGACTCTCTCTGGGTCTGTGACTTCCTGCCCGCGGCCACCCAGGACCCATCTGGGAATGCTAGGATGGCACGTTTGATTGGAGCAGACCCCATTCCCGCTCTGCAGTCGGGCAGGCACTGGGGGCTCGTGCAGCATTACAGGCTGACCTGCAGAGATGGCATTTCATTGGATGCAGTGAGGCTTGAAATGGGTGTGCTGTGCGTGGCATGGCCTTGGCCCCCCGAGGGGCTCCCCGAGGGACAGCTAGGCGGCCCGGCAGCATGCCCTCCTCTCGCTTAGCAGGCCGTGGCCTGCGGTGGGGGCTGTGAGCTACATGCGGAGGCTGTGTTCTGCTCGGGAGCCTCGTCACCCCCACATGCTGTTCATCATGTTTCATATGCACCTCTGCAAACCTGCGAGGCGCTCTGGCTGGGGGATGCCGTTCACATTCTGAATGCTGTGTTTACCCACCTCTCTGCTGAGCAAATTTACAAGGTAAACATTTTGGGACATCTCAGAGATTAAAAAAAAAATCATAACACAAAACCAACACAACTGTGTTGTCCTCCCAACCCCTTGTTTCTAAATAATAAATCATAGGGTAGAATTAACCGAGATTCAAGCTCCTGGCGCTGGACCGATTTTGAGAGACCATCTCTGCATGGCTCCCTTCCCGTCTTCCCCCCTAACTGTTGCTAGAAGTCTCACTGCTCTGAGAGGCAATGGTGTGCTGAACACAGGATGTTGAGTCACCTAGGCCTGGCTTCAGATCCCAGCCCAGCCCCTCACTGGCTGTGTGCTGGTGAGCAAGTCATGGAACCTCTCTGAGCTTGTTTTCCCATGGGAAGCTGATTCACACTAGGCTCCACTGTGGTGAACTTCAAGCAAAATTCTGGGACGTGGATAGTTTTGGTTGTTGGCTCTCATCCCAGGATTCCGTCGTTTCACCTTGACCAAGTCAATGATCAGAGAGCTTCATCAGTTAATCTGGATGACGGAGTGAGGGACCCGTAGCTAGGCAGGATAGCTACAGGCACACCAGACGCTGAGCCGCCCTGGGCCCGTGCCTGACATTCCTGTGCCTGTGTGCCTCCATCTGCTGAGCAGAGATTGGTTAGCTGCCTCTTAGCAGAAAGAGGGACCCCAGGTGAACAGCTGCCCCTGCACCCCCAGAGTTGCTCTCTGCTCCTGATGATAGGTGGTCCTAGGGGGAGACAACTAATTCAACAGCAGTGGGTTAGCCAAAACCACTGCCTAATAGCCGTTGGTGTCTCCTGAATGAGGGTCTTGCCTCCTGAGGCGTGGGCCATGCCTGCATCCCCTGGCCCAGCAGACCTCTGCAGCCTTGGCTCTCTGCTGCCCCCACTCTCCCTTGAGGGCACTGTGACCATCTACCGTGGGATCTATGCTGGGATATATCCTGGGATTTATGCTGGGATCTACCCTGGGATCTATGCTGGGATCTACCCTGGGATCTACGCTGGGATCTACCCTGGGATATATCCTGGGATCTATGCTGGGATCTACCCTGGGATATATCTTGGGATCTACGCTGGGATCTACCCTGGGATCTATGCTGGGATCTACCCTGGGATCTATGCTGGGATCTACCCTGGGACCTACCCTGGGATATATCCTGGGATCTACGCTGGGATCTACGCTGGGATCTACCCTGGGATCTATGCTGGGATATACCCTGGGAGCTACCCTGGGACCTGCCCTGGGACCTACGCTGGGATCTACCCTGGGATCTACGCTGGGATCTACGCTGGGATATACCCTGGGAGCTACCCTGGGACCTACCCTGGGATCTATGCTGGGATCTACCCTGGGATCTATGCTGGGATCTACCCTGGGACCTACCCTGGGACCTACCCTGGGACCTACCGTGGGATCTATGCTGGGATTTACCCTGGGATCTATGCTGGGATCTACCCTGGGACCTACCCTGGGATCTACCCTGGGACCTACCCTGGGACCTACCCTGGGATCTACCCTGGGACCTACGCTGGGACCTACCCTGGGATCTACCCTGGGACCTACCCTGGGACCTACCCTGGGACCTACCCTGGGACCTACGCTGGGACCTACCCTGGGACCTACCCTGGGATCTACCCTGGGACCTACCCTGGGACCTACCCTGGGACCTACCCTGGGACCGCCTTCTCCTCTTGGACTGTCCCCGTTGAACCTCCCCATCCCTCCACCCTGACACTGCCTCCCCACGAGAACTCCAGTTCACCTCTCAAAGCTTCCCCTAAAGTGCTCCCTGCCCTCTATGGCTCGTGCCAATTCCCTCTTCCTTCCTCCCGACATTTCTCCCTTTTTTCTGCTCTCAGGACAGCCTCTATCATAACACCTTGCTTTGTGCTGTCATTGTCTGGGTGCATGGCCGCCCCCCTGCCAGGTTCAGAGCAGGTGCCGTGCTCATTCCTGCCCATGTCCCCAGTGCCCAGAACAGTGCCAGACAAATAGCAGTTGCAGACAAATAATAAACGCTTGCAGTTGAATTGCATTCGGAGCCTGCAGCCCCGCCTTCCTGCCCCTCCACCCCACGGCACACTGCAGCCTGTCCTTCCTGCCCCTTCTCCTCCTCTCTCCCCTCCCGTGGCCCTCACTGTCCCTGCAGCCCCCTAATTGAACTTTTCTAGGCAGTAACAAGGCCAGAGATACCTTACAAATAATCCAGAGTTGCTGTCATTCTTATAAGTGAGCACTATTTTGGGGATACCATTTATGTCCCCTTCTTCCCATGTGTCCTGCCCTGGGGTGGGTCACCAAGGAGACAAAGCCAGCTCCTCTAATTTAGTGGCATCCAGCGTGGAGCCAGGCTGCCAGTGTCCCTCCCCCAACCCCTCTTGCCTCAGCAGGCAGCTCTGGGCAAACAAGACCGTCTTCATTAGCACCAGGTGCACCTGTTACCTGAGCGGCTTCTGCCCTCTCCCTGGTGGCAATTAGCTGGGTTCTGGCTGGTGGAAAGGCTTCTGCTTCCCCTGCTCTCTCCGTGAGACTTTCTTAGCATGCTCCTATCAGAGCCTCCTGCCCAGGGGTCCTGCTGTCCATTATTACACAGCTGCCCCCACCATCCCTGTGTCTGAAGCACCCCTTGGAGAGGAATTTTAATGTGTGTTGGAGACAGCAGCTGGAGTGGAGAGGGGCACAGGGGCTAAGCCCTCAGGTTTCTGGGAAGGTAAGGGGGGCCTTGCTGGATTGTTTTAAACTTCAGAGAGACAGTTTCAGGAACCCCGCATTTATTTCTTCCATATTTACATCCAAGGCGAGGATGGAATGACAGCGCCAGTCCTCCGAGGCCAGTGTGCTATGGAATAGAGCTGCCTGCATGCTGCGGAAGCAGAGAGGGGCAACGTGCTTTGTGAGGTCGTCAGTATGTCCATGCACCTGCCCCATAGCCTTCTGACCTATGAAGTCTTGCCCTTTCTGTCAAGTGGGAGCAGAAGCCTGCAGGGCCTCCCCTCGGCCATCCACACCCAGCCCTGCTTGTGGCCATGACCAGGAGGATGGTGCTGTGACATAACTTCCCAAACTCTTCCAAGCCAGTGACTCTGCCCACAGCTTCTGCTTCAGCAGGAGGTGGAGAAGACTAGCCAGAGCCCAGAGAGAACAGCCCCCCTGCTGAGGGGTACTCATGTCTGTTTGCACACCCACTAAGTAGTGCCATTATTCGAACGTTTATACCCACAGTTTTCCTTCATCCTCAGGATAACTCAAGGAAGAGGTATGACTCCCCCTCTTCACAGATGTAGGAACTTAGACGCCGTTCAAGAATTCTTAAGGTGCATGCAGCTGTAGGTCGTGGAGCCAGTTGCCCTGCTTGTTCTTCTAACTCCCAGCGCATCTCTTCTGGGCAGCCCAGGCAGGAAGAACGCAGCCCAGGAACTGTGCACAGCCCCTCCCTGGGGCCTCACTGTTCGATTCCCTTCCCTGGCTGGGTGTCCCGAGTGCCCCAAACGTCCTGCCCCAGCCGGTGCCCCAATGCAAGACCCTTTACTTCTGACTCCACAGCAGCCAGAGGTGCCTGACGCCTGGGAGGGGGTCATGAGCTGGTGGTCGCCTCTGGCCTCACGCTGGCTGGGCTCTGGGCCAGCGGCATCTACGGCACGCCCAGGGATCCCCAAGGGCACCAGCTGCTGCCCCACCATCTGGACGGGGCTCGAAATCACCTTTTGGATGCTGTCCCTCCAAGGACCAAGGTACTCAGTACTTCCGTGGGACAGACGTGGGGTGCGCCTCTCAGAGTCCCCGGTCTGCTCCCTGTCACACTGAGGACAGCCTGGCTCTGGCTCTCCAGCTCCTCCTGCCGCTCCAGTTACCCTCAGGGAGGCGGCCGCTGTCGCATGCCCCCACCACACCCGTTTTAGTTGGCCCAGTGAGCCTGGCTCTGCCTGACCTCGGGCCTCGGTGGCCGGGCCTGCCCCTCGGTGTGGGCTCTCCTGTCACAGCTCACGCCACACGCCTGCAAGGGGCTAGCCCATCTCTCTCCCCTCCAGACCCAGGTCCTGACTTCCTCTTCCCGCTAACTGTCCTTCCTTCTGGAATCATCCTCCACTGCTTCCAGCCTGTGGGATGCCTTCAGCTGCCCTGAACCCCACAGGACTCAGGGGCTTCCACGGACTTCAGTCAGCACCCAGCACGTATGACCCATGTGCCTGTCACAAGGCACTCCGTCTCTCCCAGATTCAGTTTCTTCACCTGGGAAATGAGAATCTCAAGAGTTGATGTCACAGGATAGTATTGAATGAGGTGGCCTGAACGTGAACCACCTGCCATTCGCCTCCCTTCCTCAGGAGCCTGTCAGCTGGATTCTCCGGGACAGGACTTTTTGGTGGTGGTGGCGGTGATGTTCTTTTTCACAAAGCCTTTCTTTAAAAAAAAAAAAGGAATACTTTGTTTTTTTAAATCTCTCATTGTCTATAACTTTTTATGACAAAATACTATGTGCTACCTCAGAAAACATGGCAAATTTAGACATGAAACAAACAAAAAAATCCATATTCTAATGCATGTAAACAAGCCCTGGTAACACTTTGGCGTGAGCATATTCACCTGTGTGGTGACAGATGTTAACTAGACTTATTGTGGCGGTCATTTCACAATATATACAAACCCTGAATCATTATTTCATACATCTGAAACTAATGTTGTATGTCAACTACATCTCAATTAAAAAAAATGATTCTTAGAATAAAACAAACTCTATACCCATCAAACAACCCCTATCTCTCCCTCCCCCCAATCCCCAGTAACCTCTCTTCTTCTTTCTGTCTCTGTGAGGTAAGGGGACTCCTACGCTATTTGTCCTTTTGTGACTAACTGATTTCATTCAGCATAATGTCTTCACGGGTCATCTGTGTCACGGCATGCATCCAAATGTCCTTTCTTTTTAAGGCAAATAATATTCCATTGTATGTTGTTGGGCAAGTTTTTAAGCATCTTACCTCAGCTTCTCTGTCTGTAAAAGAGAGGAAGTAGTAATAGTGGCTTCACAGGGTTTTTTCTAGAATTAAATTAGTTAATATATGTAAAATTCTTAGGAGGATGCTGGCATATCATAAGCATTTCATACATGTTATCTATTATTTATTATCATTATAAGTGTTAGCTGTTATTATTATTTCATCCCATCTCTCTCAAAATGACAGTTTTCTGGGCTTAATAATAATGACTACTATTTATTGAGCACCTTCTATGTCCCAAGCATGTGCCAAATATTTTATATTAATCGTCTTATTTAATCCTCAAGAAACTTAGGATGTGGTATTATGATCTCCATGTTTCAGAGGACTTAACTGAAGATCAGTGAACTTAATTAGCTGAAAATATAGAGCTCTGTCAGTGGTAAGGCTGGCATTCCAAGCCAGGGCCATCTGGCTCCCAGACACACTCGGCCCCTGCACTGTGCCGCCCCCCAGAGGAACCTGCCGGGCAGAGAGGGGTCGGCTTTCACATGACCCAGCCCTGCATCCTACCGTGTGAGGCAGCAGACTGCTTCCATGGCCACTGGCCCTCCAAAGTTCCAGCTGCGGAAGGAGGAAAGTGGGTGGGAAGAAACTCCTCCCTCCTCTCCTCAGTCTTCCTCCCCTTCAGCTCCAGTCCCCCTTCTTCTTCCTGAAGTAAGCAATGGGGACAAGGGACACGGTCTCTTCCCAGGGCTGCCCTCTGGGATTCCTAGTGTATAAAGCAGGCTAGCTGGGACAGACCTCTGGGGAAGGTGACTTTGGGCTGCCTCGTATCACAGAAGTGCAGCTCTGAGAGGGCTGGCAGCCATCCCTCCCACATGCCTACTCCTTGGCAAGTGGTGTCAGAGAAAGTTGAGGCAGAGGGAGGTTTAGCCAGGGGCTAGGGACCATTATCAGGGGCCCTATAAGGGGAATCCCTTCTGTGTCTATTACAGCCACTTGTTCTGAGGTTGGAAGAGTTTCTGTGGTTAAAGCATATGTTTTAAGCCGAAGGGACATAGCACCAGCAGGTGGAGTGACTCCCGCTGGGGCCACGGCGGGTGTGTGACCACTCAGCGTGTCATTCTCACTCACTTCCAAGCCCACGGCAGCTCCCCCCAGGTCGCCAAGCTGCCCGCGCCATCATTTCCCTGGCGGTTGTTACCCTGGTCCCACGCTTTCTGATCTTTTTTGTGCACACGTTTCACTGAGCCAAATCCCCAGGAACAGAAAGAAGCTAAGAGCTTCCCACCCAACTAAGGCAAGTGTCTGTGTGTGTGTGTGTGTGTGTGTGTGTGTGTGTGTGTGTGTGTAGAAGTGGCTGTGGCTGTCTGTGTGTGTGTACAAGAGTGTGCCCAAGGGAGATTCTGGCTCCTGGCCCTGCAAGCTCCTTGCCCGGAGTGAGCTGGCTTCAGGGGAGCCAGCCCGGTCCCAGCTTGAGACAAAACCCAGCTTCTGCAATTTTGGAAATTCAGAAAGAGGTCTTCTCGCCTGTAGCTGAGGAGCGGACTGACGCAGGGGAGTGGCAGCGGGGTGAGGCTCCTGTGCTTTGGGGCCATCATTCAACAGCAGCTAAGCCATGCGGCAGTCTTAGGAGCCTGAGCAGACCCCTCGAATTCAGTGAGCTTTCTTTTCCTGAAGTAATAGTAACTGTAACAATCAAACAATAACAGCAGAGCCAATTCCCCAACGATGTGGCAGGACCACTGGACAGTCAGGGTGAAAGCCCTTTGTAGACTGGGTGTGCCATTCAAGTGGGGCAGTGGTAGGGGTCTCACTGTGCTGGAGCCCACAGCCAGGAGTCCAGGGGAGCAGCCTTGGGGAGCGGATCAGGAAGACCCTGTGTGCCTCCCTGTCCTAGTCCTGTTGGCTATGGGTTTGACAAACAGACCCCCCCTGAACCCCACGGAATAGAAGAAGTGCTCTGGGGATGGTGGTAAGAAATAGAAAAGAAATTTTGGCCAACCAGTAAGTGGTCACTCTCTCCCCACCTTGGACTGGTGGGACTTTGAGGTGACCATTCAGAGTTTCATAAGCCCCCGGTGTCTTGGTTCCCTTAACTGAGACAAGGGCTGGTGGTTTTGCACTGTCTGGCTCATGGGATCAAAGTGGCTCAAAAAGCCTGGGACATCACCAGGTGAGGCAGGTCTGGCGACTGGCTACATGGTGCTTCTGCGGACGGGGGCTGCTTCAGCCCTTCTGACCCCGCTCCCACTCTGCGGCCAGGCGTGGGCTCTGGAGGGGGGTGCTTCCCACTGAGGGAGAGACAAATGCTCCTCCTGGCAGGGAACCAGATACAGGCTGTGCTGTCTGGGGGCCCAGCCCCTCTGCCTCCTTCCCTAAGTCTGGGGGGACCAGCCTCTCCCCACGTCCCTGTCCTTTAAATGGTTCTGCTTTCTGCTTTATGGTGTTTTCAGTTTTGTTCAGGATTTGGAATTGGAAAGCAGGGTGCTCCTCAGCTGGGGTGTTTGCTCAGAGAAACTCACCCTTTGCCTCATTTCTTCCTTGCCCCCTCCCATGGGGAGAGTTGCACCCCTGCCTTCAGGGCCTCGGGGAGGGGCTCGAGCGCCCTTCTACAGGCTTCCTGGGAGACACAGCGGCAGGGGATGAAAAGGAGGAGCTGAAGAGGCTGAAAAAGGAAGAAGAAAGGAGGGAAAGCCAGGAGATTACAAGGGATCAAAAAGACACTGTTTAAGTACAACTTCCCCGGGACCTGGGCTCTGTGTCCGTGCAGGGCTGGAGGTCGCTCGGCAGCTTGTATTCTAGAAGCCAAAGGAAGATGGTCATCTTCCAGCAGGGCCCCTGGGGACCTCAGGCAGTCCTCAGCTCCCAGAGGGCAGGGCTGGGCCCTCTGTGTGCCTTCTCTTGGCCTGGGCAACACTTACCTGAAGTGCTTCTGCTGGGGGCAGATATCTAAGAGGGGTCGTGTGCGTGCACGCTCTGTGCAAGGCACATTCACCAGTGCACAGAGCGCATGCACTCACGTCTGTGTGTGTCTGAGTGTGCAAGTTTTCACACCTGCCCAAAAGGCATCCAGACAACCTGAAGCAACAATCAGCCCCCAGCCCACACCACCCCCACAGGACAGTCCTCTCCCTGTGACAGGGCCGCACCCCCCCTGCTGGTGCAGGCTCTGAACTGGGGGTAGTTCAAGGCGGCCGCCTCACCTTCTGCGGGGCTGAATCGCGAACTGACGCATGTCCAGGCCCTGGTGGCTTATGAGGCGCTCATGTGATCCTCACAGCACACGTGCGGGGGGGCGGGGGGGGGGAATGAGCAGTTCCCTTTCCAGAGATAGAAACTAAGGCTCAGAGTCTCAGAAACAGCTGCGTTTTGAAGTAAGAGCCCCAGTATTGTCTCCTCTGTCCCTGAATGCTACTGGGTAGTTTCCTTTATTTTTGGACCAATTCTTCTTATATCTCCTCCAAGCCCTCAGATCAGAAATGGGCAGAGCAGGTAAAGTAGGGGTGTGGTTCCCCCGACCATGGCCCCCATCCGTGGTTGGACTTATGCAGTCAGGGTTCAGGTGGGTCACGAGTCCAGAGCTTAGCTCCCACAGGGCCTTCTGCCAAAGGGGCCCATAAGTCCCAAATTCCCATACCGAGGAATTTTAAGGTCGGGAGTAGTTCTCACGTGGTGGAGGGAGGAAACGCTGAGTCAGGAACTCAGGGAGGCCTTTGGCTCTGGAATCTGTGGGGACTGAGTTCCAGTCCTAGTGATGTGACAGAGGCTGAGCATTACCCACTCTGCACCTGTTTTCTCATCTATGAAATGGAAATAATGACAGTACTGATAGCTAATATTGATGGGATGCCAACAATATGACAGGATGACAGGCTCTGTATTAATGACTTACTATGTATTAATTTAATCCTTACAACAGTCTTGTGAGTCCGGATCTGCTACCCCCATTTAACAGCTGAGGAAACTGAGACTCACACTTGCCCAGCATTACCTGGCTCGCACCCGGGGAGTCTAGCGGCAGGGTCTGCATTAACCACTGTGATACTTCTCAACAGGCTGGATAACTACCCGAACCTAACTGCTTAACAATAGGTGGCAGTTCCCAAACACATCCTCCAACACTTTGAAAATCCTGCCGAAAGGCAGAGTCAGGCCTCGGCCCCTTGAAAGTCCTGGGTGGGCTTTGTGGCTCCGCCTTAAAGAATTAGAATGCCGGGAATATGATGCATGTGATTTCCAAGGCTGGACTAGGAAAGGCCTTTCAGCTTCTGGTCTTTCTTGGGACACTGGCTCTGGGCGCCTCTGGCTGCCATGTAAGAGCCGTGGGCACCCTGAAGCTGCCCAGTGGAGAGCCCCCAGAGACAGAGCGAGATGCCCGAGAGCCCCCATTGCTTTGTGTCTCCCCAGCCCAGGCTCCAGCTAACTGCTGATTGCAACCACAGGAGAGACCCGCCCCCCACCCCCATAAGAACAGCCTAGCCAAACCCAGGTGACTCCTTGACTTGTGAGCAAAATAAATGACCACTATTATTTTAACAAAAATGCTACACCTGATGTTAGGATCCAGGGGACCCTGGCGTGGCATCCTGTGTCATTCAAGACAACCACGTGGAACTCAGGCTGGGCATGCTCTGTTGCTGACCCTGAGCCCTTCATTAGCAACTACCATCGAGGGTCACACTATGCTGAGTTTTCCTTAGTCTGTTGTAAGTTTTGTGAAGGTAAAGCCTTTTGCTTTATTTTACTCTTTGATTCGTTTTGTGAATTCCATCAGTCTCTGCAAGAGAGAACATTGCATATTAGAGTTTAAAGAGGGAACCACAGGCTTGTCCAAGGAAAGAAGGGGAACATGAAAGAATGAGAGGGAAGAAAGGGATGGAGGGAGAATAGAAAAGCCGAGGGAGGAAGAAAAGGAGAAAAGAAATGGGAGAGAGGATGAGAGGGAAGGAAAATGAAGGAGAAATGGAGTAAAGGAGAGGAAGGGACTAATGATGAAAGGCAAAATAGAACATGGAGAAAGAGACCAGGCTGGTCTTGATCCTTCTGCCCTCAGCTGAGTCCTGGATCCAGAGAGGCTGGGGGCTCCCGCCCTAGATCTGCCCACCTCACTTTGTGCCAGCGCTGGCCTTGCACACACAGCTCTAGCCTGCAGCTCAACGCCCTGAGCTCCTTAAATAGCTCTGAACCGCACTGAGTGGTGGATAAACATTTGTTTCACAGCTCACAAAGCAGAGCTGCTGGCTACCGGCAGGTTAGATGTAATGAGTTCCATTCTGGACCCTGGGGAGCATTTAGAATGGGCTCTTCTTTGCCCAGGCTGCCAGTCAAGCTGGTACCATGGGGAAGAAAAAACACAGCACTAATCTTTTCCCCACCATCCCTGGGCAGATCTGGAATCCTCAGAAGCCAAACGACTCCATTCTCCTGGGACGGGGATCAGGGAGCAGGGTGCCAAAAACAGTGGCTGGGTCACCTCCTTTCTCTGCGTCCTGGGGAATGACCTGGTTTCATGAGCAGTCCAGAATGCAGCCCTTCTCGGGACCTGAAAATCGCAGGCAGCTGACGGTGCTTTCTGCTCTCTGCTTTCCCTGTAGAGCTTTCTGAAGCTGTGGAGTTTGAGTCTGAAGAAAGGAGGCAGAGGTAGGACAGGCTGGTATGGCCTTCCTGAATGTGCAGCTGCTCTCCTTGACCACTGCCGGAAGGTGGACAGCAACTTCCTACTCACCTTGGTGCTAAGAGAGCCACAGGGTCTGCTAGGGGCCACAGTGTCCTATGGTCTGACCCACATCCCTATCTCCATGCAGCAGGCAGGTGGGTGGGAAAAGTGGCTGATTCTCCTCTGTATTCTCCCCTTCCTCCCAAACTCACCACTTCAAGGCAATATGACATGCTGCCGGAAGGATCTGAGGACTAGTTGATATGATGAATAAATGGTAATTACATTGTTGGCCTTTCAGCACTTCCTCTGTGGATATTAATAGCCATTAGCGCCCTGCTGTTTTGCATTGCACCAGAGCCTGCCAGCCAGAGCACAGGATGGGTCACTGCCCCGGCCCCCCATGCTGACCACCCCCTCCCAACTGCCACTGCCTCATTTGCTTCAGAATTTCAGGAAGGAAATGAACTAGCAAAGACGGTGGGTGGAAAATTAGAAGCGGAGGAAACAAATCCAAGGGAAAGTGATTTAGTTTTCAGCCAAATTGGTTGTTGAATTGGCTTCTAGGACTGTTATGATTGGGATCTCCTAGCGGTCATCTTGTTCCTTTCCCAGAGCCCAGGCAAGAGCTACCATGGAAGTTTATGTCCTTTCGCTCAAAGGTACTAGAGCTGAAGACAAACAGCAAATGAGTTCAGACGCAGACCTGAATTGAATGCAAGATAGGTGGCAAGAACAGGGTATGTCAGGTTAAAAGGCAGGAGTTGAGACAACAGATGAACTTCCCTGCATCCCACCCTCCTTCACAGCAGCCCGGTGTGCTGCAAGAGCATGAGCCTTGGAATCTAAACACGCTGGGTCTCTGCCCTGGACTTTAGGAGATGAGGAAAAGGGTGCAAACTTGGGGTAAGAAGACAACTTGTTTGTAGTTGTGTGATCTCAACAAGTTATGTACCTTTTCTGAGCCTCAATTTCCTCATCAGAAAAAATGCTCCTAGAACAGGACAGTACCTGACAAAAAAATACTAGTTCTTGTCCAGCAGTGTGTTGAGCTGGTTTGTCCCAGCGCATGAGCTGAAGGTGCACATCTTTTCTCGAATTTGTGTCCAGCAACATCACATCGATTGCTTGAAATTGGCCAGGGTGGGAATATTTACACCACAGAAATTGGCACATGCTAGGCCTTGCGTTTTTCCCTTAGAAGATCTGATTGTTCAATATTCACCAGCACACCACTGTTTCCGTCCTGTCTCAGCTGTCTGGAATTGCAGGGTTTTAGCACATGTGCTCAGGCTCCCGAAAGCCACGAGCCAGCCCTTTGGATGATTTATTTGCCTCCCATCCACCACAACAAACTGCTCACTTCTAACAGGGATTGTCAAAATCTCTTTGAGGCCCTATTAGAAAGCTGCAGCTCCTTGATGTACTCAGCACCAAGAGGCAATTGTCAAGGAAGTTGACTGTAGTCCAAATCCAGGTATCAATTCAAAATGTTTTTGCCTCAGACAACCACGTACGATCAATCAGTAATGTAATCCTCTGCTGGTAGAACACAAAAACAAAGCCCCACCTCGCCTCTTAAACACAGCATCATTAGTCTTAGGATAAACCATAAATTGATGCATAGAGCAAGCAGGCTGAGCTGCGTCCCAGGGAATGGGAGCAGACGAAATAGCAGTACCTCATGGTGAATGACAAATCATCTCTGGCTCCGTTCCCCATCAGTGGAGCACCATCAACCACGTGGTGGACTCGCTGGGTTTTATGAGCAGGTGATGTGGCTGGGACTCTGGATCGTTCCCTTTTCCAGAGAGCAGTCCACTTCCTGTATGGTCCTGTCTTTCATTCCAGCGCATAAGGGTGCGTGAGGCAAAGAACCCATCAAGTGTAGTGTCCCTGAGGATGGGGAACTTCATCTTTCTCACGTTATACCAAATCCTGTCTGAACAGCAAGAGAAGGGCCATGTTTCCGACCACGAGAAGGAGCAAAGGACCGATCACCTTCTTTTTTGATTCCAGGAAGTCACTGAGGTCCTGTGTGGCCCCATATAGTGACGCTCATCCCTGGGCCTCCTAGGGTACCTGTGATCACAACACTTTGGATTATTCTTTGTGTATCACGGTATTACATGCAAAAGGATAGTATTACTCGCACATCCCTGTCCCACCGTGACAGGGCACCCTCCGAGCCCTTAATAGGCGCTCAACATCCATTTGTTAAGTGGATAAATGTAAGGGCAGATGCGTGATAATACGGGGTGGGTAAGTTTGGATGGAAAGAGAAGAGTGGGAAGGGTGAGAGGTGAGGTTGTGAAATGAACATTATAGCAGGTGACCCTGTTTTTTGGAATAGGAGACTGAAATAAGTGATCCAAAATGAAGGAGGGTGGTACTGGGGGGAGAGGGAGGAAGTCCTGAAGTTAATTCCACTTCCTTTTCAATTTTTCCCAGGGCCAGGCCTGGCCTTACTTGTTCTTTAAGCAAAGTGTTTTGAGAGCAATAAACATCAAAGGCTGTCTCAATTCTGATGGGAACACGAGGCAAGGAGGAAAAGCTAGTTGGTTGTGATTCACCACAGCTCATGAACGATCCCACAGGCCCTATTTCTGGCCCTCTGCCATTCATGGGGCCGGCAGGCTGAAAAGCAATGGCATCTTTCTGGCTGCTGATTTAATTAAGTGTAGCTTGTCTGTGGCAGAGGTGGGCTTGGCGTGGAGTCAAACAGGTGAACTGGACATGTCATTGATGGGTGAGGCAGGCCTCTTGTTTGACCAAATCACCACTCATTTGAGATATCTGAAGATGCATGGGTAGCAGTTGGCCCCGCTATGGCACAGCTTCCTGTGATGTGGTTGTCCTCAAATATAGTGCCAAGTATGTTGGCCATCTGAGTCCAGGTAACAGTCTGCAGTAGCTACAACTGTAGTGATACATAGTATTCAGCGATACTAAGACATTAAGTAGTCAGAGCAATATTTGATTGACTGCTTTTTTTTCCATTTCACCGGGTTGTTATGGATGTAATGCTGACGCAGCTTAGGGGTAGTGTAGAAACAGTTGGCATGTTTCCTTTATGTATTTCTCACCTTTGCCATCTGGAATCAGGAAAAAATATCCTTCCTTCTGCCAGCTACCCCAGCTGAAGTCTACACAACCTTTGCCCAGACATCAGCAACAGCTGTCTCCTGCAGAAGGAGGTTGACTCCCCGTGGGCGCTCAGCAGCAAGGGCAGATGAAATAATGAGAAGCAGTAAAGTCCTTCCCAGGGAGGTGGGAGCTTATTGGAGGGATGAGTTGGTTAGCATGTGCAAGGCCTTACTTGGCTAGTAATGTGTTCTTCTGTGCAGTTGGTTTCTGGGCCTGGGATCATATTTACTCTTCCTTCTGTCCTCTTCTCCTGCCTTCTTTTCTCCCTTCATTTACTGTGCATGACACCATGCTTGATACCCTATAAGAATCAGAAATAATGCAGTTACAACATCTACCCTCAAGGACCTGGTCACACTCTACTTGAGAAGGAAGGCAAGCTCAACAGTAAATATAGTGCAAAAAAAATAAAAAGGAAAATAAGATAGAAGATAGAAGAGATTACGTGACTGGGTGTTCAGGACAAGGGGAGTGGACATTCCTTTGGGCTTTGTGGAGGAGGTAAGCAGCGCACATGGGCCCAGGAGGATGGGTGGGATCAGGGCTGTGACAAAGCCCGGGGCAGGGGGGGATCTAGCAAATTATAGGCAGGGGGGAAGAAAAGAACAAAGATATAAATGAAGAAAACGGGCAGCATGGTTGAAGTAAAGATTCTTCTGGAGAGAAGATGCAGGTCAAAGATGTTAAGAATAACACTTGTGCCCTGATGAAATATGGTCAGAGTTTAGGAGGTTTATTAATAGTTTAATGATGTTGAAACTAATCTTTAGGAAGAATAATCTGGCTTCAGTTGTAAAGTAGTTTGTAAGGGGGAAGATGGGCAGTAGAGATAAAGCTTAGTATCACACGAGACAGTCTAAGAGACGGACTCAGGGAAGGGCGGCTGTGTCAAGAAAACAATGAGGGAGCAATATTGAAAAGCAAATCATGGTTCTAATAACTGCACTTTAAAAGGGGGAATGAAGAATTACTTCACAGTTTGGTACTTTGCTGCTTAGTTGATCTGACTTGGGAGCAAGGATGCTAATGGGTTTGACCTTCCCTTGACCTGCCTCTGAGTGCAGCACAACTGTGGTAGAATGTTCCAAAATGTTCCACATGACCTTGGACTCACCTTGCATGTTGCCTGTTTCTTACCTCAAGGGCTCCCTGTGCATCTTTCTATTTTGTGCCCCAGGGCCTTCTCCAAACCTCGGAGCTTGCTTGGTGATCACAGTAGCCTAAGCATGTGGGGGAGATAACGCCCTGGGCAGCTCTCAACAAATGGGGAATGTGCTTTCCATGCTCGAAGAGAACAATTCGGAAGGCATTCTGACCACTCCTCAGGTCCCAGTGGAACGGAGGCTGCACTGCCTGTGGTACTGATCCCGTGGACGCTCCCTCACACGGACGCTTCTGCACCCCTGCCTCCGCCCTCCTCTCTCTGGCCTCCTGAGATCAGCTTCCACGCTAACTACCTGTACCTGCTCCTTGTCTCAAGCTTTGCTTTGGGAATAATTCGAGACAGACATGTCACGGGTAAGGTGGGTGGTTGGCATTCAGGGGGAGGTCTTCCGAAGACATACATACATGCGAGTCCATAACTGGGGTTTGAGACAGAGATTTAGGTATCACCTACATGCACGAGGTGACTGAAATTAGGGAAGAGAATGCAATTGTTCAGGGGGAAAATGTGGAGGAGCAAAGAGAAAAAGGACAGAGACCAGACCTTGGGGAATATCCAATCTGGCATACGGGAGAACAAACAAGAAACGCAGTAGACAAGGAATAACAGAGAGAGAACCAGGGTGGTGTTTGTGGCAAAAGTGAAGAGGCCACCAGCAGGGCCATTGGAGATGAATGACACAGAGCCCCAAGGGGAATACGGCTCTTTGGAGACCCTGCAAGACCTCAGGGAAGTGGTGTTGGCGCTAACAGTGGAAGTCATTTGCAAGGGGTAAGGATGTAAGGAAGTCGAGCCCAAGAGCACAGATTGGAAACTCCTATATTGGCACCTGGAAAGGTTTTTATTTAAAAATACCAAACTCTCTCAGCGGCCCTACTAAATTAGAGTCTCCATGGCTGGGGGCTGCTCTTTCAGTTCGATTGAAGGGAAAGCGAGTGGGGGTGATAGTTTGATAACCTGAGGCAACAAGGTAGAGAGAAGAATGTCTTTAAGGGTAGAAGAGGTATAGAGTAGATGTGTCCCACGTAGAGGTAATTAAGCCAGTGGAAGGGAAGATATTAAAGATGCAGGAGAAAGGGAATAATATATGGAGAAAAGCTCAGAGGAGGAGAAGGGGTCAAGAACCCAAATGGGGTCAAGAGAGTTTAGTTTTAATAAAGAGGATTCATCCATTCAATAGGCATGGATTCATTTCCTTCTGTGTGTCAGGCTTGGCGCCAGGGCACCTGGCATAAAGAGGAGGGCAAGGCGCAGCCACTCCCCTCCAGGAGGGGAGGAGGTGGAACGAAACAGGCTCTAAAATAGAAACATTTATGGCATAAAGGAAGGAAACGCCCCTGTTTTGAATAGCACCTCTGCCTGCTGGCTGGCTGGGTGACCCAGAGGTTAACTTCCCAGGGCCTCTGTTGTCTCATCTTTGACCACTTTACTCCACTGAGCTGTGACACCAACCGGATGGGAAAGGATACTGTGCTGGAGGTCCTGGCACGGGAGCGAGCACCAAGCCGGCCTTCCAGAAAAATCCATTTTCTTTCTTCCTGGGGCAAAATATAGCAGTACCATAGAGAAAGAAATGTTTTACTCTGCCCAGAGGGCCAAGTACAGCTAGTCTAGTAAGACTGGTGTCTTTATCAGAAGAGGAGATCAGAACACAGACCCCCCACTGGCCATGTACAAGCCGGGGAGAGACACCTGGAAGAAGCCACACCTACGGACACCTTGATCTTGGCCTCAGACTCCAGAATTTCAAGGAAATATCATTTCCTTTGTTTATGCCACCCAGACGGTGGAATTTGTTACAACAGCCCTCCCAGACTTGTACGTTACAGGTGGGAGGAGAGCAACAGATTTGAGGTCATGAGAATAATTTGGAGGAGCCACTGTGAGGGAAGTCACGTGAAGCTGAGTGAGTGGGTTCCCAAAGAGAAGACAGTCCCACGAACTAAGGATGGATCCTTGATGCTTTTCCAGGAACGTTTAGTAGGGCAGCATAGGAACGGGCACGTGTTTAGGGCCCGGCACCAAGGGGCCCGGGTCAGGAGAGGGGGACTTCCAGAGTGGCCTTGAGCGTGTGGAGTGGCTGGCCTGGGGCCCAGGCTGGGGGGAGGCAAATGAGGCTCGAGGGCACAAAGGGATGAGGAGGTTAGGAAGGTTCTGGAATGGGACAACTGGGTAACTAAAGAGGAGGAGTGGGAAGTAGGAAAGGACAGAGCTTGTGGGCACAGAAGGGCAGCAGGCTTAGAGACGCATTCATGCTTTAAAAATAATGGACAGAATTTTGTCACATCATGTGAGGCGTGAGTAGGACCAAATAGTGGCTGAGCTCCATATGGAGAGATGACGTAAAGACTTTTCCTGCTTCCAGTGGTGTGTGTTTTAACAATGTTCTTCTGAAAAAATGCAGTCCTGCCTTGCAGACCCGCCTTGTCTGCCACGGAGAGACAGATCGCCTTTATAAGGATGGAGATGAGAGGCCTTGGACCCTTTATGTCTTCCCTAAAGTCACTGTGCTCTGGTGGGGCTAGAACCTACATCTCTTAGTTCTCAGTTTAGGGCCCCTACAACCTAATTACATTAGCAAGGGCACGGTGGTGAGACCACTCCACAAAGGACAGAATGTGAGAGACTTTTTCCCAACACCTCTCCAGGATGAATCCTGTGGATTAGCAGGACCCCCTGACCAGGAATGGAAGGAAATGGGAATGAAATAGCTTGGAATTCCATTAGCCCTGCCCATTTTCTGCCAATTCTCTGCTTAGGTGATTTTCTAAACTATTCTTAAAGATATTCATTGATTCCAGTTGCTCCTGCAATAGCCAGTCATGCCCTATGCCTGGTGGACTGCCTGACACAAGAAGGCACTCATTAAATGTTTGCTGAGGAATTGAATGCTCAACATGTCTTCCTACCCAGGTCTTACATCCTTATATCCTGCCATCCCTGCCTTCCTTATAGGATGCTTAGCAGTTGGTTCCTCTATTTCCTAGCAGCAGCTCTTAGCCTCGCTGTCAAAATACCCTGGCTTGTCTCATCTGTTGTAAGGTACACGTAAGTAATTTGTTACCAACAATAAAGCATCAGGTCTGGGAAGCTTTTATATGGGAAATAGAGACGATTTAAAAGAGTGCTTATCGTAATGTCTCTCTGACTTCCCTTGCATTTCAATTTGCTTTCTTGGTGGGAAAGTGATGGGTAGAGAGGTAGCCGGCTTATAGGGCATCGTATATAATCTCTGTTAAGGCAGTGGGTGTGTTTTGAATCTGTAACTTTCACCCAAGTGTCCTGACTTCCAGGGGCAACAAGATTTGCCCTTAGAACATTCCTTCTCAGTGTGGAGTAGATGGCCAGATCTTTAGCTTTCTTTGTTCCAGGCTAAATGTTCGCAGATCTGCCCAGTGATGGGGCCTTCAGCACTCTCCTGAAGAGCGTTTTAATTGTCTGAGTGGGTCTCTAAGGACCTGCCCCCATTAGCATGAGAGTGATTCCTGAAAGTTGCCCGAACATAGCTAACTCAGCCATGTCCTAACAACATGGTGCCGGGGACCTCTGAACCATGTCTGTCTCCATAACCTTGGCTATTTCAAAGAGATCATTAACAAGGTGGAATCGGGTGCCCCCAGGGTCACTGCACAATATACATTGTTACTGTCTTTTAATGGACTTTTCCCAGACCTGGCGATTCTTAAACTGCAGCGTCCCAGCTGCTAACGCCAGGCTGAGCCATGCTGTCTGCAAGGAGAGCTAGCCTGCCAGTCCTGCCAGAGTGGATCTGAGTGTGGGCAGATGGATCAGGTTTGGAGAGGGGAGGAGGAGAAGTGGGCTTAAGGGGAGGGTAACCAGTGAAGAAGCTCGGCAGTCCTTGGAGGTCTTTGTGATTGATTTAGCGTGAGGACTGAAAGTGGCAGGCAGGCAGGTGGTGGGGGCTGGCGGGTGGGGAAGACAGGTGTAGGCAATTGTGGGCAGTGATTAGCCAGGTGTTGCAGATGTGACGGGGTGTCAGCTGGCGGTGATTAGCACAGGTGCCTCCGAGGGGCGTGGCATCAGGTGGTAGATTCAGAATCCAGATGGGAGAGGCCAGCGGATCCTCCTCCCCTGTCCCCATACCCCTTCAGACTCTTCCTACTCTCCAGGCATGTTTGTTCACCTTCACCTCCACCTGCTCCTTCACAGTCACCTCTGTGTCACCTGACATTCATTCCTCCCCAGGTGAAGGGCAGGGGTGTGCAGATTGCTCTCCCCGCCGTTCAGTTTCCCGGCCAATTTCTGAGATGAGCAAGCAGGCTGAGCCCCCTCAGACACCAGGCAAGACCTAGCCTGTGCAATCTGTGAGCTTCATCATGCTCACTCATGTGAGAGGTGTACCTGGTGGCAGAGGATGGTTATAGCCAGCCATCTGCTTTGCCTGCCAGTTTTTCATAACCTGCCTAAAATTTTTATAAATCAAGATTTTTATGGAAGTATAGTATAAACAAAAAGTAAACATACTAATGTGACTCCCACCTGGATCAAGAAACAGAAAATTCACAGTGCTCCAGAAGCTTTCCCAAGTCTACATTTCAGGGACCAACACCCACCTTCCTCTCCAAAAGCCGCCATTTGACCACAGTCACTATAATTTATTTTGACTTTTTGGGAATTTTATATAAATGGCTCCATCCACAATGCATTGTGTTGTATCTAGCTCTTTTGTGCAATAATGTGCTTATATGCAGCTGGCTGTTCTTTTTCATTGCTGTATACTATTCCACAGTCTAAGCAATTCACAGTTATCCACTCTAAATAGGCATTTGGGTTATTTCTGGATTTTGGTTACTGTGAATAATGTTTTCTAATCATTTTAACAGATCTTTGATCTATATATGAATGTTTTTCTATACTTTTGGAGTGGAATTGTTAGAATCAGGGTCTGGGTATGTTCACCTAGAGTAGAAATTGTTTAGTAGAAAGTGTTTTGCAAAACAGTTGTGTGGTGCCTTGTCTCTGATGTCATAGGACTAGCCCACCCACACTATAGAGGCCCAGGAACGCACAGAAAACCACCCGCCATCCACAACTGCCTGTCATGGGCATCTGTTGGACTACTCTGCTGCCCACCCATTTCAACATTTGGTTCCCTATAATCATCATCTTTTATATCTGGTTCAAGCCTTCCTTGCTTCGGTGACCCCTTTGGATATGGTTTTGTGACTCACTGACCAGTTGTTCTGCCCAATTAAAGTCTTGACTACATTCCCACCCACATGCCCCAGTGTTCTGGGTTTGGCACCAAGGGTCAGGCCAGCCCCAGCCTCTGGCCTCAGATGAGAGAGGGTAGGGCCATCAGAGATAGAGTCTGTCAACCCAAAAAGAGAAGCAAGTGACCTCTAAGTCAGGCAAATCAATGAAATTGACTTTTTTCATTATTAATGGGCCCAATTTGTCCTGGGTTGGTGGCTATTTGCAGAATTCCAGGATGCCCAGCCCTGCGTGCTTCACTGTGTCCTGACCACAGTTCCTTGATAAGATGAGTGTGCATGTACCAGGCATGTGGTGTCCCCCTGTCTCCCAGCACCTAGTATTTCCATGTCTGCAGCAAAGCGCTCTGCACCCAGACGGGGGGGCGCCGGTGTGTGGTGAACTATGGCCACTTGGCTGGCCGGGGGTGGTGAGTCAGCCAGGCTTCCCCACTCCCACCTCACTGGAGCAGAAGGAACAGAAGCCACCACCCTTGGCAACTTGGGCTGTGTCCACACGGTTGGAAACAATCTGTGAAGTGAGTCAGACGGTCAATAAGACAATCAAGTCAGTAGGAAAGAAAACCAGTACAACTGGTCACCTGGCATGGGGAAAGACAGCAGCCCACTGTTTGATTATATTTTTTACCTCCCAGCTGGTCATTGTGACAGCAGATGAGGTTGGGCTTTCCTACACAAATGCTTTGAGCAGTTTTGACCCAGACTCTGTCTACACAGCTCTAAAACTGTACAGCAAGCTACTCAGCAGAGTCAAACAATCAACCATTTGCCTCACCAGCAATTCTGTCCTTAGGACTGTCGTATTGGACCCCTAGAAAATGATGGAGACTTGGTCAGGAGACGTAGGACTTGGGGGGCACCATGCCACTTCACTGAACTCCATGTCTGGGGACTGAGTGACTTGAGCCAGTTCTAGTTACAATTTGGTGACCAGCAGTGGGAGACGGAAACAGAGGTCAGAGGGAGTTCAGAGCTGTGACATCCAGAGATAATTCCTCAGATCATGCTGACCCAATGTTTTGCTTTCATCTAAGATTGTTTAGTGAGTGGCCCCCAAAGAAAGGAACTTCTAATTCTAGCCTTTTGGAGATCAGTAACCCAAGTCCCAGGTTTTAAAGGCAAGAAACGGGAGACCCGGGGGGTAGAGAGATGCGTACAGGACAGTACAGATAAAAAGTGTACTTGGCCACACCTGGCTGTCTCCAGTGAGGGGCTAATGAGCCAGGTGACCCAGAGACAGTGTAGGAAATAGTCAGAAGGAATGGGCTATAAGGTGGAATTCTCCCTTCAGGGTGAGGGAGCTTCTCCAGATCCTTTTCCAGGCGCCCTCCCTGAATCCCAGCTGCTCGTTACGGGCAGGAGCTCTCATCAATCTGCAAAGAACAGCAGTGTCCGAAAGCAGGGGGACGTGTAAGATGCGGCTTTGGCTGCAGCGTATTTATGACCTGAGGTGTGCTCTAATTGTGCAGATATTCCCATAAATGTTATTTTATTAAGTTGAGCTACAGTAAATCTGTCATCTCCATAAGTAACACCACAGTGACTCTGTAGGTAAGCTCAGAACACTGCCGTGAGCCATGCTGGGCTATTAGCTTCAGCCAAACGTTGTTATCTGTACAGTTACAGCATCTCAGGGGCTAAAACTCAGGCACTGGTTTACAAGATTTGGTTCCTCACAGATGCTCTCAGATCCCAAAGACAACAGAAATTGTTACAAAAGATGGAGGCAAGAGACCAGAGAATTCTAAGTGTTTGCTCTCTCTAGCCTGTTTGGGCCAATGTACAGAGCTGGAACAGGGAATAAAGGGTCTGGGTTTCTATTCCTACTCGTGTGGACTGCTCAGTCCAGGAAAATCATTTGGTGTGTTGGGCCTCACTCCTGCCATCTTCAAAATGGAGACACATATGCATGTCCCTCCACGGCAAATACAGCAGTCCTGAAAAACTGTGTTTGCCGGGTGTTGAGATCTTAAGATGAAAGCAATAATGTCTAAGTGGATTCTACTGTTTGGTGCGGTGTCCTCTGCATTCTGTAAAAGGCACCACCACCCAAAGAAGTCCATGATGCGGTATCTCCTTCTGCGAAGAGAGAACAAGGAGGCTTTGATGACTCTGCTCCAAAAGAGACTGCAGACAGGTTGATGTCTAAGCGCATTGTTGATGAACCTGGCTGACTCATTATCTACTTGTGGTGTAGAAGCCAGACTGTTGTATATGTAGCCCTCCTTGTATACTGGGAAGTTTCCAGAGCTGACAATGTAGAAGAACACGCTGATGATTCAATCATCGCACCCCAAAACTGATCCTGGGCTACCATTTCTGGGGCAGGACTGAGTGTTCAGAGGAGGCCGTCTCTGAAAGGACAAAATAACGTATTTGCTTTAGCACACAGGGCTGAGCTAGTTGTGTCTCATTGCAGGAAGTCACATTACATCGTTCCTAAGAAATAAGGCAAACGTTCCAAGAGTTGATTCCATATTCAGTAGATTCTCTTTCCACAGCCTTTTCAGAGTTATCATGATAAAGTTTCCCCCCATTTTTCTTATTAACTTGAGAAGAAAATGATTTGGGTTTGGAAAAGGACGTTAGGGGGAGGCAACTGAGTGTTTACAGACCCAGGGAAAATGTGCTTGAAGAAAAATGCTGCGAACTGGGGTCAGCAGACCCTGAGTTATAGACATGTCCGTGGTTTGTCCAGATTGGTTAGAGCACGTTTCTTTGCAGCAATAATAAACAAGAGACATTAACAAGCAATGATTTGGGATGGAATTAAGTAGCGTTCAAGCTATGAAAGGGGAAATTAAGGAGCTAACTTTCCACTGCACAGGCAGTTTATCCTGTCAGTAAAAATGCAAGCCTGTCTGCCACCATCCCTGCCATCGATGGGAGAAGGTAACTACAATGGGTGGCAGTCAATGGCCACCATGTGCCCTGGTGCAGGTGTCCTCTCAGGACCCTCCTGGTGGCTTTGGGTGACTCAATGGCCAGCTAAGCACAGCATATTTTGATTGTGAATCTTGCTTCTCTTCGTGGTTGCCTGGTGCGTCCTTCACGCAGGCATTGCCGTATGTCACCGCCATTCTACAAGCGCCCCGGAGAGCATCTGCAGAACTGTAAACAGAATGATTCACAAACTGGTGGCAGCATCTAAAAGCAGCACAGTTCATGACCCTAAACACGATGCCAAGATTCTGAAGGGGATGTTGCAACAAAGCCACGGGAAGATTCTAAAACACAGTGGTGTCACCAGGGCATTCCTAGGGTGGGCAGCCTGTGACTGACGCGCACGCCCACCGTCGTTGCTCCCCGGACACAGCCTCCTTGCACTCCACTAGGCTGCCTGTGGCGTTGCTGCCATTATTTGCATCCACAAGAAGGGAGCAAGCTTTCCGCGGACATAGCCCCAGAGTGTCTGATTCCCATAGGTCTTTGCAGCCGGCTCTGACAGAATGATTTCCAATATTCAGTTTCTGAGAATTCTGACCATGATATGCAGACCATGGCAGATCTTAATGACGATAATATCATCCCACGTTTTCATGGCATTTAGCAGTTTACAAAGTGCTTTCACATACATTATCACGATTAATCCCAGAGAGGTCCATGGACTCGTCCCCATTCTCTTGGCAGCTCCGTGTAGCAGAAGGAGTTCCAGAGCCAGGCGGACTGAAGTTCACATCGCGGTGATGATCCCACTGGCTACCCGGCCATGAACAATCAGCTTCATTTCATCCAGTCTCTTTTTTCTTGCCTATAAGACGGGAATCATTTATTTTACCTATAAGATGAGGTTATGGTAAGAATTAAGTAACACATGTAAAAGACACACAGTGTAGGCCCTGATGCATGGAAGCTCTGGATAATCATTAGTTTCCATCCACTTACAGATGAAGAAAATGAAGCTTGAGAGATTAAGGGAATTGCTCAAAGTAACAGCCAGTAAACGGCAGAGCTGAGACCTCATTTATTTTACAAACATTATTGAACACCTACTATATTCCGGTGCTTCAGGCATAGGAGAGTGGATAAGACATAATTCTAGCTCTTGAAATGTTCACAGTAGAGTGCCTGAGCCTGAAATGCAAATAATCCATTACAATCTAATGTGCTCTGAGAGGCCAAATGTAGTCAGGGAATGTCTAAAGCTATGGGGCACCCCGTCTCTACACAGGAAATGAGTCTGAAGAAGAGGACCCTTCAGAATCAGCAACAGTGGAGTTAAACCCGAAATAGAATTTCAGCAGGTGGACCCTGCAGCACAGGGGGCACCCCGGGGGACAGAGGAGGAGAACAGGGGGTTCCAACAAGATAGAAGTGAGGAGGATTGGAGGGGCTCCCAGGGAACACTGAAAAGGATGGATATTTTGTCCAATCAACACTCGTGAGATGGACATCCACGGGGTGATTTGACATAAACAACCAATATGGTCATGTTTGCCTTTTTGAACTTGAGGCAGCAGTGTGGAAGACCGACTGAGGAAGGGCATAATAGAGTCAGTAGTTCACTGACAGGTAATGAGGCTGTGAGCTAAGAAAGTGGCAGGCAGACAATTTTGAGGGATGGACCAGAGGCATAATTGACAGGACAGGGCAATTGATTAGATGTGGAGGCAGGAGAGAAACAGGGGAGGGTAGCCTGGATGACTGGGTGAATGAGGGTACCCTTCATGGCCACACATGGGGAGTGGGTTTGAAGAGACAAGTAATGAATTCATCTAGACTTGTTGATTCAGAGAGATCTGTGGATATGTAGGAGATGTTCGGTGGTGAGTTAAAAATATGAGTCTGGAACTTGGGAGAGGACTGGGGGTGAGAGGCACCAATCCAAGGGTCACTGGCTTTCACATGATAGTTGAAGCTGGACTGATGCTAAGACAATAGAGCAGGAAGAAAAGAGGGTCTTGGAGACCTCCAGGAGACACCAGTATTTAAGTGCTATAATGAGGACTGTTGGAGAGGTGGAAGTGCCAGGAGAGAGGGGGCTTCAGAGACAGAGGATACAAGCATGTTGTGGTGACAAAAACAGAGGAAGGCATCAAATTCCACCTAGAGTCAAAGAAGACTGAAACATGCCTGCCTATCATAGTTGGTAGGAAGAAGGTCACTTTGTTAACTTCATTTTAGGTAAGGTGATTAAAAGAGAACCTTTGAACTATTTTTTTTTTAGAGTAAGAAAAAGATTTTATATTGTGACCTGGGACAAAGGTTTTGTGAACAATACTCATTCTCTGATATTTCATAATTTTTCTATTCTGTTCTATTCTACTCTACTCTACTTTATCCTATTCCGTTCTTTCTATTCCATCACATCCCATGCCATCCCACCCCTGTTCCATTCCATTCTGGATGCTCTCTGGTACTCATTATGTTATGACCATTAGTGAGTTGCAACTTACAGTTTGAAAAAGCACTGGTCTAGGCAAACATAATTTTCCTGGAAATTTATGTGACGTGTGGGATAAAGGAAAAAACACTGGATTTTGAATGAAGACACCTGGTTTATGGTATGACTCAGCTACTTACTGGCTGTGTGACCTTAAATGTGCCCATTAACTTCTTTGTGTCTCTTTCATTATCTGTAAAATTCAGATAATACATCAGGTGCAAAGGGATCTTCTGGGCATCAAATAAGATAAGATCTGGAAATGCAGAGAGTGTATGTCTAGAATAGTCCTGGCTAGACTGGGACTTCCTTCGTCCCATGCAAAGAGAGAGCATAGTGCTGCCTTCTATGTCTGGTTGATTCTGGCACTCTTACGTGAATCCTAAACCACATTGCTTCAGGACATACCAAGAACTAGAATGGGGCCAAAAACATTAATCAGGCAAAATTGGTGTTGCTACACCATTTATAAAATACTCTTGTTCTAATACTACTGTAGCCATCTTATTTTTCTGATTTATATCCACCATCCTTTACTACAAGGACTTTCAATAAAGTCCTATTGGGAGAAGAGCCAATACAAGCAGCTTTGCTCACCTTACTGTAAAATGACAGCAGACAAGCTACAGGGAAATGTAGAACGATGGGATTTTTTAATATAGGCAATAATCCTTATGAACTCCAGTAGGCCTGGTGGTATCACTCTATTAAGGCATGATACAATAAATCGATTTTTATGATTCATTCAACAAACTGTTTCATTTGAATACCTAATAGATGTACTGAGTTAAGCCCAAGTAAGACAACGATGACCAGGGCATGGTTCCTGACCTCCAAAAGCATACAAATAGGTGGATGAGCAGATGCATACACAGATAATTTCAATTAAGTGGTTCAAGTAAGAAAGATATGCATCTGAGCATGATAAGATATGGATATACTACGAGAGAAAAGATGAGCAGCTAGCCTAAGGTGGAATTCAGGGAATGCTTCTTGCCTAATATAAATCTTGATGTAAGGGTTAACAAAAGAAGATGGGAAAGAAATATCAGAAGGGCAGAAGAATCTAAAGAAGGCATGGAGTGTGAAGCCTTGCTTGTGTACACACTGTTTCAAGAGCAAAGGAAACCACACACTAGACAATAGAGGTGGTTATGACCCTCATCCCTGAGAGTGTTCTCTAGAAGGTTCTGTTGCTTACAGCACATGGCACTGGATATGGAAGCCGTTGATGGGAACTGATTGCTCTGGCGACCTAATGCAGAGGAAATTACGTGTGGGTCAGGGACCCTGGCAGTGATCCAGCAGAGACATCCTGTGGGCCTGAACTAGAGAAGCAGCAATACTGATGGAAAGAGGTAGATATGATGAATGTTTGCTATAGTCAGATGTGGGGGCCAAGGTCAGGTAAGAAATATACTTCAGGGACCATAAGTGAATAATATTGCTTAGAGTGTCCAATAATATTGTCATCCTCGAGTTCAGGGTCCAGTATGGAAAAAATTAAGACATGTCTACAAGATGCTGTGATATGAGGTAGGGGATGTGAATGTTGAAAGGTCCAGACACCTGGCTATGGGAGTCAGGGGAAAGAGGCATGAATTCCCATGAGATGATTCAGGGAAGACTTCACGGAAGAAATGACATTCAACATGGGCTTTGAAATGGGTAAGATTTTGCCATGAGTTGATGGGAGGAAAGGGCATCTCGGCCACAGGCTAATCATAGAATTAGGGTCAACTAACTTTGCTCCTCTGAACCCCTGCTCCTCATTTGTAAAATACATATGGTTGTCATTTCTCTTGGATTTAATGAGATAATGTATTTAACTGTGCTTGACTCAAAGCAAGCAATCAATACAGTTAGCAATTATCCTATTATCATGACAAAGTAACAAGGAGTGAGGGTTGAGGGAGGATTTGTCTTGTGGAGGAGAATGCATAGGGTGCAGGACAACATGCAGGGAGTGAAGGTGGATCAGAGCCTGGGAGAGGCTGCAGAAGGCCGTGAGCGCTAGGCTAAGGCATCTGGACTTTACTGAGATGGCAACTGGGAGCCACTGAGGGTTTAGGAGTTGGACCGAGGAGTTGAGTTGTGTTGACTGAGATTAATCAGCAGCTGTGCCAAAGACTGGAGGTTTGGAAGAGCAAGGGTTTGAAAGCGTGCGTTCAGTTGTGAAATTTTATGAGAGTTCTAATGAGCAATAACCAAGGACTCAATCTGTGTAGTGTTAGTAAGAATGTGAGAGAATTTAAGGTGAAGAAAGGGGACATATCCAACATACCCACATGTCTAATATGGTTTTTGGAAGGAACACTAGCAAAAATCAACCACATAATAACAAGTATTAAGAAAATAAGAGGAGAAATGGATCATGATAGGAGTTAGAAGAGTCATGAACTATGTGGTTTCAGTTTTGGAGATAACCACCCCCACATCCATTCTTCTCTATGTGGCACCGATGGCTGCCCTGCTGAAGACTTCATTTCCCAGTCTCCCTGGCAGGTGGGTGTTGCCATGTGATCCACGGAACAAGAGCAGAGTGAGGGGCACCACTTCCAGATCATTTCCTTTAAAAAAGCTATGGGTTTGCCTTCTAATTTCCCCATTCTGAAGGTGTGTATAGGACTGTACAGTGCGAGGCCAGCTCCCACCATCAGACAAGGGAAGCTCCCAAGGCACTGGCAGTGGAGCAACACAGGCCCTAGCAAAGCTGCCCCCACCCCCGCCCCCAGATCTCCACCGGCTCAGAGTGTCACATGAGAGGGACACACACCTTCTGTGTTGGTTAGGCCATAGAGGTGGCCGGGGCGGGGAGGTCTCCTCGGGGGTCCCATGAGTGACCATGAGGATTGAAGCCGTCTAGCAAATGAGATTTCCTAGGGCAACACTGGGGAGAGGAAAGGGGAGGTCCGCAGAGTGCCCATCTGGTGAGGCAGGGGGAGGAAGGAAAGGCTCAGAGGCTGAGGCTGGAATAGAGGCAGAGAACAGAGATGAACTTAAGAAGGAGGAGGAGAAAGCAGACGAGAACAGTGGCAGGGCGAACGGGAGAGAGTGTTTCCCATAAGAAAGAGAGGCCAACATGTCCGATTCTGCAGAGAGGTCCAGGAGGTTATGAACTGAGGAAAGACCACACAATATGGGGGCTTAGAGCATATTTAGGGCAGGAAGGGATTGAGAAGAAGTTAAATTATGTTCAAAATAATATATTTAAGAAGGCAGGAGATTTTATAATAAAAATTAAAAGAGTTTGATCTAAAATTAATTTTTTTTAAGTATAAGGCTGATACTATATATATGTGTGTGTGTGTGTGTGTGTGTGGAAATGTCCCCCTTCGGAGGTGAAGCTATATCCAAACCCAAACCCCTCAGGATGGGCTGGATTTAGTGACCAGCATGTAAAATGCAGAAAGGGAAGAGATAGTGACACTGGAGTCACAGTGACACTTTACCCAAGGGGTCGAGGTCGGGCAACCTCAGTGGTACGACCCAGGGATATAATGTGCCTCTGAAGGGAGTGAGGAGAAGGGCCATTCAGCTCTGTGTGGGTCATTCCCAAAACCCGCAACACCAGCCTGGATATGCGGAAAACATCAGACAAACTCAGCTTGAGAGACAGTCTACGAAATACCTGAGCAGGACCCTTCAAAACTTCCAGGGTCACGAAAAATAAGGAAAGACTGGAAAACTGCCACAGACCATCAACTAAGGATGCTTGGTGACTAATGCCGTGCTGGGTCCCGTATGGGATGCTAGAACAGAAAAAGGACATTAATGAGAAAACTGGTGAAATCCGAATAAAGTCTAGTTAACAGTCTTAGGCCAATGTTAATTTCTCAGTTTTGACAACATGGCAAAGTTGTAGGATGTTAAAATAGGACAACCTGGGTGAAGGATTTATACTCTATATTTTCTATCTTTGTAATATTTCTGAAAATCTGAAATTATTCCGATATAAAAAGTTTATTTTAAAAGTTGTAAGACAAGGGAAGAGTTTCAGGATGGTTCCCACTGGGACTAAGCAAGTTTGAAATATAAAGTATCTGGTCCCCCCTGCCCCACCTTCCCCTCCTCTCTCCCCCACCAGGAAAGATTTTTCCATTAGTCCATTATTGCAGTACAATGGAATGTTCAATTTCACACTGTGTGTGACATTCTATGCCAACCAGAATAGTTAATGCAACTTTACATTTATGACTCTGCTTGGGTGTGAATTATTGTGTTTATGAAAATCTCCATATTAATGTCTGATTGTAAATCATTCTGCCGGTTCCCTTTATTAATAGCTCAATTCCCACAACCCACTGCTGCAAGCCATTCAAATTGCTGCAACCGTACAGGAAAGGGGCTGCTTCCCATTTGTTTACCGTCTACATTTAACTATCTGAGGCTTTGCTTTAAAGGCACCATCCTCTAAATTGCTCAAGCCAGAATATTTTCACTGTGTTTGTTTGTTGCTGAGGTCAGACTGCTGCTCTGTGGGGCAGCATTTGTTTCTCTCTCTCTCTATCCCTCCATTTCCTGCTCTTTAGAAATACCTGCGGCAAGGGATCCGAGGCAGGGATTCTGCGGCTAGATGGACGCTGGCTCTGTCACTTCCTGGCTGTATGAACTTCGCAACTTATTTCATTTCTCTGGGTCCCAGTTTCTTCCTCTAAACTGGGAAACATCACACACTTTCTACATTTGGTATGAATATTAAACGCAATGGCGTCAGGGAAGTGGCTAGCATTGTTCCTGGCACATAGGAGGCCCTCGGTGGTCTTTTTATGATGGTAATTATACTAATAATGGTAACAGTGTGAATAGCAGAGAGAGGTGAGAGAATTTGGAACTGGCACTGCAAAATGGAAGGTGTGGGTGCAGCTTCAGTTTGTCTGGTCTTGGAAACGTCTCTTCATACCTCTGGCTCTGTTTTCCCATCTGCAAAGTGAAGGCGCTGCCCTTCTTCAACATCTCTTCCAGGGCTAGGATTCTAGGCTCTATGCATACAGCAAGCAGTCTCCCCTCAAAGGGGCGCCCACCTTTATCCCTTTTCCTATCCCTTCCCCCACTCCAGCCCCTTCTCCTTGGGTCAGTGAGTGTTTCAGTGGAAACTTACAGAATGTTCTGGAAGGGGAAGCTTTAGTGTGGCTTTTCCAGGCTCCCTCAAATGACAGCTCAAATCAGACCCCTACCTCAGCCCTCTCACTGGCAGTGGGGGGAAATAGGAAATCTCAGCAGGCAGGGAGGTTTTCATGTTTCTGTAAATCATTAAAGTGGCCAATATTTTCCTTTGCTGCACTTCCCTCACCTCACAATATTTTTTTTTTCCTGCAGTGAAATCCATTCCCCTAGCCTGGAAATGTGGTCACTTTATAGAAAATCTTTAGCCGGTACCAGCGCAAACGGATGGGTCTTATTTCCTGTCTGCAGTTCATGGTGTTGCAAAGGTGTTGCCAAAATCTATTGACTGAGACATAAAAGCAAAAACATGGATGGGAATGAATGTGGGCACGTTCACATGTACATTTACAAACACACAGACGCGAACACGTCCATGAGGAGATTCCATGAAGGGACCTCCTAATTCACAGCCCAACCGCCTGCCGCTGGCCATGCTCAGGACCCACTCATGCACCCGAGGGAGAGGCGGTGGACCAGGTGATGCGATCTGAGGGATTAAGGGAGGCCCTAGACCCTCGGGGTGTCTCCTGATCCCTGTGCTGTGAAGCTGGAAAGAGCCTCAGAGATCCATCACTGTGCAACCTTTGTAATAGGGAAAACCATTCAGCCCCCTGGGATCTTCTTTTTTCTCATATGATGCTTCCTGAAAACTGTTGTGCTTTGCAGCTTAAGAATGACTTCTTGGGGTACCTACAACGGGGCATAACCCTCACAACTTGTGAGGGCACTGCCACTACCCACACTTCACAGACGGTGAACTGAGGTCCACACAGAGGAGACCCCCCACCCCGACATCACCCAGCGAGGAGGCAGGCGGCCGGGGCGCAAGTTCAGTCCCTTGAATTCCCTCGCAGTGTTCTCCCTCCTCTGTCCCACGGGGCCTCCTGGCAATGTTCGGAAACAGAAGGTCAGCAGCCTCGTGAGCGTGGCTCCTTGCTGGCCAGAAGGCTCCCGATCTGTGTGAGGAAAGGCGTGGAGCCCGAGAGGCGGGGAAGGGGCCGCACAGCCAGGGAGGCGGAGTGCCCCAGTGGGGAGCCGGCGCGAGTGTCCCGGGCTTGGAGCTCACCCCGCCTGCAGAGCCCAGAGGAATCCCTGGGCCTGTGGGCTCAGCCATGTCCAGTCTGCCTCAGCATTTACTCACACATGATCTGGGCCCTGCTTCCTGACCCTCAGAAAGTCAGTGATAACGCTGCCTGCGTGGGGGTGCCTGAGGATTGCCGAGACATGGGATGCGGAAGAGTTTTTCTTTCCTTCTCCCCACCCCCCACGCCACCGACCGCTTTCCCTTCCATCCCTCCTTCCTCCCTCCCCTCCCTCCCTCCCTCCTCTCCTTCCCTCCTCCATCCCTTCCTCCTCCCTCCCTCCCTCTCCCTCCTTCCTCCCTCCCTCCCTCCTTCCTCCCTCCCTCCTTCCTCCCTCCTTCTCCCTCCCTCCCTCCTTTCTCCCTCCTTTCTTCCATCCCTTCCTCCCTCCCTCCTTCCCTCCCTCCCTCCTCCCTCCCTCCTCTCCCTCCATCCCTTCCTCCTCCCTCCCCCTCCCTCCCTCCCTCCCTCTGTCCCTTTGCACTATTTGGTAGCTTTGATCCCAGATAGCCTGAATCACCTCCTTGGAGGAGCCCCACGTTCCGACTGCCCGCTGCCCCTCAGCCCTCACCCCACCTCCCCTTCCTCCGCAGCAGGCACAGCTCTTTTCCTCCAGGTAATGTCATCTGTGTCCCTAACAGCCAGAGACCCATTCACAGTGGCTCAGCGCCGGCCACGCTCATTGAAACTGAGGGGCCCCCGGATGGCCTTCATCTCCGCAGAACCAGCATAGACCATGGCACCTGCCCCGTGGGCCTAGCCTGCGGTCGGGAGGCCTTCTGCCTAAGTTCAGGCTGCAAGGTCGCCCGACCAAAGGCTGCTCCCTTGCTCCCTCCTGCCATCACTGTGAGCTGCCCAGAGAAGGACCCTGGGGCTGGATGGCAAGTCCCCCATGGGAGGCAGAGCTCAGAGCCAGGGATGAGGGGCAGTGAGACTCCCCTGGTGGAGGGGAAGGGGCAGTTCACCTCCTGCACAATGACACCCCCTTCCCCGTGCTGGGTGCTGCGTGGGCCCTCTGCCCCAAAGTGCAAAAGGTGTAAGTAATCCCCTGGCCTCCAGTGACTCTGCCCGCTGATCCTATTCTCAGCACTGTTCCTGTCCCAGCACATGGCCAGCCCCGGACTGCACAGACTCTCTGGAGGTTAGGAGACAGTGGCTGTTTTCTTTTGGTTCCTCCTTTGATGTTCTGTTTTTTGAGCGAATTGTGTCCTTCCTGGCTCTGAGCTGCGGCTGACGCAGGCTCACCCGCACTGATTAACTAAGCCCGCCGGTGCGCTAGGCAGGGTTTTCTGGGCTCCTCAGGGTGTGTTTCTTTTTTTAAACATGATCAATACTCTCTCTGGCTGGGTTCCCTCCTTCACACACTTCCTATTGTTCTCCTGTTTGCATTGTGCCCAAGTCCTGGTCAAGGACTCAGGGAGCCCCAGAAGACACACTTCCCCCAGGCTGGCGTGCAGCCCGGAGCCTGGGAAACGCTGCACAGCAGATGTGGCTTGACCTTCCCTGCTCGGGCGCCTGCAGCTTGGAGCAATTTTCAGTAGCTGTGAACAGCACTGGGGGAGGCCAGAGTGGATGCTGGCCAGTTGGGTAAAGATGAGAGATTGCTGTGTGGCTCTAAGGCAGACCCCTTTCCGTCTCTGGGCCTCTGCTTCCTTGTTTGTGAGAGGAGGGGTCAGTATCCAGTCCTCACGGAAGTATGCTGATCCTGTAATTCCCTATGTTCTCAAGGGGGTGTCATGAGATCTGGACCCTCCTAGTGGGAAGGGTATGAAGAAAGCACATTCACAAACAGGACCTCCTTTGCTCCTTGCCTCAGTCCTGAAGCGGGATGTTGCACACCTTTGCCAGGTGGGCATCTGAATACGCCTCCACCAAACAGGGGCAGGCTTGCCACCTTACCCTCTCCTCTAGCTGGTCCTGCCCTCCTCCACTGGACCCATCTGTTTATCATGCAGGAGACACAGGAGAGACTCTCTGATGCCCTCCCTTCCCCCACTGTTACTCAGCTGTAGTGACTGGGTAGGACACCCAGGTGCAGACAGCTGGGAAAACATCTTCAACATGTTTTGTTATATATATACATACATACATATATAGAGAGATATAATGTTATAACATGTATATACATTAATAAGCAGATGCTAGTTCAAATAAGTTTGCATTAATAACTCACTCTGGGGTTTGGCTTTCTCCTGCTGCCTTCTTTGGATTAGCAGTGTCTTCTGAAAATCTCTGGTAGATGAGGGGCTGGAGAGATTTTCTCCTTTCTATCTTTTCTATCCAAGCTAATGAAAAAATTTTTCTATTCTCAAAAAGAAAAGGAACAGTAATAATGCCTTATTTTTTGAGAACTTAGTATGTGCCAGAGATGGTGCTAAGCATATAACATAAACTGTAATGTTCATTCCTATGAAGTGTTTTATAAACACCCCGAGAGGTTAAGGACCTTGTCCAAGGTCCTGTAGGTAGTGAGGGGAACCCAGAACCAAGGCCCTTCTGGCCTCTGAGCCCCTTCTCTCCTGGATCTGCTGGATCCCCCATCTCAACATCGGCGACCCTGGCCGCTGAGATCTGATGACAACAAGAAAGGGTGGGGGGACACTGGCCTCAGTGCCAAGTCCAGGTTTCCAGCCCTGACCCTGTGCCATTGGCAAACAAAGCAATAAGATCTCCAATCTCTGTTTCCCTACTTGACAAAGTTACCATGAAGACTGGATGTGATACTATTCATAAAAAGGCTTTGAAAACTAAAAGGCACTCTAGCGATAGTACTGTATTCTGTCCTGGGGCTGGCTGCAGCCGGGAACTGTGTTACCTCTGCGTGGGAAATCTCCCCGCCCCCCACCCCGGTGCTTAGTCGTGCCTGCATGCCCCCAGCAGGTGCGGCTGCCCGCTGCCTCCCCGGCCCGGCTCTCCACAGCATCTCCAGCTCCTTTCCTCCCGCCGCTCCCTCCAGACCGAGAGGGGCTGGAATGGCTGAGTCAGCTGCATTTTCTCCCATCTCAGGGCTCCCTTAAACCTGTTACTGAAATTGGCTCCATGGAACCCGCAGGTTTGCTTGCCATCTAGCAAGTCCCCTGGGGTGGCCCCATTAATCACATTTGCTCTCTCTCCTTGGTCTGGCTGGCTTGGAGGATGGCAGGGAGGTGCCCAGAGCCTCCGTGTGTGTAGAGGTGTGTGTATGTGAATGTGGCTGTCTCCTGGGAGCAGCTGGGGACTAAGTTCCCCTGCAGTAAAAGGGAGTGAGTTGCAGCCTTCCTGATAACCCAAATCCATCCCACTTCTTCCAAGGAAGTGACAGGCCCTGGGGGGTTGCATGACTGGGGTAAATGGGCTATTTTAGTCCTTCTCAGAGCAGTCCTGCAGCAGCCTGCCAGGTCCCTCTGCTATTAAGAACACCCTCCTCCATCCATTCCTGGCTCCTGGGATCCCCGAAATGATCTAGGTGGGCTCAGGATCCAAGAGACACCCTGCACTGCTCTGCCAGGAAGCTGGCCTGCTCTCAGAGGGCAGACGTGCCAGATCCTTCACATATTTCCACTCACCAAAGTTTCTCTGGGAAGATAAGCCTGAGCATATCCCCCCAGGGAACTGGGGGCAGAGCCTGAAGCAGCCCTGCAAAAGGACAATGTTTCTTTGAAGTCTTAATGTTTTATCTCAGGAATTCGTGTGAACTGTGCATGCTATTCCATAATATAGATGTTTGTTTGAGTGTAAAAATGTTGAACCCCAAATCTTCAAGTAAAATTATTCCCCAGGAAGATACAACTTGCTCATTCTGGGCCCTTATACCACCAGGCTTCCCAACACCTGCCCACAGGGGTTGCAGTACTCTAGTTAGAGAAGCTTATGCAGGAAAAGGCTACAAAAGCCTGTGTGATCCCAGCCTCCCCTCCCCAGTCTTCTGAAAATGGTCCTACGTCAATCTGCCCGGCTCTCTCTTTGTGTGCTCTGGACCCGAGCATAACGGTCAGGTGAGGAACTGGGGAAGCTGCAAAGGCTGTACTGACCCACGATGTCTGCTGCTCCCAAGTGTTTGTTGAATGAATTCTTTTCCTTCCCGCCTTACATCAAGCTCCCCTTTGCAAATCAAGCCCTAATCAGCTGGAGCTAGCCTTAGTGGCAGACCCTGACCCTGCTCCGGCAGGCCATGCGGGGACAGCCGGGCATCTTCACTATCTACCTGTGCATTATCTGCACCTGCCTCAGAAGGAGGAAAGTGGCTTCCTTTCAAGTTATGATGTTCTTAGAGGACAGGACCCTGACAAGTTTGGGGGAAAAAAGCAACGGTTCTTTTTCTAATTTGGATTGTCTCAAGGGGAAGGCCAGCTAAGACGAAAACTAATGTCGGGATTCTATAGATGAAAGAAGAGAAGCTGAAGGACTTTAGAAAACAAGAGTAGGGAGAACGGATTCGGACGAGAGGATGCAAGCCTCTTGGATGATCGAGGGAATTCCACCTGGAGCGACACACAGGGCTAACTGGTCCCTGGAGGAGGCCCCCAGAGGCTAGGCAGCTCCATTTAGGAAAAGTTAGAGGCGTGTCCTTGCGTGGAGGCAGGGCCCTGAGTCAGGCGGTGTGTGCAGCCTCCTGTAGCTAGACTCCTCCTTCTCCATTACCCACTACAGCCCCCAGAAGGTGAGAGAAATTGTGGGATGCAAAGGCACAACCTGATATAATATTTGCAGTATTTCTTAGACAGACAAGGGAAACGTCCAGCTCTGTGATTTCGTTTGATACAAAACCAAACCTTTATCACACAAGCGTGCGTGGAAGCCAAGAGCGAGCAGGCTGTAAACAAGCCCGAGCGGCGCAGCCTACAGCCCCACATGGAGACACATTTCAGTGGGGGTGGCAGGGGCGGAGAGGAAACACCGAGCTCGCCAGGTCACAGTGCTCTGATTTGCAGGGAGCATAGTGTGGATATTTCAGATCATTTCCTTTTCATTAGTACCTAATCTCCCAGCTATTGTCTGAGCACTGCCTCAAATCCTGGGATACAGTCAGCTTCAAATGTAAAAGCCATGGGGCTCCTTTAAATTATGTTGTCTCGCTACATCGGTGTGTCATGTCAACCCAAGCTCTTGCATGGCTTCTGGGAGAAGGGAATTTCGTCGGATGATGAATTTAAGAGAAAATGAGCCATTTTAATCAAGACTACTTAAAATGAGGTGCATCTTGGGCTTCTGTCTTTTCTGAGGGCTCAGAAGTACTTGGGGGAGGTTATTTTGCAGCCTCCCGATCCCCTTTGCATCTCCCCAGGCCATGGGTTTGGAGTGACTAGGAGCTTATAAGCATCAGGGAGATGGAACCAGCATCCGACCGCAGACTCCCAGATGGAACGTGGTTTTACTCACATTAATTGAACGTTGAGCTACGAACTGGTGTGTTTGCCTGTTCATGCAAATGAACTTATTTAGCATATGGTATTGGCCCCACTTTTGTCAGATACGGAAACTGAGGCTCAGAGGACTCCACACTAAAAAGTCATGCACCAGGATGCGAACAATTTCTAATGCCAAAATGTGGGCTCTTTCTCTTCCACCACTCCAAAAGGAGGCTCGCTCCATATTCATGTGTTCATTTATCCCTTTATTTATACACTCAACAAATGTGCATTGGGCATCTACTGTGTGCCAGGCGCTAGGGACACAACGATGACTTGGACAAGGTCCCTGCACTGAAAGATTGCAGAATCCAGTGGAACTCACAGCCTAGTCTTGAAATATTTATTCAACAAATATTTAACATTTAGTAGAATAAACAGCTGGCTTGATTGCACACAGTTCTCAAGCAGTTGTTCTCACGTCCTGTAGCTGTTATTGCTGTCATTTTATGAGTGGGTGGCCTCCTCTGGTACCTATGCCCGAGAGGCCAGGCAAACTCTTGATTCAGACCTGGGGGAGGAGGCTGAGTCTCGGATTTGTGGCCCAGGTCTGGAGTGAAGCCCAGAGACTGTATTTTTTAAGAAGCTCTCCAGTTGAGTCATCCAGTTGACACCAGAGAATGAATGAAACCCAAAGTTTGGAGGAAATACATTCCTTTGGGGGTCTAGATATAAATTTGCTTTTCTGATTTTTATGCTTTCATTTTAGGACTTCATTTACTTTGGGAAAATGAATGAAAAGGATTTTTTTGCCTTTAGTTTGTGATTTGTCAGACTGTTGTACCGAACAGACCCTGAGTCTTAGGCCAGACACAAGAGGCTAATACTGCGTGTTAGCCAGTGGTCGAGAGGTATTCATCTGAAATTGCCCTCACTGACTCTGCTTGACGCTTGGTTTAGTGCCTTCCCTACCACAGCCCTCTGAAGACACCGTCTGAAAGGTCTCCTCCCTGCCTCCACTGCTTTGGAGAAGCTCCCGGGTACTTCCTCCTCAACCTCTTCCTGCTGCCTCATGCCTTTAGCGGCGCCAGAGCTTCCCTGTGGCTCTGACACCTGCTCTTCACCCCTGGCCTCATGCTTCCCAGGCCCACTCTCACTGGCAAACCCACTCCAGCGCCTTGCACCTGAGGAAGTTTGGGTCGGTTTGGGGCTTTTTCACTTGGCCCTGCTTCCTCAGCTTTCGGGCTCAGCTTAGCTCATTAGAGGTCAGAAAACTTTCTCAGACCAGAATAATAATGAAAAGCAAAGGAGAGGAGAGGAGGGAAGGGGACAGTGGGGAGAGGAGGGAGGAGAGGGAGGAAAAGGTAAGGAAAGGAAAATAGGGACGTGGGTGGTAGTGAAAGTATTTTCTTTACTAACCCTATACAAACATATTTTGGTGCTTAGGACTATGATTCGCCCTGGGCTGTTAGCATTCCCCTGCCTTTCCTTCTCCTCCCCTCTTCCTTCTCCTCCTCCTTCTTTAATTCTACCCATCCTTGAGTCCAAGGCAGAGAATCATCTGGAAAAATAAAAAAGAAGCAGATAGCGAGTTCCATTATTTTGTCCCATCGTTCTAGTTCATGGACAACAAAATTGAAACCCAGAAGGGGAAGTGCTTTTCCCAAAGGCACACAGCCTTGCAGTTGGCTAGGACTGGAACCTAGGGGATCTGAGCCATGTTTTGTTTGTGTCCAGCCCCATCCTGAACCCACACTTCCAGATGGCCAGGGACATCAACTCTCTCCTCAAGCCACTCAGCCTTATACCAAGACCACTTCCCTCATAGAACCAAGTAGAAGACAAGTTCCAGGGTAGGTCAGGCCTGTGGTGCAGCCGGGCGGCCAGGGGAGCCAGGGGGTCATTAGTGTTCAGGAAATATGACAAGCCTCTGCTCCATGTCTGCCATGCATCATGCGTGGCATTCCACGACAGGAGTGGCCCTGGCTGAAGAAGGGAATCAAAGGCAGGGCCATTCTGTAGCTGCAGGTTAATAGTGGACGAATTACACACTTGGAAAACAGTTTTCCCTCGATGCATTATCCGGACCATTTCAAAGCCCTTTGTCTGGGCTAAGCTGGCTGCGGGTGATGTCTGCAGGCCAGGGACTTGTAGAAAAGATGTATTTTCTGACATGGAGAAGGTCACCCGGGCAGAGGCCATTACAATGTGCTGTGGTCGGGTTGGAATTTCCCGGACCCCGATCGATGTGGTCTCAGGGCATTACTCAAGCCCTGGGATTACAGCGCTGGCCAAGAAAATGCTCTTCAAATTGGTCGACAAGTCACACGCCACAGAAAGTCACTCTCTCGTTTACCCTCCATCCCTCAGCGCTAAAGCTGGGGCCCCAGAGGTCAGCAAGACTCCAAGGGGTCAGAATAGGGAGCTCAGCAGATGGGGTACTGGGGGGAGGGGAGCCCAGAGAACTCCAGGCTGATCGGGTGAGACTGGGTCTCAGCCCCAGTCTTGCCCTGAACTCACTGAGTAACCGTTGAGTTCACTTGCATCTCGGTTTATGCATCTATAAAGTGGAACCAATAATACTTACTCATAGATATCTTTGCTGCTATATTTTACTTATTAGACACAACAGGTATAAGAACTCTGAAAGCCTAAGAATATATTTTGGACATAATTTAGCAAACAAAAGCCCTCTTCACTGAGCCCCTTTGACATATGTAGATGGGAATAGAATGGCTTATAATCAGGCCTTCCAGCAACCTAACCAAATTTAGTGTGAGCAAAAATAATTCAGATCAAGCTCAGAACTATGAGTGTTGCTTCCAGGCAGTCATTTCTAAGGCACTGGCCTAGTCTTGGGAGACAGTCCCCTGTGCCCATCCCATCTGCTTTGAGCCGTGTGTCCCAAATGCAGGCTGATCCCCAAATTCAGCCCTGATTTCAGGTGGTAGCAGAGGTGGGCTGACTGACTTGCAAAGTTTCTTGGCTCCAAAATGCTGCAAACCTATGCTTTTGTGGTTCATAATTAGACTCTTGGTCACACAGATGCCATGAGCTGCATCTGCTCCAGGAGACCTGGAACTGACCGGCTCATTTAATACCGGATGAAACACACTAAGAGCAGAAGACGCTTTGCTCTGTCCAGGGTTTCTATCCACAGGCCCGTGGGGACAGTGGAGCGCAGGTGAGAAGTGCCTCTACTGCGAAGTCTTTACAGCCACGTCTGTCCCTCGTGGCCTTGTGTTCCTAAGTGGACCCCTTCTGCCCGTAAAGGTGAGGCAAATGCCATGACATGCATGGCCATGTTTCCATACCCTGCTTACTCCTTCCTGACCCACCGTCACGTCAGTGCACTTCTCCGGTTCCCATCCGGTCTCTGTGACCCCCACCACCTATTTGCTGATCTGTCCTTTGTTCTTGATGGTCATGTCTGGTCCCCACCAAGCCTCAGACCTTCAGCTCTCCTTCAAGATCTCTGTCTTAGATTCATCCTGCCAGCTCTGTCTTCCCAATCCCGACCACCTTGAGGCATGTGGACACCTCTTGCCCATGAAAGAGCTGTTTACACAGGCACAAGTAATTTGCTTCTGTACTGTTAAGACCCTGAAACAGGAAGTGGGCTCTTTGGGTTCTGCATGGCAGGACACCATCACATCCCAGAATGTTCTAGCAGGAAGAGCCTTTAGGTCTCACCCCGTTAGTAGTAGAACCCTGTCTTCTAAGGAACTATCACACGGAATCACAATACATGAGCCAGATTTTTAAAAGGTGGGTGCTTCTCTGGTAGAAGCAGACGTCTGAGCACCACTATTTCCCTGGCAGCCCCTGAGGGTCCTTAGAGTCCTAGCTACTCCACTGAGCCCAGTTTGAGAACCGTGCATCTAGTCCATCTTCATTTTAAGGAAATGGAGGCACAGAGAGGCGAAGTGACAGTGGGCTGAGTCACACAGCTCTAAGTAGTAAATTGAGACCAGTGCCAGCAGCCCCCACCATCTAAGCATGCTTCCCCTGCCCTTCATTATTTGCTCCATTGTCCTTACCTCCACCGTCTGCTAAACCAGCTTCCTTCTGTGACTGTGGGTAACTTTGCATATTATCTGCTGAGCCCACTGTGGTGTCTTCCCTAGTGATAGAGAATGTGTCAGCCCTGGTGGGAAGCAGAAGTGGCATTGTTAGAAAGACACCTGGATCAAGAGATAGGGATCTTAGCAGCCCAGTTCTACTTTACTAACCGCACCATCGCCTTCCTCATCTGTGAAGTGGGAGGAGCACATCTACTTCGAGGGTTTGTCTTGCGAACCTGATGGGAAGGCACCCGCTACAGTGCTTGGCGCTGTACCCACAGAGAGTGGGTGCTCCATTCAGTGCATTCGGTTGGGAAGGGAGACCCGCAGGGGACCATTGGAGGAGCTTCTGCTTTGCCGAGCAGAGCGGTCATTTCCATCGAAATAAGCTCCGCTTCTTTCCTCTGCATTAATGTTGCCTTCTTTGGCTGTTTCTGTGGCCTTAGCTGAAATATACATAAATAAACACGAAACGGGGGTGAGAGGTTGGGGAAGGGATGTGGCAAAAGACAAAGAAAGAAAGAGGGAGATTGATTTCTGGGCAGAATTTATATCTTTTTGGGTTTTCAAAGGTAAAGGAATAGATTGTTGTTTTTCTGCCTGCTGCGGGGAGTATACGTGAGCCTCTGTTATGTATAGACCCTTTTAAAGGCTTCTGGAAGCAATCCCTAACATTTTCTATAGGTGCAGACAGGTAATTGAATGCTTTCAAAGACCACTGTGAGGCAGGGAAAGTTCCATCTTTCCGCGTGCCACCGCCTGCATTGACTGAGCGCGCCGTGTGTGTGTTTTCCTGGGGAAGTTGAATTTCTCTTTTGCTATTCTTCCCACTCCTGCCCTTTCACCCCTTGTCCCCCCCATCTCTGATGAAACACTTAGACAGAGGACAAGAAACAATATATAATCGCCCGAAGTCACACCAAATAAACACAACCAAAGCTCCCAGCCGCTTTGCCCACGGCCAGCAAAAAGCACTGCCTCTTTGCTCCAGGGCCTGACGGACAGGGGTTCCTTTCTGCTCGGCTATTATTAGAGCATCTCCGCAGAAGCCCAGGCAGCTCTGGGCGGTGGGGGGTTCTTGTTTTAATTTGTTGCCTGTGCAGGCAGAACAAAGTGACATGGGGAGAAAGGATGGGGGGATTTCCTCCTGCTGCTGTTTCTCCCACGACAGTCATCGTGTGTGCACGTGTGTGTGTGTGTGTGTGTGTGTGTGTGTGTGTGTGTGTGTGTGATGCAGGGGCTGAGGCCCGAGTGTACCTGCTCAGTAGAATAAGAACATGGTGCATCTAGGCAGTAAAAGATCCCTTTCAGGGCATGAAGGGGAGATGCATGGGGGTTAGAGGGGGGGAAGTAAGGAAAGCCCAACCCTCCAGATGCATGGCCGACTCAATACTGACCTCCTGTCTTTATGATGAGCCTAGTTGGGCCCTCACAATTCACCCTTTCTCTTTTTATAGATAAAGAAACTGAGGCTCAGAGATGTTGGGTGAATTACCTAAAGTCTATTTAAACTGGCTGTAATTTCAGTGCAATTTCTGCTGTATTTGCCACACCCCACGGTGTTTGTGGGGCGCAGCAGAAAGAGAATCTCGTAGGGTTTTGGATCCACACCCTAGGGAGGATTCAGCAAGGTTATTCCTCCTGGCGGGGTGGTGGAAGCAGATGCAGTATCTTTCTTTGAGGTTAAGGAAAGGGTGTCCCACACATTCCTGGCATTGCTGTGTTTCCCACACCAACTACCACCTAGGGACGGAGGGAGGGGAGGAGGGCCCACTGTGTGCCAGGCACTGGACCAGGAGCCCTGTGGACATTCTCTCCTATCCTCGTGTTGCAAGTGTGAGAATGTAACACCTGCTCAAGGTCACCAGCCAATGAGAGACCAGGCTGGGATGCCAACCCAGCTAAGTGGCTTTATTGTCTCCAGGCCTGTGGGCCCTCTTGAGTCCGAGGCACACCATGCGGTGGCTTAGCTTCAGCCTGGCCCCACAGCTGCTGCTCTCCACTGGGCTGGAATGGCCCCTGCTCCACACTGCATCTCTATGCCATGAGGAGCACCTTGGGATGCCCAGCAAATGCTCTTTTCTTGGCTTCCTTGTGGTCTCCCCTGTTTCCCCTCTTGGAATGCAAACTCCCCAGAAACAAAGTCTCAGGGCCAAGAGGTTCGATGACCTTTAATCCTCCACCCAACCTAAGGGATCCGGCAAACACACATAGTGCGGTCGCTATAGTGTATATGCTAGGCTGAGTCCACCTCGTGGCTTGTTTGTGTCATCCTCACATTACGTCTGGAGGGAGGGATGACTGCTGCTACCATTTCTACGTAAGGAACTTGAGGCTCAGCCGCATTAAGTAACTTCCCTGAAATACGCAGATATCAAGTGTTAGAACCATACGTGAGCCCACGCCCACGCTCCGTTTCCTGTTTCCTGCCCCCCGCCGCTCCCCACCCCAATAATCAGGGGCACTCAGTGCCACACCGCCCCCCCGTGGAGCCGTGGTTCCCATTGGCAGGATCTGTCCAGTCTGCCGTGAGCCTGTTAGGTAATCCTGGGGAGGGGAGCAGGCAGTCCCTGCTCTTCGCTTCGGCGAGTTCTGAAGGGAGCTTCCCTGTCTACCTCTGGTTGCCCTCCAAGGCAGTAGTGGTTAGGGGTTTGGGTTCTGGAGCCAGAAGGTCTGGGCTGGAATCCTATATCTGCCGCTGATTAGTGTGTATCCTTGGGCAAGTAATTGACTCGTTATGACTTGGTTTCCTCATCTGTATAACAGGGATGATAATAATATGTACCTCACCTGGCTATGATGCAAATAAAATGAGCTGTATATGGAGAATGCTTAGAACAGTGCCTGGAACGTAGCAAACACTGAATAAATGCTAGCAAGTATTACTGTTAAGTTTGCTATTTTCTATGGAATCATAGGCGTTAGATCTTGAAAGTCTTCAAAGTCACCTAGTTGGCACAACATCCTATCTTTAGGCAAACAGAGGATTTATAATCAGAAGACCTGAATTTAAATCCCAGATCTACCACTTGCCACTGGTTATCTATCACGTTGGACAACTTATTTGACCTCTCTTATCCTCAGTTTCTTCAAATGCAAGAAAGTGTTATAATAAATATCTGCCTGTTTCATATTTCATAGAACTGACCCTCTCCTAGAGGATCAAGTGAGAGGATATAATGAAAGAGCAGGTGGAATTTTATATTAATATTATTTGATGATTGCCTGAAGCCAGATAAGACTCAAAGAGGTTAAATGGTTTACTCAAGAAGAAACTGCTCACCTATCAAGATGCTATCAGTAACTAAGAGCATGCAGTGAGGTATCCGCCATCACGCCTTTGGGTTTGGACTGGAAGGGCCTTTAGGTACCTGAAGACTGGAGCCAGGCAGGGAACCTCCATGAACACAAGAGTGGGGCATCACGGCACCAGATGGCAAATAGACCAAAGAGCCAAAGAAGGTTGAACCTCAGACAGACTCTCATGATAACTGAACAAGTATGTCAGTTACCCCAACCCACAGTAGGTATGATAGGGTCACAATGTTAGGAGAAAACACTGTTAATCTCTCTTAGACTCCAAGTGCATAATGGGAAGAACAACCTGCTTCCCAAGTTCCTTGTGAGGTATTTATGGCACTGTCTGCCGGGTCCTGCCTTTCAAAACACCACCCACTCCCTGGTACCTGGCCTCCCCCACCCCCGTGTCTAATACAGGAGCGGCAATTTGATATTGTCCGCCTTGGCAGCCCCAGCTGATAGGTCTAGGGAAAGGCAAGTGACTCAGCCTGGGCCAGTCAGATCTCTTTCCTGGGACTTTAAAATTTCATACCTGGCATCTCTGTTGCTGTTTTCCAGAAGGTGGGGAAAGCTTGTCCTCATTGAGAACAAAGAATAGCACTAGACTCAACATAATATAGAAAAAAGTGATGAAGAGTGAGGCCTGATCCTTCAAGATCTCCCTTCTTGTTGTTCTTGAGATGTGCCCATAGTCCTAACTAGGCGTCCTTTTACTTACAATAAATGACCATTTTGCTTCAGCTACTTCCAGTTATGTTTCATTCTTTTCAATCAGAGCTGACCTGATGCTTCTACAAACGAGTTCAAAATATCCTCAGTGGTCCTCTCCTTCGGGCTCTTGGATGAGATTGTGATGACAAGCGGTGAACCAGTGGGCGACTGGTCATTAACCCCCGGCCTCTCGTTCCTGAGAGCCAGCCCTCGCCGGTGGACTCAGCTCTGACCCTTTGCCTCCTTCCCCCCCTGCAACACACAGTTCCTCTCTTCGCTCAGATTCCTGTGGTCCAGATGGTAAGCCCCTGTGGATATCCAGGCACATCTGAATTCACAGGGCATACATGGCTTAGTTTCAGAGAATTAAGCCGAGAGAAAGTAAGGGTTGGTCTGTGTCCTTTCCTCCTCTTGGGCAAGTCCTTGAATTCAGAACTCTCAGTGATTAGAGTACATGGACCTAAGTCCCCGTTGCCTCTGCTCTATGACAGAGCCTAACCCTTAAGGAGTTGCTAATCCTCCTGCCTACCTATATCCCACTCTAATGTGATATGGTCTTGGGAAACAATGATTCTCTTTTGTGCTAAGAGGTAAATATACTTTAATGCAGTGATTTTCAATCAGGGTTTTCAACTGGGGGAGAGGAACAATATATTTAAAATTTCTATGAGGCATGCATCTGTGTAGTTAGCAAATTCATAGGCAATATACTGCTTATTTTCACAATATAAAACATAGAAGAGGCTCAGTGTAATAGCATTGCGTGGTTTGGGACAGGTAAAAGATAGACTGAGACTGCAGTGGGGCACAGATCCGAATGCACAAAGATTGGGAACCACTGCACAATTTCTTTATCATTTTCAATAAGGTTTTGCTCACATACGGTAAAGGGGACAGGTCCTAAGTGTACAGACCGGGGATTTGTGCATATGTGTGCGCTGTGTAGCCACCACCCAGATCAAGTCTTAGAATGTTTCCCATACCCCAGAAGGCGTCCTTGTGTCTCCTCCCAATCAGTCATCACCACAACAACAGCCCACCCCACAAAGGTAACCGCCACTCTGACCTCTCATCACCATATGTAAGTTTTGATCATCTAGGAACTTCATACAAATGTAATCACGCGATATGTGCCCTTTCGTGTCTGGCTTCTTGGTTTAACATTATATCTGCAAGATTCGCCCACGTTGTGCGACCAACACCTCATTCTTTTTCCTTGGTGCACGGCCTGGGGCAACGCAGCCGCTGTGTAAATACGCTACCATTTCTTTGCCCATCTACTGTTGATGGACACTGGGTTTAGTCTGGGCCTATGAGGATAAGGTTGTATGAACATTCTTGTACGTGTCTTCGTGTACACATGAGCACTTTTGGACAGATATCCAGGCGTGTCATAGAGCATATGTATGTTTATCTCTAGTAGCTACTGCCAAATAGTTTTCCACAGAGGTTATATGTACTACACAGTTAAAAATTTTAGTTTAGCTCACAGTCACTGAGCATCTTTTATGAGCCAGGTGCTCACTAGGCATTGGGAACCTGGGAGAAGGCAGGCACCCTTCATGGCCCACGAAAGCTAACTCTGACCTCATCTACTGGGGGCCAGGCCAGGGTGGCATTTACGGTTCCAGGGTTGGCCTCCCAGACTTCAGATGACCTTACAAGAGGGTTTATCCAGGGGAATGAATGGTGTTTGAGGGACAGACCCTGGAGGAGGGTCCTCTGGCCCCTGCAAAGGCAGACCCTGCAGGCCCTTGCTGGCTGGGAGGCCTACTGATGGAGCAAGCAGCCCGGGCCTGGATGTCAGGTGCAAACAAATGGCTGCCAACATGAGCAATGATTTAGAGGAGAAAGTTGAGACGTTGGGGAGATGAATACCACTGACTCTGCTGCCATCCTGGAAGTGATCCATCAGGGCAGGTTGGCAAAGAGGTGCATAAATCCCCAGCCAGCGAAGCCAGCAAGGCCCTAGCAGGAGGAGGAGCAGGGTGTGGGGGCAGCTCCTGCACTGCTCCAGCTGGGCAGGCGCCAGCCTCTTGAAAAGTGTCAGTTTGGCACCATCCCCAGAGGGAGAGTTTTGTAGCGAGGGTTCCTTCTCTCCTGAGATGTGCATCTGCAAGGAGCACACCCTCCTGGTCACGTGCGGTATTTGCTCCCCATTCTGGCTCCTGTGGGAAGCTTTTCTCCAAGGAGGGTCTGTCCTTCCTTCTCTTTCTCCAGCCTGAACCTTGCCCCACCTGGAGTTTGGCTCAAAATGATTTATTTTTCAAACTGAAAGGGAAGGTCTAGGAGTGGGTTTGAAATCTGTGCAAGCTGCTGTGCTCTGCTCCTCCCGTACCCCCTCCTGGAGCAGCTCTAGGCCCAGAGGGATGGAGGCCTGGGAAGTGAACAGGAAAAGAATGCAGAGCGGGAACAGAAAGCGCACGGGTGAATGGGAAATTTTTATGAGTGAAATTTGCTCACGAGCTTCTTTAATAATGTTATTCGTCTTTCTGTCAAAGGCATCACATTAATGTAGCAGGGAGAGATTTAGAGGAGATGAATTAAGGCTTAAATACACAAAATGACTTGGGGAATATTTAAATGCAATAGGTTTTATTTTGGTTCAGCATCCTCCGTTGCAGGTACCACTGAGGACTCTTGCTGGGCTCACACGGCCTGGGAACCAACAAGCCCCTCCCTCCCGATGCCTCATTCATGCAGCGTGTGCGGTGCACCTAGTATGGTGAATTAATATAGTCTAAACCGAGGCAGAAACAACACCCGGGGGTCAGGAGACCTGGGTGCCCGTTCTGACTCAGGCAAACTGCTTTTCCTTGGGGGGGGGCTGTTTTTTCATGGGGAAAATGAGAGGCATTTCACTCTGAATGTAAAAGGATGCAGAGAAACCGCAGGCACAATGCAGAGGAACAAGGTGGAGGCGAGGGTGAGGGGGTGGCAGTCGGCAGGATGCAGAGTTCTGGGCCCTCTCCCGACCTTCCATAACAGTTCATTGCTCTATATTGACATATTGGCAGCTATACACTATTTCATTTAACATAAAGATACTTTGGCTTTAAAAAAAGAAGAGTGCATCCATTCATTCATTCACCCAACGAGTATTCATGGAGCCCCTTCCCTGGGCCAGGCTCTGAGACAAGCATTCCGGGATGTATCAATGAGCAAGGCTGATATGGCCAGCCGGGCTCTCCCATTCCCTGCTGGCTTAGCCTAAAATAAAGGGCGTGTCCAGCTGGGACTAAGCAGAGAAAGCTTCCTGAAGGAGGTGGGCTTCGAAGGCCATCTGCCTGTCAGTTTGTCACACATAGCAGGCTTGTGGTAATACAGAACCGGTTTTTCCCCACGGGATGGGGAGGCTCACCTTTGGCTGCAGAGAGGGTAAAGAAGCCAAAATTAAGAGCAAGAAGGACCACCCAGACATCGCCCCATCTCCTTCCCGACTGTCTGGGCCTGAGCCTAGAGCTGCAGACCTGGGCAGTGGGGGTCCTATTCCCTATCCCATCCACCACTGCTGCCCCAGCCCCCAGCCCCAGGACCTCCATCCTCACCCCGCTCTCCCCTCTCTCCTCTTTCTCTTCTCAGCGGGCTTGGAGGACAGGATAGGGATGCCTTCTTAGATGGGAGCCTCTCCCACCCTTCTGGCCCCCACTCGCCCCCCTCTGAGCCACTCTCCCAGAGCCACAGCATCTCTGCCCATAGTCTCCAACCCCCAGAGAGCCCTGCTGGCATTGGCAGGGCCAGGGACATGGGCGGCCTGGCCCGGAGGAGCATGCCATGCAGGGCAGGAACAGGAAATAGCTGCTGGGCATCCAGGGAGCCTCTGGCCATTGGCTGTCTCTGCCTTCTAAAGCCGTTTTCTCAAGGGTGCTCTCTGTACAGGTTCTAGAAAAGGAAACACGCTCAGGGTGCCAAGGTTGCTGCACTAAACAGGAATGCGGCCTTATGGAAAGAGGCCTGGGTGCCCTCAAGAGCCACCCCAGCTTCTGCGCCTCGGCCTCTGGCTCACAGCCCCAGGAGCAGGCCTCGTGCCCATCTAGGGTTCGTCCAGGCTGGAGACGGAGCTCCCTTGGTGTCTGCTGCTTCAGGTCCTTCCAGCTCCACTTCACTCCTCAGCCTGTTCTCTGTGCCTCTTACATTCAAACTTCTGAGGGGCAGACTGACTGACGCGTGCCTCGCCATCAGGACGGGCCAGCTCCGGAGTTTGAAAAGCCTGCCCACCACCCAGGCTGCGGGCTGGCTAGTGCTGGCTACCCTGGGGCCCGGGGCCCACTGCCGGTCCGTTGCTGAGGTGAGAGGGATGGGTTAGGTGGCCAGAGGAATGGAGAGCATGAAGAAACCCTCTGAGGAGGGCCGGGACTCTGCCCGTGGGGCTGAACTCTCCATCAGGGGCCATGTAGTGGGCAGCCACTTGCCTTACAGCCCCAGTACCGGAGGGAAGCGAGAGGGCGTAGGATTCAGGGGAGGGGTCAGGATACAGGGAGCGAGGCTTTGGGGATTTGAGGCACTCGGAAAGCAGGTCTACATGGGATTCCCCGCTGGACCTCAAAGCAGCTTTTCCAGAGAAGGAAGCAGACATGGAGAGACACATGGCAGCCTGCAGGTGTCAGGGTAGGAAGCCGAGGAGCTGAGCATGCTCGGAGTCTCACCCTTCCCTGGGCATGAAGGGGATGGGGTGAGGTCTCAGGCCAGAGAAGTCAAGGGAAAGATTCGGTCGCTTCGTGCCCAGTAGACCCATGGCTTCCTCAGCCCCCTGACATCATTCTGGGGAGGCATTCCAGGTAGCACACTGCGATTCCGAAAGCCCTGTGGATGAGCAAGACGGCCCATTGGTCTCCATGTCTTTGGTGTTGAGTGGGTACATTGAGCCATCAGGAAGTCCATTCCCAAAGCCTTCCTAGCCCAGGACCTGAGGCCAGACTCCCTGGGAACATGCCGACCCCTCGCAGGAAGATGTTGCTTCCGTCCTTAGCTGTGTGTGGGTCATTTGCCCGAGTGGTAGAAATGGATGTGTGCTAAGCTGTCCACATTTCTTTTACTGGGACCCCTTTGCTCTTAAGGATATGTGTTTGTGATTTAGCTGGCTGGGTAGAAAGTAGTGGGTCCCACAAGAGGTGCTTGCTAGAGCGGAAACTGTATGAGAGCCAAATATGGGAGCTGCTCTTTTCTCCCTATAAGAAGCCACAGTCATCTGGCAAGTCTATAGTCCAGTCCCACAAGGGTGGGAAAAGGGTTCTATAGTGGCTACAAGGCTTCCCAAGCCAGTGAGGGCCCTTCTTTCTGGAGGCAGGAAGGGTATGGGGTTCCTCTGTGAAGCCCTGCCAGGCCTGGACCCACAGGATCTCATAGAAATTGGTTTCCATCTGAGAGGGTTAGCAGGTAGCCTTGGGACAGAATAGGGTGTCTCTGACGTCAGGCAGAGAAACCAGGGCAACTTCACCAAATGCAGAGGGAATGCCTCCAGTATCCAGGCCTTGCAGTATTTGGACTGACAGATTTTTCTATCCAGCTGCCCTTCTCCAAGCTCATGAAAATAATCTCTCAACTCTTCAAAACAAGAGTGGGAATGCAAGAACAAGCCCACTTCCCCTTGAAATAGCTCAGCCCACTAGGCCTGCCCCCTTGCCTCTGCCTGTCTGTACCCCAGCAGCGTGAGTGACTCCCACATCATCGCTCTGGGACTGCTGAGTCCCAGACAGATGGAAGCCAGCAGTGATGACCAGGTGGATTCAAGCGGCTCTTGAGGCCTTCCCAGGCAGCAGACAATTCACGTGAAAGCATTTTGTAAAATACTTATTGACACTGAAGCTATTATTCAACTCTTTATATTATTGTTGTTGTTATTGTTAGCAATGTGACAGGCTGGCTATTCTCAGAGGACTGACAGTAGGAATGTTCCTCAAGGATTCAGCCCCATGGGAGACCAGCTCTCATGCAGAGCAGCTGTCCTTAATTCCACCATCTAGAGTTCAGAGGCTCCTGGCTTAGTGGACTTTTCATTCAAGGAATAGTACACAAATGAATTTCTCTCTGGGAATAAAATATAAATTGTATATAAGTGTATACAGTGTAAAGGGTCTTCTGCTCTACCTTACCGCTGCTAACCCATGAACCCATGTCCCCGGATTTCCAGCAGACTAGACCCTAGATGGTAGCCTGACACACAGACCTTCAGTCCACGGAGCTTGGAGTACTGAAGAGAGCCCTAGGCCAAGAATGAAGAAACCTGGGTAAATTCTTGATCTGATTCGCCCTTGGCAAACCCTGGACCCCTGATTTCCTCAAAAGGTACATAACAATTGTCTTAGTCCATTCAGGCTGCTATAACAGAATACCATAGACTGGGTGTCTTACAAAGAATTGAAGTTTATCTCTCATAGTCCTGGAGGCTGGGAAGTCCACAAGCAAGGTGCTGACAGATTCGGTGTCTGGTGAGAGCCTGCTTCTGGGTTCATAGATGGCTGTCCTCTCACTAGGTCCTCTCACGGTGGGAGCGGTCAGGGAGCTCTCTGGCATCTTGTCTAGAAGGGCGCTAATCCCATTCGTCAGGCTCCACAGTTGTTATGCCCTAATCCCTTCCCAAAGGCCCCACCTTCTAAAATCATCACACTGAGGATTAGGTTTCAGTTTAGGAATTTGAGGGGAATACATTCAGTCTGCAGCAACAATATTACCCACTGTTAAAGCATTGTTGGGAAGACCAACTGAGGTTGTGGACATACAGGATTCCGGGGGCTGGTAGGAAGGCATTCTCAACAGGGCCAGGGCAGAGAATGGTCGACTATATAGTACGTTTAGACCTAGTCAATCACGAACGAAGGAAAATCCAACTAGAAGCCCAGCCATAAGACTTGCCACACCCTAATATGTGGATCCTGTAAAATTTAACAACATTCTTCCATGGATTCATTAAAACAAACAACCCCTCTTATTTATCAATACTATTCACCCCAAGCAAAGCTGACAACAATCAATTAAATAAACAAATCAAGTTTAAAAAAGCTTAACTTAAGGCAGACGTGATGAATTTCCTCCTCATTGATTGATATTAACTATATTAGCCAGCTTTGCTATGGTAACAAACAACCCCTAAAACCTTAATGGCTTATTACCGCAAGCATTCATTTCCTCCTCACAGAACATGTCGGCCGCTGTGGGTATGCGCCACGTTTCTTCTCATCCCAGGACATAGGCTGAAATGGCAGCCCCTAATTTGAGACCTACTCTTCTGACAGCAGAAGGAACCAAGCAAGAGAACTGGCTGAACACGCACGCTTCTGACAGTTTCCAAGCCATCTAACATTCCACTGGCCCAAGCCCATGCTGGGGGGCTGGCACACACGGCTGGTGGGGAGCTCAAATGCATTCCACTTTCTAAAGGCCACAGCAGGTCAGAGGTAAAGACCTGGGAGAACATAATGGTCTGATGCAACGGGGATGAATATAGGAACACCACCACAGTCCAACATGGAGGGCACTGACCTCCCTACCCCCCCCCAACGCATGTTGATTTCCACAGCATTCTCCTTTACAAGATATCCTATGTTTTGTTAACTCCTCGTATCTGTGCACTCAGATTGGCAGTGTGAGCCATTTTCTGAGGGACGTGTGTGCAGCTGGGAGTCCCTCCATCCAGATGGCCTGCACACTCGCTCTGTTCCTCCTTCCTGCTGGGTCCCTTCTCATGCCCCCTACCCTGCAGGACTTCCCTCCCTCGCGGGCTGGGCTCCCTGAGGAGACCTTGCCCTTAAGTGGGCACAGCCAGAAGCTACTTGCCTGACCCAGTCGGATCCAGTGCTGAAGTTGCCTTCCTCGGCCCCCAAAGCTACTGCAGGCTTCTGGGCTGGACACCCAGCTCTCCACTCCAGCCAGCCTTCTAGACTGGTGACTGAAAAACAGAATTTCTGCTTCAGGTAATGCAGCTGCTCCTCTCTGAATAATGCATGCCGTGTGCACCACACCGGACCAAGGACAAGCGGCTGAGAAATTGGGGAGCTTTCATTTGATTTCATTATCTTGCTTTTAGACCCAAGTATTTGCTGCTGTCAGGCGTTTCAAAGAGGACAAGACAACAAGTTGTTGAGATAAGCAGGGAAGGTCAATTACCCCTCGGGGCTGGAGGGACACAGTGAAGGCAGGGCAGGCACCCCCCTCCCATGGAGCAGGGCCCTAAGCGGGGCGCTGTGGCTGAGTGTGACTGTGGAGCCTGAAATCCTGAGCCCGCTGACTCCCTGGGAGATGCCCCCTCGGAGGCTGAGGACTAATGCCTCCATACACATCAGCCCACGGCGGAGGACAAGAGAGCATGGAGGGCTGCGGGCCGGCAGTCGGGGATCAGAGTCCAGGGCAAGGATCATCAACAGGGGAGTGAACGAATGGTCCTTGATACAAGAAATTTGGCTCCAACGACCAAGTAGGGTTCCAGGCACGAATTAGCCCTCCTGGAGTCAGACAGCAGAGCCAGGTTGCCCACCCTCAGGCCCCCACCCCTGCTCCGCTCCTCCCCAGTTTGGGCTTCCAGGGCGGCCTATGTAGTCCCAACATGTACCGTGGGTTCATCCTGCTATGGAAGACGGCTTTCAGCGTCCACGCTGCTGGCGCATGTGCACTCCGCTCTGACCAGTGGCTTCCTCGCTCACCCCTGCAGAGCCCAGGTTCCTTCTCACGAGCACGCCTGCTCACATCCACGTCCCACCCGAATCCTCTCCCCATGCCCCTCTGCCCAGCCAGACACTCACCGCCCCTCCCAGGTCACACATCCCACTGCTAAGGGAGCACTTACACCCACCTTGGCCTCTCCTCTCGATTCCTACAGTCACCTCCATTACTGGCCTGTTTGTGTGATTAATAAAAATAGTAATACACAGTTTCAAAGCATTTTATCACTGGTCTTCCAGTTTCACTTCTCCGAGCTACAGGGTGCCCCTGGGTGCCGCAGAGTCCACTCCAGAACAGACGGCGTAAGTGGGTGAGCCTGAGACCCCCAGCCGTCCAAAACCAGCAGGTCAGTGATGACTTGTTTTATCTCAGAGTTTCACATAAAATTTTTCTTTTTATGCCATCCTCCCAAGAAGTTTGAGGGGCACACAGGACCAGGTATAACCACCCACAGCTGACGGAGAAACTGAGGCTCAGAGAGGCTGATGGTCTCACCCTGGGCAGAGGGAGAATCCCAGCTTCCACCTCCTGAGTCTAAACCAGTGTATTTACAACCCACATTTGGGAGTAGCTTATCGCTGACTTATTTGTCTGTTTTTTTAGCATGTGTTTGTCCCACGTACTTCCAGTTCAGATTGCGGTCATAGGAAACAGGGGGTGTCTAGTGCTTACCTAGCCCTGCCCGCAGGTGCGCCAGCTCCGCTGAAGATGCCAGACCCGTCATCGCCCGACCCCTCTCCGGCAGCACCTGCCACGAGCCGGGAGACGCACAGGGCTGTGCTGGTTTCCTGGGCATTTTCTGTAATCAAAAGGACACTTTCTCACTCCCTTTCTCTTGCTGTTGACATGGTCACAAAATCTTATTATTAGCCCAGAGATGGGGTAATAGGACATGACATTCACTCTGTCACTGTTTTAAAGAGCTGCAGTCACCTGCTGGGGAATAATCTGTGTATCGTAGCAATAACGCTGCTTCCGAACCCCGTGCACCTCTCTCCTCTGCCTCCCTTGCCGTCCTCCCTCAGCTCTGGGAAGGAGGTGTTCCCACCAGGAGGAAAGAGGGGGTGTCCTTCCTTCTTGGCCTCCCTGGGCCACACCGGGGGCGACAGCACCAACCCTGCCGTCGCTGTGGCCCCAGGAGGAGTCAGGGAAAGGACTCCCTTCAGGCAGGGGAAGGCGCGAAAGCAGCGGGCTGAGCACCGATGGGAAAAAAAGAGAGATGGAGGTAAAATTGCTTCCAAATTGAATGTTGTGCACTATTTTCCGTGTGGTGTCTGCGGTGCTCCTCAATGATTCCCTCTCGGGGGCTTCGGAAAAGCTGTAAATAGAATGAATTGCTTTTAGGGACATACTCTGATAGTTCACATCTCAAGAAAATATATGCTAATGCATGTAGACTATCATTATTGGGGAGACCTATGTACTGACTCTTTTATGTCTATAAAGCGCGGATTTCTGATTGCTCGCATTTTGCCAAACTCTTTGTCGCTGTGGGCTGAATATCTAGCAGGAAGAGGCGGGCTCAGCCATGACTGCATGCTGTGTCTCTGCTAGGCCAGGGCTGGAGGGGGTCTTGGTTTGCCCAATGAGAAGTTTTTTTATGAAAGCAGAAGCAGAGAAAGCACATCTCTAAGGACCCAAACAAAGGCCCAGCCAGTTCAGATGCACCTGCAATTCTGAGACTTCGGGGTGGTTTACAGGCATGGAGGCCCCCAAGGAGGGAGGGAGGTGCCGGCTTGGTTCAGCATGGTGTGATGCCAGGGGGAAGGTGGCCACACGTGCCTCACACCTCCGGGCTCCCTTCTGACCAGTCCAGGGCATTTTTGAGGGATGGACCTCCCCTTGCCCTACCAGCCTCTTCTGTGTTTTCTTCCACAATGGGAAAGTGGGTTAAACAGCCCCCAGCTTTGCGAGGAACCAAGCCAACAAATGGGGTATCAAGTGCAGCTTTCCCATGGAAGAGATGATTTGCTGGCGGGCGCCCACACTGGCATGCTGCTGGAGCTCCTGGGCTCTGCAGCCAGCTTCATTTAGGATTCACAAATACTGTGTACACTCTCACCCATACAGCCGCCAAAGGAATTCATTCTGTGTCATCTGTATTCAAATGAAACAATGTGAAAGAATGTGGACATTAAAAGGAAGAAGAGGAAGAGGGAAAAGGAAGACATTCTGAAGCAGGTCAGAGATTCTGAGTGGGGGGCGTCTGGTAGCTGATGACTTGATGAAGTCTCTGTCTTCATGTTCCTACAGAGCAGCCTTCCCCTGGCTCCAGCCCCCTTGAATGTTGCCCATACCTGCTGGCATGAGGCACCCTGGTCAATGACCCTTTAAAAATGCTGAATTGAGTGCCTGCAAGGTGGGCATTGACCTTAGATATGTATTGCTCCTAACCCTCCTTTGACGCTTCTAGGAAGCTTGGACATTGTGAGCTCCGAGTTGGACATTAGGTAGCAAACCTGAATGCCTTTGGGAACCAGCCTGGGGAATCCAAATGCGCCAAGCTGGCCAGGTGATAATTGGAGCCTGGTTGCCTGCCTAAAGCGCGTAGTGGTTCCTTAGTTCCAGCTGGTTGTTATTAAGTGGAAATTGTCAAATCTCCTAATTTATCAAAAGAAACCAGAAATCCTTGTTGTTCAAAAAATATGAAATCTGATTTTTAAGTGATGACAGCTAATTAAAAAAATTAAATACCGTGCTGGCCGACACAAAGACAATTTCAACAGCTTAGACCCTGTATGACCCCCTAAACACCTTAGCTTTCCCTCACTGATTGTTGGAGATCCCTATGGTCTGTGCCTCATACATTTCCAGGGTTGATTTTTCTGACTTGTTCTCTAAGTTTCCGTTGTTTATTCAGCAAGACTGTATGCATTTCAAGGGCAGAGATATGTCTTTTTTCCCCAGTAGTTCCCAGCTGACAGTAGAGGCTCAATAATTTTTAGTGAGTTATGACCTCACCCCATTCCATGAAAGATCTGAAGAATCCTACTGAAGTAGAGGCTACAGGGAAAATAATATAAATAACCAGGAGCATTGGGGTAAATACTTGAACTTGATCCATTGACTGGGTGCCTCTAAGGCAGGGTACTTATGTGAGATTCCTCAGGATCACATCCAAATGTCTTCCTTAGATCATAGGCAGAACCAGCGGGAGGAGAGGGCGCCCAGCACATGGGAAAAGGTCACAGATTATATGTGGAGAGAATGGCAGACCAAGCAAGCAAAACGGTCTTGGCGAAGGAGGCCCAGGGACTGCGAGGCCCAGAGAGCGGAAGGAATGCCCTGGGAGCTAGTGACGTAACATCTTTCCAAGCCATGGAGAAAAAGGGATGCATTTGGACCCATAGGAAAATCTGAACCGGATAGATCCCCACCACGTTCCCCATGTTTCACCTCTTCTTTGAGTGTCAGCGTTATTTCTCCCTCAGCCGCCAAGCTTCCTGCATGCACTCGGAAACAGCCCCAACAGGCATCTCTGTGCCTCGCAACACATGGCATCCACCCCCAGGAGGAGCCGCTTCACACCCTTTTTGTACAGCAAGGCTGAAATGTGCCTCACATCCCAGAGCCACCCCGGTTGCCTATGACAGCCACAGGAGAGGGTAACCACGACTGGCCTAGCTTTGGTCAGATGCCCACACGTGGAGTGACAAAACAGCAGCTTGTATTCAAACCACAAGGTTGATTTTGAGGGAGGAGTATTTCTCAGAAGACGGGGACTCTGTTTCTGAACGTGAGGAAGGATGCTGGCAGGTCAAACATCCCCTGAACTTTGTATGGTGACAAGCGGCTTGTACACGGGGAGCCGGCTACGCTCAGCTCCAAGTGGCCCCCGTATGTATCATCTCATTTGATTTGTCCCTCACAAAATTCTGTGAAGAGGACCAAGTGTTTAGGGTTGCTCCCATTTTACTGATGTAAAAACATGAGGTTCAAAGAGGAGAAGCAACTTAACCATGGTTGCGTGACTTCTAAATGAGCGATCTAGGGCTCAAATTTTGTTTGTTTTTAGTTCAATACCAAAGCTCATTCCCTTAGACAAGACGTGAGTGGGAAGCCTATGCATTTTCCAAAAACAAAATCTCTTATTTTAATATCACGTCTTCCTGAATGATATACAGCCATGGCCTGTAGATCTCTAACTTGGTTCCGGCTCCTCAGCTACATTCTGAAGTGTGTTGGCATCCCCGGAGATACACAGAGCTGATCTCAATGGCATCTCTGCTTAGTTTAGAGAATTTTTTGTCCACCCAAGATCAGTATCTGAAGACTCCAGCCCTACCCCTATCCCACTCTTCATTGTCCAACTTTGGGCATGTAGGGTACTCTGCCTTGTGAAATGCCTGGAGTCCTCTGGTCCAGAGATACCATTGCCTGTAGGAGAAGAGGAACAAGAGAAACAGGAAATCATTTAGAAGATGAGGTGCTGATGGAGAAGAAATGAAGTTGTATGTCTGCAGTTGGGAGCAGATGCAGCCTCCCCTGGGGGTGGCACAGCCCTAGAGAGAAGACTGACGCCGAGGCACAGGTATTCGGTGTCTTCCACCCAAAGACGGCGCGGCGAAGAGTCCTCCTCAGCTGCATCAGCTGTGGACTTACCCCGGCTCATGGTCTCTTCTGTTTCCAGGCAAATCATTCATATGCATCTTCCTTTCACCACACGTCAGTGCCCAGGGGAGCCCTGCATCGAACTGACCTGAGCAGGACCAGCCAGGCTCTGTGTCCAAGCTGCCTTGCGTGAGTAGTCAGCACAGCACAGCAGAGAGAGAATCACTCTCAACACCAGGATTATGCTGCTGCATCAATAATCTTTCCAAGTTGTGTGATACTATAACCCTAATTATCAATTGGGGGACCCCATCGCAAGGAGAAGGCAAGTAAGGTTTCGATTTCCCTTTCTGGATGAACCCTACCCCCCATCCCGCAGTGATTTGCGGTTCCCTGGGTTTGGCCTCATGCATAATTCAGTGATCCGCGTGGCAGGAAAACATTTAGAAAACTTCTTGTGTCTTCTCAGGAGGCTGGGGCAAAGGTGGCTTGCAGCTACTCATCCATGCAAGGAAAGCTATCTCTGCTGCAGCCATGGCCTCTCTCATTCCCATTTGGGGACTTGACTATGGGTGACAGAATGAATTGCTCTGACCCAGTCAGAAAAGAAAAATGCAGGTTGGATGAGAAAAATTGATGTCCCTCCAGCCTTTCCAGCAGTGCTGGTGGTGAGGAACTCCTTGGGCATTTTGCTTTCTCAGGAGGAAATGGTCCTGCTTTCTGTTGCTGATGAAGGTAGAGAAACAGAGTTCTCTGGGGGTCTTACGGGGGGACTCAGGTGAATTGGATCATCCCCAGTTTTACCCATTAATTCATTCCCAAAATTTAACAAGGGTTAAAAGAAGCATCTGCTATGTTCTAGACACTGTGCTAGGTCCTGGGAGGGTGAAGAAAAACACTCAGTGTATCAGGAGGTACAAAGCAGGGTATAGGTGGTTGCACTTTACACTTCTAATAGCTGAGCTGTTGGAGCCATTTATTCTTTGTACTCATTCATCAGAAAGGTCTTTCCTGAGCACCAGCTATGTGCCTGGGCCTGCACTCAGTGCTGGGAATACATCCGTGAACAAGACGGATTTCTAGCAAAGAAGATGAACAATAGTCCATTAAATACACGCACAATCAATGTAGTGCCAGGTTGAAATAAGTGCTCGGAAGGAAGGGGTGGGTTAGATAATAGAAAGTGACTGGGATGGAGGATAGCTTCGGATAAAAAGTTCTCTCTGACAAGGTGACACTCAAGCTGAAATGCATGGATTGGAAGAAGCCAGTCATGCCGAGAGATGAGCAAGGAGAGTGCCAGCAGCAGTGGTGTGCTGGTAAATGTTTCACAGCCAGCTCTCTAGGGGAGAAGAAAGCCCTGATGTACAGTGTTTGCCAGTTTCCGTGGTGTAAATACTCCCACACTGCCAATCTCAAGCTGCCAACATGGTACTGCTGAACACAGAATTGGGAAGAGATGTGTACAACAGATCCCACCAGCTTGCAGGAGTGGTCTTCCCCACACCACTGGGTGGCAGTTACCCGGCCACACTAAGGGGCAGGTAGAGAACAGGACCTGGTCAGTGTTAAGGGGTCAGACAACCAACACGGACCAGAGAGAATTCTCCGCGGCTGCAGCCTGAGGATCGGGGGTGGCTACACTCAGATACAACCACCAAACGTTATGCAGAACGCACACCCCACAGTTCCATGCAAGAGGCACTGCACCTGATCCCCCTGGTCCCACGGTAACATTGGGTGCTCCCATGCCACCCACCTAGATATGTAATAAGAGCGATTTAATATATGTGTGTGGGGCGGGGCGGATAACGCATGGTGTTAGGGGTACAAAAATGAGAAATGCAGGGCTCCTATCTTTGTGGTCTTTGCAGATGGAGAGAAGATGGAAGCAGGGAAAGAAAACTACCATTTATTAAACATCTCCCACTAATGCAAACTAGAGAGGCCAGGAGGGGGAACCACGGGAAGATCACATGTACTTTCTGCGTTAAAAGAATGGGTTTTTATAGTTCCATGTGACTCAGGATTTTCCAGAGGACAGAATATATGGGCCATATGGACGAGATGGGTGGTTTCCTTTGGTTCGGGCCAGAGAAATGTCATCTGATGAGAACTGGTCTCATCACCCTTCTAGTGAACACATTGTTCATCCACCACGGAGGCTTTGAGAGGGACCCACGAGGTCAGTGTGTACAGTTTGGCTATAGACTCCTCCAAGAATCAACAAACATCTAGAACCTAGAGAAATAGGTACCATCAGGGAATTGTCACTCCGCAAGGTCCCACAACAGGAACACCAAAAGACCTGTGAGAGTGGCTATTACCACTTGGACACAAACACTGTAATTTATAATATGAAATTCACATACAAGAGAATGTTCTCTCAGACTGGCACTTTGTGGGAGGTCCCAGATAGTAAGTACACTCCTTTGCAGGGCTGACCAATAATCATTCAGTGTCTGGCCTTTTCAAACTGCTTTGTCAGAAGCTCTACGAAGATGTATTGATTTGCCTTGTGTCAGCAATGAAGAGTTTGAGATCCTGGCAGGAAAACCAGGTGGAGAAATCTGCAGAGTTGCAAACGTGGGACGAAAGTCTGGGAGAGGTTTCGTGCCCAGAGGAGATAGTCAGACCTTGGGAGAGAGTTTAGTCCTTTCCGTCTAAGTGAAGAAATAACAGCAGAAAAAGAAAGACTGTTTATAGGAATGTTGCTATTAGGGGCAGGAAGAGGATTCAGAGAGGGAACTGAGTCAGAGATGTTATTTTTCTTAGAAACAAATGAAAAGAAAATCATGGAAATAAAGAGTTTTCACAAAGAAGCACATGGTTAGCAGATTCAGACATAGCCAAGAAGTTAGGAGACTGAAAACCGAGAAAAATGGACGTTGGAACAACTGATCAAGATGTCATGAGTCACCGAGTGGCAGCGGTTTCGGCCCACCTGCCTCTCTGCGGTGCTGTCCACTGTGTGTGGGGCTGGAGGGGGAATGTCTTCCTTATCTATTAGCTCATTTGATACTCATTACAGAGGAAATGAAGAAGGTGAGAAGTGAAGTTCAGATAGGAAATGGCTGATCCAGCAACTAAGCCCAAGTTTTCTGACTCGGACCCTTATTATCTTTGTTACTGACACAGCATCCCTCAAGAGAGCATGTTGGGGCCACTGCTGGGCCTCAAGGAAGGAGTGAGGTGCAAGGATGCAGTCAAGGTCAAGGAGACTGAGAGTAGAGCTTCAATTTAAAAGCCTGGGTGGGGAAGAGAAGCTGAGCGGTAATTGGAGGAACTTTTCTTGTTCTAGGATAAAAGTGATTTTTAATGTTTGGGACCAGGAAAGGAAGGATTGGGTAGAAAAGGGATGGAGCAACGTCCCAGAAGGGGAAGGAGGGAGATGGGATCGAGAACACGTGTGCGAGCGTGTCATGGCGTGTCACCTTGAGAGCGAAAAAGAAGAAGACCTGAGCTGGAGAAAAGAGAGTTTGAAGAAGAACCCATTGTTGAATGAGGATATGGTGAGACCATCTTGAAGGCTAAGGGGGCACCTGTTGAGTTGAGAGATTGAGAACAGAGGGAAGAGAGGAAGGAAAGGTGCTTTCTTGATGACCTCCTGACACCCTGTCATATTCCACTTCTGTTCCCTGGGGTTAGGGGGGCACCAGAGACTTCTTAACCTACAGTGACCACTGTTTTGTGCGGCACCCTTTCTTTGGGATAACTGTGTTATAATGTAAACAGCCCTGGGCTTGAACACCCAACACTCAGCATTTCTGGCCTCCAGAGTTCCCCTCAGCTTTATATCCAGGAATTCCAACTGCTGAACATTCTACCTACAAGTTGCATGGTTTTCTCGAACACACCAGGACTAAAACCATCATAAAATAACAGAATTTCCAGTGTTGGGAAGATTGCCTGGTCAGTCCTTGAATTCCCTTATAATAATCGCCCCGAGTCCACTGTTGATCATTTCCTGTCATAAGGAGCTTACTACTTCTTTAGGCAGCCTGTTCCACTCTTAAGCATGTCTAATTGATATAAAATTCTTCTATGTATTTGTCTTATTCTGAATTCTGGGAAATACAGAACAGAAAAATAAATTGGTCAATTCCTGTTCCCCTGGGAGGGGTCGTCAAAAGATTTGAAGACAGCCATCATGTCACATTACGTTTTCTATGCTTCAGGGCAAGCAAACCAAATTCTCCATTATTTCTGGGCTTCTGCGTATCACCTTCATTCTCCCCTGGACACCCCCACCCCATGCTGATGATTGTAGGTGTGCCTGGCTATGCCCGTCTTCTACCTCTTTCCCTTTTGCCTGAAGTTCTGCTCCCACTGGACCTGACCAGAGCCTCTTGGCCTCTAGTTTATTTTCTCTGTTTCACCCTGACACTGCTGTCAGATTAACCACCCTAAAACATGATTTTTTTTTTACAGGTCACTTCCCTTGTAAAAGAAACTGTGTGGTTCTCCATTTACTATGAGATGGAGTCCAAATCAGGCATTAAATACCCTCCAAAATGAGGGGTTTCAGTGTTTTTCTAAGCTCTTCTCTCTCCTGAGTATTTCTCTCCAATACAGTTTCCTCATTCATCTTTCCTTTTATTCATCTATCTATTCATTAAAGAAACAATTACTGAATACCAACTATATACCAGGCACTATGAGATCTTATGGGAATACAAATATGATAGAGACATGGTCCTTGACATGAAGGAATTCACAGTCTGGTGAGGAAGAAAACTACGCATGTTCATAAATGATTCATGTTATCAAACATGGTAATTACTAAATATCGCACCAAGAATGTGTATGGTTAGCAGGGAAGGAAATGACCCACTCTTGTTGGAGTGGGTGAGAAAGGGTTCCAAGAGAGGACAGTGGGTAATTGGAGATTTGAAGGATAGGTGGACGTGTGCAGGGTTAATAAGAAAAGTCAAAAATACCATGAGCAGAAGAAACAGCATCTGAGAGACCTTATTCTAGAAACCTCAAGTTGTCTAACATTTCAGCAGCAAGGGAATGTGGAAAAGGTGAGAGGAAGCAGGGGGGAGCTGGTACATCTTCACCAGCTCCTTGGGGCGGGGAGGATCCTGATGTATACAGCGCTTGCCTGTTTCTACCGTGTGACGTTTCCCAGTGTTGCTGATTTTAGACCACCAATGTGACATCACTGAACACAGAGCTGGGGAAAAAAATTGCATTCAATTGGCTCTCACAAACCAGAAGGAAGTAGACCAGACCATAACCAGGAAAGCTTTTCATATATTGTAGAGAAAATGAAAGTTCTTTGGCCAGGATTCTCACCTGACCCTGGTCGGCTTACCCACTGCACACGTGTGGGCAATACCGTTATTACTGACTCTATATAAAGAGCTCCACCCAGGGCTCAGGGCTGCAGGTGAGCAGAGGCTGGAGTGGTGGCAATGCCGAGGACAGAGACCGAGATAGCCGCGGGGGCGGAGAGGCCCAGAGGCACACACTGGCTTGCTGCGTGCAGACTCACTCTGGGTGGACAGGATTCTAATGCTAGACCGGCCACCACAGAAACAAAGTTGAGTATAAACCCTTTCACCCCAAGAATATTCCATTGTCATTATTCGGTCTCACTGAAGCAAGAGTGAACTTGCCTGTGGCTGAAACCCACTGGCAAGACATATGTTCAGGAGTTGGGAGTTTTGTCCTATGAGGTAAAGAGGAGTTACAGCTGAAGGCTGGCTTTGCCTTAAGGAAAATAAGTGAAGGCTGTTCATGTGTGTGATGGGGGCTGGGTGTGATGTTAGAATAGGAAACAATCAAAATTAGAAGACTAGTTAGGACTGTGGTTCTCAGCCCTGGCCACAGGCCACACATTAGAATCACCTATGAAATTAAAAAACAATAATTCAGAGACCTTAATACCCAAACTGATTAAATCTGGCTGGGACTGGGCCCAGGCCTCTGTGCATCTTAAATGCTTCTCAGGTGACAGCAGTTTATAGCATGAGCTGCAAAGCACGAGCTAGGAGACTCCTGCTCTGAAATGCATGTTTTCTTCATCTGGTTTCGTGTTTTGCCTTGGGAACTGCTCCAGTCCCACCTCCAAACACCCTTCACTGGGCTCAGTGCTGGCCAGCCTGTTCTTCCCTGCAGATTCAGGTTCTCCCTCTTTCCCTCTCTCAGGGTCCTTTTTTGCTTCCCAGCCTGGTCTCACTCAGAAGGAACCCGGTGTCCCTTGCTTGGTTTTATGCTTTGCTGCTACGAGACAGTCCCGCTACCCAAACCCCAACACAAGACCCTAAGCCTTTTTGAAAGTAGAGAGTGAGCAGAAGGCCCATGAAGGAAAAGATGAATAGCTGAACAGGTGTAGAGGCTGCAACAGCGGTTATTATGGTTACTATTGTATTATTATTTAATAATAATATAATAATGAAAATGAGAGAAGAGTTTCTGAATACTTACTATGAGCCACTTTCTAGGTGTATTCCATGTATCAGCTCAAATCTCCGAGCAACTCTGTGAAGTAAGTTATATTATTATCACTCCTATTTCATGTATGAGGAAATTGCAACACAGATAAGTAATTTTGCCAAGGTTAACAGCTGGTAAGCGGCAAAGCCAAACTTCAAACTCATGTGGTTTGGCACAAAGGACCATGTTCCTAACCACATTATCTACGTCCTTTCAAGAAATGCTTAGGTCTACCTAAGGGAGGACCTGGCCATTACTGATATATAGGGAGGGAGACGTAGGAGTCCAATTCCAAGTTGCTTGCAAAGCTTGGAGAGGACAGGTCCCCCCAGTCAAAACAGCAGTAGGTGGAAGAGATGTTCTGCAGGATATCAGTTTGAATGTGTTGAGTCTGAAGTGCCGTGGGAGAGTGGTCGTATATTGCGTATGAAGATACGGAGTTCAAGAAAGGAAATCAGAGTTAGAAAAATAGATCTTTGTAGTTGTCAAGATTGAGATGGCAGTTCAAGCCATGGGAACGGGAACAATCCCAACAATCACCCAGGAGGAGTTTTCACACTGTGAAGAGAAGATGGTCAAAGTCACGCACTCGAGAGACCCAGCAAAGAACACTGTGCAAAGAATTACCGCGGTGGCACAGGCATCAGGTGCTGGATACAGGAGAAGCCAAAGAGTGGGTCACTCCCTGAAGGGGACGATTGACCAGTAGAATCAAATGCTGCGGGGACACAGCTAACTGAGGACCGGAAAGCAATGAGTAGACTGGGATACTTTTATAGAGTCCAAAGGGGATGGGAATGACAAGCCTTGAACAGAAAGGTCTCATGATTATACAGAACACCAAGTATTCCCATTGTGGGTTTGGACGTGAGCATGGGTCACTCGCACCAGATGGTAGAATGGATTGGGAAGGGTGCCATGTAAGCAAATGGGGGCAAAAGGTTGCAAGGGAATAATTCAAGGGCTCAGTTGTGGATTTTATGGATGATAAGAAAAGAATGAAATTAAAAGGTAGTTGAAAGACAAAAGGAAAATGTGGGATTCAAGGGACTAGAGATATCAGTGGGATTAAAGTGCAAGTACAGTGGGAATGAGCAGAAAAGCTGGAACAGTGGTTATGGCAAAGCAAGAGACACTGAATTTTTCACAGTAAGGGGAGAGCTAGGTGATAAGCTAAGGGGAGAGTAGGGAGTGGCCGTATGAGTGCGGAAGCAATGTTCACTATAGTTGAAAAGGTCCACTTTGAAGCTGTGGTGTTCAATCAGCTCTTCAAAAATGCTGACATATCCCAGACGGGCAGGACGCAGAGGACAACTGATAAGTGCCTGTGAAAATGTGGTTATATGTGAGTCATCTTAGGGGTCTGCATAGGATTATAGCCCCTTCCAGATTTCATCCTGTTCTTTTCTCCTTCTTTCCCACACTGGAGTTTCACTCTGCTTCTCTTGTTTCCTTCACTCAGGCCACACCTATTCTATTGCTTGGGGTCCTTATCCCTAAATCTGGCTGCAGAGCGAAACTCAGTTTTTCCCAGTTCTCATCTCCCTGCTTCTCTTGAAGACAAGCCTTAGGCCCTTTTGGTTCTGAGAGCTTTACTGCTGATTGCTGTCAGGAACCAAATGGAAGTACCAAATGCAGGGGGCACACAGTTTCCAGAATCTTACACCATTTCCTGGGCGTGGTCTCCAGGGAGTATTTTCTGACTCCCCTCTCGGAGGCACAGTGGCACCTTGTGGAACTTGCTTTCCTCCTGTATTCCTGAGTGTGGGGTCAGAAATGAATCCCTTAGACTGTCCTCACCTTCTCTCTGGGGCAGGCCAATTTCTTCCAGTGTTATGTTATAAAATATAAAACAGTGAAATTCCCAAATACAATAGACACTTATGTCCCACAACTGAAATTAAACAGCAATTAACTTGTTTGCCATATTTGCTTCAGATCTCTGCCTTTTTAAAGAAATAAAACATTACAGATACAGGTAATGCTCAATTTGCTTCCCCATCTCAACACCTCACAAATATCCACTAATCTGAAGTTGGTATAATTTCCATTCATGTTTTGTGCTTTTACTATTTATGTGTTTGTCTATAAATAATACATATCCCTTTGCAACTAGTTTGTTTCTTCACTCAGCTCTATATTTTTAAGGCTTTCCATCTTGATATATGTGGGTCTAGTCCATTTATTATAATTTTTTATTGTATAGTATTTCACTGTGTGAATAAATCACAGTTTATTTGTCCCCTGATGAGGGATGGTTTGTTTCTAAATGTTCACCGTTACAAGCAGTGTTGCAGTAAATCCTTGCACATGTGTCCTTGTGCACATTTGCAAGACATACTAGTATCGAGTGTGTCGACAGGATATGTGCTAGAAAGAATATTGCAGTATTTAACTTTTTAAGAAACTGCCAATTATTTTCCAAGGTATTTAAACCATTTCTTATTTCTTCCAATAGTGTAGATGAGTTCCTGTTGCTCCAAATCCTTACCAGCACTTGGTATTGTATCTTTTTCATTTTAGTCATTTTAATAAGTGTATGTTCATCTCATAGCATGATTTTAATTTGTCTTTCCCTAATTACTAACGGTGCTGAGCGTCTTTTCAGGTGATTACTGTGTACATATTCTTTGCGAAGTGTCAAATCTTTTGCCAACTTCTTTTTGGTTTCCTGTCTTCTTATTAAGTTGGTATAAGTTCTTCATATACTCTAGATTAAAATTCTATGAGAAGTACAGATATTGAGCATATTTTCTTCCTGTATTTGGCTTACTTTTGCATTTTCCTAATGGCTTACTTTGAGATGCTGAAGTTTTTAATTTAAATTAGCAAATTTTCCTTTAGGGTTTATGCACATCTGTTTATGCTTTTTGTGTTTTATGCAAGAAATCTCTGCCTATCTTGAAGTTGTGAAGATTTTCTCCTACATTTTCTTCTAGAGGTTTCATAATTTTAGCTTCTATGTTTAGGTCTATGAGACACATTGAGTTAAGTTTTGTGTATTTCATGAGTTAAAGGTTGAGGTTTATTTTTTTCCATATAGATATCTACTTACTTCAGTGACATTTGTTGAAAAAACTTAACTTCCCCCACTGATGTACCTTGTCACCTTTATTGAAAATCAATTTACCATATATGTGGAGGTCTATTTCTGGACCCTCTATTCTGTTCTATTGATCCTATAAATCTATCTTTAGATGGATACTGGTGTATTACTATTTCTGCATAGTAATATAAATACTTCAACCCTGTTCATCTTTTTCAAAAACACTTAATCTAGGCCCATTGCATTTCCATATGAATTTTAGACTCAGCTTGCCAATTTCTACAAAAAGAAGCAAGCTGAGATTTTGATAGGAATTGCTTGAATCAAAAGATTAAATTGGGAAGAATCAACATCTTAACAATATTGAGTCTTCTGATTCATGACCATTGTATGTCATAACATTTATTTAGATCTCTTTAAATTTCTGCCACCATATCTGGTGGTTCTCAGAATGCTGATCATGCACATATATAGTTTCATTTATTGTCACATCTTTTCATATTTTTGACACTATTATAAGTGGTATTATTTCTTATTTAACTTTCAAATTGTTTATTCCTAACAAAAATATAATTCTATTTTCATTTTATACTTTTATCCTATAAACTAGCTAAATTATTTAGTTTAAGTTTCTACTGTAGAATTATTGGAATTTTCTATATACACTGATGTCATCTGCAAATTAAGTATTACTTTCATTTTAATCTCTATTTCTTTTTGTTTATTAAGGTATTATTGATATACACTCTTATGAAGGTCTCACATGAAAAAACAATGTGGTTACTACATGTACCCATATTATCAAGTCCCACCCATACCCCACTGCAGTCACTGTCCATCAGTGTAGTAAGATGCCACAGAGTCACTATGTGCCTTCTCTGTGCTACACTGTTTTCCCCTTGATCCCCCACACCATGTGTACTACACATAATACCCCACAAACCCCTTCTCCCTCCCTCCCCACCCACCCTCCCACACCCCTCCCCTTTGGTAACCCCTAGACCCTTCTTGGAGTCTGAGAGTCTGCTGCTATTTTGTTCCTTCAGATTTGCTTCGTTTTTATACTCCACAAATGAGGGAAATCATTTGGCATTTGTCTTTCTCTGCCTGGCTTATTTCACTGAGCATAATATCCTCCAGCTCCATCCATGTTGTTGCAAATGGTAGGATTTGTTTCTTTCTTATGGCTGAATAGTATTCCACTGTGTATATGTACCACATCTTCTTTATCCATTCATCTATTTTTGGGCATTTAGGTTGCTTCCATATCTTCGCTATTGTAAAAAGTGCTGTGATAAACATAGGGGTGCATATGTCTTTTTGAATCTGAGAAGTTGTATTCTTTGGGTAAATTCCAAGGAGTGGGATTCCTGGGTCAAATGGTATTTGTATTTTTAGTTTTTTGAGGAACCTCCATATTGCTTTCCACAATGGTTGAACTAGCTTACATTCCCACCAGCAGTGTAGGAGGGTTCAGCTTTCTCCACATCCTCGCCAGCATTTGTTCTTAGTCTTTTGGATGGTGGTCATCCTTACTGGTGTGAGGTGATAGCTCACTGTGGTTTTAATTTGCATTTCCCTGATGATTAGTGATATGGAGCATCTTTTCATGTGTCTTTTGGCCATCTAAATTTCTTCTTTGGAGAACTGCCTCTTCATATCCTCCACCCATTTTTTAATCAGGTTATTTGGTTTTTGGGTGTTGAGGCATGTATATATTTTGGATGTTAACCCCTTGTCAGATATGTCATTTACAAATATATTCTCCCATACTGTAGGATGCCTTTTTGTTCTGTTGATGGTGTCCTTTGCTGTACAGAAACTTTTTAGTTTGATGTAGTCCATGAGTTCATTTTTGCTTTTGTTTCCCTTGCTCGAGGAGATGTGTTCAGGAAGAAGTCGCTCATGCTTATATTCAGGAGATTTTTGCCTACGTTGTCTTCTAAGAGTTTTATGGTTTCATGACTTACATTCAGGTCCCTGATCCATTTTGAGTTTACTTTTGTGTATGGGGTTAAACAATAATCCAGTTTCATTCTCTTGCATGTAGCTGTCCAATTTTGCTAACACCAGCTGTTGAAGAGGCTGTCATTTCCCCATTGTACAACCATGGCTCCTTTATCATACATTAATTAACCATATGTGGTTGAGTTTATATCAGGGCTCTCTAGTCTGTTCCATTGGTCCATGGGTCTGTTCTTGTGCCAGTACCAAATTGTCTTGACTACTGTGGCTTTGTAGTAGAGCTTGAAGTTTGGGAGCATAACCCCCAGCTTTATTCTTCCTTCTCAGGATTGCTTTGGCTATTTGGGGTCTTTTATGGTTCAATATGAATTTTAGAATGATTTTCTCTAGTTCGTTGAAGAATGCTGTTGGTATTTTGAGTAATTGCATTGAATCTATAGATTGCTTTAGGCAGGATGGCCATTTTGACAATATTAATTCTTCCTATCCATGCTCATGGGATGTGTTTCCATTTATTGGTATCTTCTTTAATTTCTCTCATGAGTGTCTTGGGTTTTCAGAGTATAGATCTTTCACTTCATGGGTTAGATTTATTCCTAGGTATTTTATTCTTTTTTTTGCAATTGTGAATGGAATTGTTTTCCTGATTTCCCTCTCTGCTAGTTCATTGTTAGTGTATAGGAATGCCACAGATTTCTTCATATTAATTTTGTATCCACAACTTTGCTGAATTCAGATATTAGATGTAGTAGTTTTGGAGTGGATTCTTTAGGGTTTTTTATGTACAATATCATGTCACCTGCAAATAGGGACAGTTTGACTTCTTCCTTGCCAATCTGGATGCCTTTTATTTCTTTGTGTTGTCTGATTGCCATGGCTAGGACCTCCAGTACTATGTTGAATGGAAGTGGGGAGAGTGGGCATCCTTGTCTTGTTCCTGATCTTAGGTGAAAAGTTTTCAGCTTCTTGCTGTTAAGTATAATATTGGCCATGGGTTTGTCATGTATGGCCTTTATTATGTTGAGGTACTTGCCCTCTATACCCATTTTGTTGAGAGTTTTTATCATGAATGGATGTTGAAATTTGTCAGATGCTTTTTCAGCATCTATGGAGATGATGATGTACTTTTTGTCCTTCTTTTTGTTGATGTGGTGGATGATGTTGATGGATTTTCGAATACCGTACCATCCTTGCATCCCTGGAATAAATCCTACTTGATCATGATAGATGATCTTTTTGATGTATTTTTTTATTCAGTTTGCTAATATTTTGTTGACTATTTTTGCATCTATGTTCATCAGGGATATTGGTCTGTAATTTTCTTTTTTGTGGTGTCTTTGCCAGGTTTTGGTATTAGAGTGATGTTGGTCTCATAGAATGAGTTTGGAATTATTCTTTCTTCTTCTACTTTTTGAAAACTTTAAGGAGGATGGGTGTTATGTCTTCACTAAATGTTTGATAAAATTCAGCAGTAAGGCCATCTGGTCCAGGTGTTTTGTTCTTAGGTAGTTTTTTGAGTACCAGTTCAATTTCATTGCTGGTAATTGGTTTGTTCAGGTTTTCTGTTTCTTTCTGGGTCAACCTTTGAAGATTGTATTTTTCTAGGAAGTTGTCCACTTCTTCTAGGTTATCCAGTTTTTTAGCATATAATTTTTCATAGTATTCTCTAATAATTCTTTGTATTTCTGCGGTGTCCATAGTGATTTTTCCTTTCTCATTTCTGATTCTGTTTATGTAAGTAGACTCTCTTTTTTCTTGATAAGTTTGGCTAGGGGTTTATCTATTTTGTTTATTTTCTCAAAGAACCAGCTCCTGCTTTTGTTGGTTCTTTCTGTTGTTTTATTCTTCTTGACTTTATTAATTTATGCTCTAATCTTTATTATGTCCCTCCTTCTATTGACTTTGGGCCTCATTTGTTCCTCTTTTTCTAGTTTCGTTAATTGTGAGTTTAGACTGCTCAGATGGATCGTTCTTCTTTCCTGAGGTAGGCCTGTATTGCCATATACTTTCCTCTTAGCATGGCCTTTGCTGCGTCCCACAGATTTTGTGGTGTTGAATTATTGTCATTTGTCTCCATATATTGCTTGATCTCTGTTTTCATTTAATCATTGATCCATTGGTTATTTAGGAGCATGTTGTGAAGCCTCCATGTGTTTGTGGGATTTTTCATTTTGTTTGAGTAATTTATTTCTAGTTTCATACCTTTGTGGTCTGAGAAACTGGTTGGTACAATTTCAATCTTTTTGAATTTGCTGAGGTTCTTTTTGTGGCCTAGTATATGCTCTATTCTTGAAAATGTTCCATGTGCACTTGAGAAGAATGTATATTCTGCTGCTTTTGGGTGTAGAGTTCTGTAGATGTCTGTTAGGTCCATCTGTTCTAGTGTGTTGTTCAGTGCCTCTGTCTCCTTACTTATTTTCTGTCTGGTTGATCTTTCCTTCAGAGTGAGTGGAGTGTTGAAGTCTCCTAGAATGGGTGCATTGCATTCTATTTCTCCTTTTAATTCTGTTAGGATTTGTTTCACATATGTAGGTGCTCCTGTGTTGGGTGCATAGATGTTTGTGATGGTTAAATCTTCTTGTTGGATTGACCCTTTTATCATTATGTAATGTCCTTCTTTGTGTCTTGTGACTTTCTTTATTTTGAAGTCTATTTTGTCTGATACAAGTACTACAACACCTGCTTTTTTCTCCCTATTAGTTGCATGAAATATCTTTTTCCATCCCTTCACTTTTAGTCTGTGTATGTCTTTGGGTTTAAAGTGAGTCTTTTGTAGGCAGCCTATAGATGGGTCTTGTTATTTTATCCATTCAGTGATTCTGTGTCTTTTGATTGGTACATTCAGTCCATTTACATTTAGGGTGATTATTGATAGGTATGTACTTATTGGCATTTCAGGCTTTAGATTCGTGATTACCAAAGGTTCAAGGTTAACTTACTTACTATCTAAGAGTCTAACTTAACTCACTCAATATGCTATTACAAATACAATATAAGTTTCTTTTTTTTTTCTTTCTTTCTCCTTTTTCTTCTTCCTCCATTCTTTAGATATTAGGTATCATACTCTGTACGCTTTGTCTATCCCTTCACTGACTTTGGAGATAGTTATTTTAATTTTTGCATTTTCTTAGTAATTAGATGTTCTGCTTTCTTTACTGTGGTTTTATTACCTCTGGTGATAGCTATTAAACCTTAGGAACACTTCCATCTATAGCAGCCCCTCCAAAATACACTGTAGATATGGTTTGTGCGAGGTAAAGTCTCTTAGCTTTTGCTTCTCTGGAAATTGTTTAATTCCTCCTTCAAATTTAAATGATAATCTTGCTGGATAAAGTATTGTTGGTTCAAGGCCCTTCTCCTTCATTGCATTAAATACATCATGCCACTCCCTTCTGGCCTGTTAGGTTTCTGTTGAGAAATCTGATGATAGCCTGATGGGTTTTCCTTTGTATGTGATCTTATTTCTCTCTCTGGCTGCTTTTAATAGTCTGTCCTTATCCTTGATCTTTGCCATTTTAATTACTCTATATATTGGTGTTGTCTTCCTTGGGTCCCTTGTGTTGGGAGATCTGTGCACCTCCATGACCTGACAGATTATCCCCTTCCCCAGATTGGGGAAGTTTTCAGCAATTACCTCCTCAAAGACACTTTCTATCCCTTTTTCTCTCTCTTCTTCTTCTGGTACCCCTATAATGTGAATATTGTTCTGTTTGGATTGATCACACAGTTCTCTCAATATTCTTTCATTCTTAGAGATCTTTTCTTCTCTCTGTGCCTCAGCTTCTTTGTATTCCTTTTCTCTAGTTTCTATTTCATTTATCTTCTCCTCCACCATATCCAATATGCTTTTAATACCCTCCATTGTGCTCTTCAACGATTGGATCTCTGACCGGAATTCATTCCTGAGTTCTTGAATATCTTTCCATACCTCCATGAGCATGTTAGTGATTTTTATTTTGAACTCCCTTTCAGGAAGAGTCATAAGATCCATATCATTTAAATCTTTCCCAGGAATGGTATTAATAATTTTACTCTGAACCAGATTCCTTTGGTGTTTCATATTTGTATATGGCGCCCTCTAGTGCCCATAAGCTCTACTACCTGGAGCTGCTCAGCTCCTGAACCAATGTCAGGGGTCGCAAGGGAGTAGTATTGGTGCCTGGGGGGAGGAAAGAGCCGTTTCCTGCTACCTGGCTGCTATGCCTGTTTCCACTGCCTGAACCAGTGGGCAGAGCACACAAGTATAAGCCTCTATGGTTTGTGTTTGTAGTTGCTGTAGACAGGTCTTCCCTCTGGCTGGCCTAATGCCAGGGTAGGGTTTGCCAGTTTGCGAGCCAAGTGGGGCTGGCCGGGAGAAAGGTGCAGTAGGCTGCATATCACGGAGGGGGTCCTTGGAGCTTGTAGCCAGCCAGGGAGCTGGAGCACCTGAAGATGATCTAAGGAGGAATATTTCTTTTTCCTCCTTAAATATGAGGGTCTATATGGCAAAGCTCCCAACCTGCTGGGCAGAGTGCACCTGGACAATTTTGTCTACGTGTCCTCTCTCCTGAGCAGTAAGCTCTGTGCAATCCTTGCCCCTTTAGCAGCCCTCTTGCTAAGGGCTTCCTTGTTAGGAAGTCTCTCAGACTTCCCGCCTTTCTTTTGTCCCAGAGCAGCCGGATATGGATCCCTGCTTTCCACAAGCAGCTGGAATCTCAGCCTGTCTTAGCTTTCCAACCCCGTAATCATGAGTGTATCATGCAAGCACCATGAAATGTAGGTTTGTGCTTCCAGAGTAGATCTCCGGAGTCAGGTATTCAGCAGTCCCAGGACTCCACTCTATCCCTGTTCAATTTCTCTTCCTCCCACCTGTGAACTGGGTGGGGGGAAGGGCTTGGGTCTGGTCGGGCCACAGTTTTGGTACATTACCCTGTTCTGTGAGGTCTGTTCTTTTCTCTGGGTGTATGCAGTCTGGCACAGTCCTCTTTCCTGTTGCTCTTTCAGGATTAGTTGTATTAATTATATTTTTGTATTATATGCGGTTTTAGGAGGAAGCCTGTGTCTCACCTATCATGCTGCCATCTTTAATCCCCTAGTCTCTATTTCTTAAAAATAACTTTATTGAGTTATAATTGATAGGAAGTAAACTACATTTAAAGTACACAATTTGATAAATTTTGACATATGTATACAACCATGAAGCTATTGCCAAGATCAAGAGCATATAGTTTATCCAATACCCCCAAAAGCCTCCTGTGCCACTTCGTACCCTTCCACCCTACCCCCACTCCTCACAGATTACTACTGATTTGCATTCCATCAGATCAGTAATATAATCACGAAGAGATTGAAGTTCACATTTCCTGGGGCTTAAAACCCTGAAGTACATAGTATGAACTCTTTTTTTGTCTGGCTTCTTTGATTCAATATAATTATTTTGAGATCCTGTTGGTTGTACCAATAGATTCTTCCTTTTTGTTGTTGCATAATATTCTATTGTACACCACAGGATTTTCTCCTGTTTTCTTCTAGAAATCTTACAAATTAAAATGTTACCATTTTGGCTTACACAATTAGGACTAGGATATATTTTGTATACAGTGCAAGATACACATCAAAGTCCACTTTTTGTTTTGCATAGGGATATCCAAATGTTCTAGCATAATTTATTGAAAGAACCATCCTTTTCCCACTGAATCGCAACTACAACATTATAAAAAAACAGTTGTCCATATATGTGTGGGTCTATTTCCGTACTCTGTTTTAGTTCATTCATGTGTTTGTCTGTCTTCTCACCAATACCACAATACCTTGATTACTGTAGTTTTAGACTAAGACTTGAAATTGGATAGTGTTAGTTCTCCAACTTCATTTCTTTCCAAGGTTGTTTTGGCTATTCTATGTCATTTGCATTTCCATATGAATTTTAGAATCAGATTATTAATTTCTTCCAAAAAACTTTGCTGGGGTTTTGATTTGTATGGCCTTACATGTATTTTGTCAACATGCTTCCCATTTTTTTAGCAGTTGTAAAGAGCATTTAAAAAATGAATTTCTGCTTCCATTTTTATATTACTAGCATATATAATTGATTTTGTATATTGATATTGTATCTTTCAACTTTGCCAAACTAACTTATGAGTTCAAGTAGCTTTTTTGTAAATTCCATCAGATTCTTTATATAAATGATGATGTCATGTGCAAATAAAGACAATGTTCTTCTTCTTTTCTAGACTGAATATCTTTTTTTTTCTTTCACTCTAATTATACTCACTTAAAAGTTCTAGCTGAAGAAGAGTGATAAGAATGGGCATCCTTCAGCTGTTCCTGATCTTAGGAGAAAAGCGTCAGTCTTTTTGTCATTAAGTATAATTTTAGCTACAAGTTTTACATAGATATTTTTTGCCAGGTTGATGAATTTCCCTCCTATTCTCTTAGTTTGCTCAGAGTCTTACAAGAGATGGATATTGGATTTTGCCAAATACCTTTATATATCTTTGTGATGATCATATGGCCTTTTTTTTTAGTTTGTTAATATAAATTGTATTGTTTGATTTTTAAATCCTAAACCAACCTTGCATTCATGAGATAAAAGTTACTTGATCATAATATATTTTGTTTTGTATAGATTATTGGATTTGATTCGTTAAAAAGATAAGAAATTTGTACGTATGTTCATAAGGTCTGATGGTGTGTTGTTTACTTTCTTGGTATTACCTTTTTATGGTTTTGGTATAAGGGTAATGCTGGCCTTGCAAAATGAGTTGGTATATATTTTCAATTTTCAATCTCCTCTTCTATTTTCTTAAATGCTTTTTGAGTAGTCAATATTCTTCTTAAATATTTGGTAGAATGAAGCCAATAAAGCTACCTACTACTAGAATTTCTCTGTGGGAGGATTTTTAACTACAAAGTCAATTACTTTAATAAATACAGTGCTGGTCACATTTTCTATTTCATCTCTAATGAGCTTTCATAGTTGTCTTTCATCAGTTTTTTTTTTCATTTAAGTTGTAGAATTTATTAGCATAAAGTTATTCATAATATCCCCTTATTATCATTTTAATATCTGTAGTATCTTTCATTCCCAATATTGTTAATTTGTGTCTACTTCCTTTTTGTCTGTTTAGTCTGACCTGAGGTGTACAATTTTTTTGATTAGTGAAAGTACCAGCTTTGGTTTTGTTGATTTTTCTCTATTGTTGTTCTGTTTTCTATTTCACTGATTACTGCTCTGATCTTTATTATTTCCTTTCTCTTTGTATGAATTTAATTTGTTGTTATTTTTTCTAGTTTCTTAAGGTCTAATTTAGATCATTTATTTGAGAACTTCTTTTCTAATAGGCTTTTAGTGCTATACATGTCCCACTAAGTGCTGCTTTATAGCATCCCACAAATTTTAGTATGTTGTGTTTTCAATTTCATTCAGCTCAACATACTTTCTAATGCCTCTTTCGATTCAACTTTGACCCATGAGTTATTTATAAGAATGTTATTTAGTTTTCAAATATTTGGGGATTTTCCAGATAAATTTCTGTTCTTTTCTTCTGTAATATTACTTTGGACAGAAAACATATTTTGTATATTTTTAATTCTTTTAAATCTTTGACACTTTTTTATGGCCTAAAATATGGTCTATCTTGTGAACTGTCCCTTGTGCACTTCAAAAGAATTTGAATTTTGCTGTTTTGGAGCAAAGTGTTATAACTCAATTTGGTCAATTTGATTGATAGAGTTGTCTTTTATATTCATACTGGTTTTCTGTCTACTTGTTCTATCAATTATTGAGAGAGTCATTCAGTAATACAAATACTTCTTTATGCTCTCTCTGTGTAGCTCTCTCCTCTTCAATACTCTATTTTCCAGCTGTAGACTCTCTGGTCTTGGATTCTCAGCTTCATCTCCTCAATTCAGGAGGTACCCTCACCTCTGCCTGAATTCCCTCTCCTTGTCTGGAAACCTTCAAAGCAAAAGTCTGGTGCAACTATAGGGCTCACATTATCTGTTCCTTATCTCTTCACATTCACTGTTGTTTGATGCCTGATATCCAGTATCTTGAAAACTGATGCTTCATATATTTTGTCAAAAATTTTATTGTTTCAGGTGAGATGATTAATTCAGTTACTATTATTCCACTTTGGCAGGAAGCAGACATCCTGTAGGCCATTTGTTTGTTTCTGCATGCCTTATTGCAGTGGCTCAGACATTCAGTGTTAAATAGATGTGGCAGTTGTGACCACCTTTACTTCATTCCCAATCTAAGGGGAGAAGTATTCAGTATTTTACCATTAAGTATCATGTTAGCTGTAGGATTTTCACAAATGACCTTTGGGAGGTTGAGGAAGTTCCCTTCTATTTTTAGTTTGCTGATAATTAATTATTAATTTTCATAAATGGCTGTTGAATTTTATCAAGTGTTTTTCCCTACATATGTTGCGATGATCATTTTTTTCTCATATAATCTGTTATTTTGGTGAATTACATTCATTAATTTTCTAATGATAAGCCAATTTTGTATTCATGATGCATTATCCTTTTTATCTATTGCTGGGTTCAATTTGCTAATATTTTGTCAATGACTCTTGTGACTATATTTTTGGGGGATATTGGTCTATAGTTTTATTTTCTCATAGGCTCTTTCCTGGATTTTTGTATAAGGTGATTCTGCCTCATAAAATGAATTGGGAAGTGTTTCCTCCTGTATTTTCTGAGTTTTGTGATAATGGTATTATTTCTTCCTTAAATATTTATTCAAATTCACCTGTGAAATCTCTGGGCTTGGAAATATTGTTTTGGGAAAGCTTTTAATTACAAATTCAATTTCTTTACTAAATAACATTTCAGATTTTCTGTTTCACCTTGGATCAGTTGGTAATTTGTTTTTCAAGTAATTTTCCATTAATCTAAGCCATTTAATTTATTAGCATAAAAATGTATAATTTTCCATTATTTTCCTTTCACTGTCCATAAGACCTGGAGTGTTGTTCTTTCTTTCATTCCTGATATTGGTAGTTTATGTCTTCTCTCTCTCTTTTTTTCTTCATTTTTTCTCAGCTGGTATAGCTAAAGATTTGTCAATTGTACTGATCTTTTAAAGACACAAGTTTTTTTTGTTTCATTGATATTCCTCAATTGTTTTCTCATTTCCTGTTTCTTAGCTATCCACTTATCTTGATATTTCCTTCCTTCTCCCCACTATGGGTTGAATTTGTTCATTCCTCCCTCCCCCATCTTGACTACTTCAGATAGAAACTGAAATAATTTATTTGAGACCTTTCTTCTTTACTAATATTTAAAGGTACAGATTTCCTTTAAAGCACTGCTTTTTTTAAGTCATATTATTTGAGGTCTCCTTCATACACAGGCAAATTTATACTTTTTTTTGGTGCACAGTTCTACAAATTTCAAATGTATAGTCATGTAACCCCATCTGATCATATAGAAATGTTTCGATCACCTCAAAAGGTTCCCTTGTGCCTATTTGTACTTAATATTTTTCTTCTATCCCCAGGCTCTGACAGCTGCTGAGCTGTTTTCCATCCCTGCAATTTTGCCTTTCCCAGACATCTTAAAATGTTATCACAGAGCATGCATCTTTTTGAGGCTGCCATCTTTCACCTTGTATGATGCCTTTGAAATTCTCCCATGTTGATGTATGTATAAGTACTTCCTTTTTACTGCTGCACAGTACTGTGTTGTATGAATATACCACAATTTATTTATGCATTGACCAATTGAGGGACTTGTATTGTTTCTGGGTTTTGGTGATTATGAATAAAGCTGCTATAAAACTTCAGGTACAAGTTTTTACATGAACTGCAATTTTTAATTTACTTGGGTAAATATTTAGGAGCAGAATTGCTGGCTGTTACGGTAAGTGTATATTTAGCTTAATACAAAAATACAAACTATTTTCCAGAGTACCTAAATTATTTTGCATTCCAAAGTATGAGAGATCCAGTTACTCCACATCTTCAACAGCACTTGGTATTATCAGATTTTATTCATTTTAAAACTTTAGCTATTATAATAGATAGAGGTATCTCTTTGTGGTTTTAATTTGTGTTTCCCTAATGTTCAGCATATTTCCAGGTTCTTATTTGCTATCATAGCTCTTGTTTGGTCAGTGCCTGTTTAAATATTTTCTACTTTTTTATTGAGTTGTTTGGTTTCTTATAATTGACATATAAGAAATTTTTACCTATTCTATACACTGGAATTTTCTCTCAGTCCATGGGCTTTTATTGTCATCCAACTTAATACGTTCTTAAGAGCAAAAACCTTTAATTCTGATTAAGTCTAATTTATCTTTTTGTTTCTTTTTTTAAATTTTATACTTTCTGTGTTTCACCCTATACATGTGAGGAGTGGTTTTCAGCCAACAACTCAAGAGAATTCCTATGCTGATTTCTGGAGCTCTATCTGCAAAGCTTCCCCTCTCCAGTACTCTGCCTCACCAATTCCTGCCACCTTAGTCTCACTGGCCTCTGATATCCAACTTCTCAACCCAGTGAGACTATCAGGCTATTTCAGTTCCTCTCCCCACTGGCCAGAAGGTGCTTCAATGCAGAAAGCCAGAGTGATGTAGGGTCTCCCTGTTTTGTTTTTCTTCACTCAGAGTTGACAGTCTTTCCTGCCTTTTGTTCAGGGCCTGGAAAATGTTGTTTTACATGTCTTGTCCAGTTTTCCAGTTGCTGCCCTGGGAAGCTAAGTCTGGACTCTCTTACTCCTTCATAGCCAGAGTGGAAGGTGTGAGATTGTATGTTCATATTTTACTTTACTAGGTGCATTGCACAATTGCTTTCAATCTGTACTTTCCTAGGAATGTTTAAGAGTTCGTTCATCCCTCATTGACACTTATTTTTGTATACTGAACAGGTGTCATGTCACAGTTGATTTTTAGTTTGCATTTACTGATTACTTTTGTTGTGACATATTATTTTTTTTAATGTAAACTGCCCGTTTATATGCTTTAGCAATGGTAACCATATACCCTTGTTCACCGGAGATAATCCCAGGACATACTGAAGGATATATAAAGAGCATTAGATGTAGAATATTTATTGTGCTTCTTGATATTTGGATTTAATTATACTTTTCATTGGTTTATTCTTCCACAGACTTTTCTGCTTTCTATTTTATTAATTGCATTTCTTTTTAATTTCCTTCTTTTCTGCATTATACTTCTATTTTCTATGTGTGTGGTTAGCTTTACATTTTTTAACATGCCTGCTGCTTGAAAATTCTAAAGTCAATCAATATTTCTACCCTCTTCCTGAACAAAACAGGAAAGTTTGAACATCTTAGCTTCCAACTATTATGCTCTAGCTATTTTACTTGGTATTACAGTCTATTATGTTCTCTTCCACCTTATTTTTATAAACCCCAAATCAAGCATTTTCATGATTATTATTTTACATACTTAATGTTTGCCTATGTTACCTGCATATTCACCAGTTTCTTTATTCACTATTACTTTTTGTATCTTACCCTTTGCCTCTGGGCTTAATTTCTTTCTGTAATTTTTTTCAGTGGGATTCTATGAATTATAAAATGTTTTAAGCTTAAATTTTCTGAATGTATCTTTATTTATTTATCTACTTTTGAATGACAGTTTATATCAGGATGGAAGTTTAGATTGGCATTTATTTTTCCTCATTTTAAAGATACATCCCATTAGCCTCTGGCATATATGCTGACATGAGAGGCCTGCTACCCAAGTAATTATTGTTTCTTTGTAGGTGACTCTCTCCTCTATTTTTTTCTCTTTGAGTTTTATGTTCAGCGGTTTTACCATTATGTGTTTGGTTATAGATTTATTTATATTTATTCTGCCCAACCATTATGCTTTTTTAATATGATTAATCAAGTTTGTTCAATTCTGAACAACTTTCTTCTTATACTTTCTCTCAGTTCTTCCGTCCTGGAACTCCTCTTAGGCTAATTATTGTGGATTTACCATTCCATCCTCTGTTTTTACATTTTCCATATTTGCCATCTTTTTCTCACATCATACTCTACTTTGATTAAAGTTTTGTGATCCACCTTCTAATTCACCTACTGTGTTTTCTCCTGTTTCCAGCATGTTTCTGTTGAGCTTTTAGTTTCAATGGCTATATTTTTCATCTGTATCTGGTGTATTTTAAAACCTGTTTGTTCTGTTTTCATAGTGCTTTGTGCATATGTTAACTTCTACGTCACTTTTTTAAAATTCACTTTAATCATATTCTATTTTATCTTTCAGATTGCTATTCTATTATGTCAAGTTCCTGGTGCTCATTTCTTCCTGTTGGTGGTATTTGCTGATTCTCACTCATGGTAAACCATTTCCATATGTCTTCCTCTGATTTCCCTAGATCTTAGTTCCCTATTTCATTTTCTCCCTATCCTTCTTGAGATTCAGTTGTGTACTTACAAGATTATTTCATTTAAACATCAAACATTTACAGTTGCTTCTAGTGAGGATTTTCAGGTTATAATGGTTTAGCATCTTGCCAACCATGTCATAATTCTTCTTTCTTAATGACCATGCTTCCCCCCATATAGGTTAGTCAGATGGGAGCAAAAGGTGCCACTTTGTCTTAACTGGGTCACTTCTATCTTTGAAAACTTCAGACCTTGGTAACAACCATCTCTGTTGAACTCTGATTTTATTTCTAGCAAAGTTGTTCTTGTTTGGGCATAAAAACAAACCAAATGCTTGATAGGGGGTAGAGATTACTCCAAGGTCATGGGGGTATGTCAAGGACATTGAGGAGAAAGGGCAGCTGAGCCTCAGGATGGACTGGAAAGCTGTCAAGTGCACAAGCCGGGCTCACCCTGGATGTCTGGCCTCACCTCTCTGCACATCTGCCTTGTCCTTCTCTACCTTCTTCTGCTTGGCTGCCCTGCATCCCTGCTTCACACCTTCACATGCACATGACCAAACATGGCTATCAGTTTGATGATAGCCAAGCTCCCCAGGTTACTATTCTTCCATTCAGGGGCCAGTTCTAATCGAAACTGGTCTCTTGGTCTCCTTTCTCAACTCCTGGGGGAGAGAATCAGATTGGCTCTCCTGGGTCATTGGTCTATGATGGTCCTCTTACCTATGAACAAGGGATATGGCCACATAATAGAAACAAAGCCCTGGACCATTGTCCTATGAGAGGAAGAAGTCAAAACACAGGGTGACTGTGGATTGGGAAGACATACCTAAAAGACAGTTATCACATCCCTAAGCAGAAATGTTATCCATTGCGTCATTCCTCGCAGAGTGACCTGGAGGCTCATAGATGACATCAGTTAAGAGAGGTAGAAAGGGGTCTTAGCAGATGCTAAGCCTCAAATAATCACAGGGCATTTCCACATGAGAGAAAGAATAATGATCTAGAAACAGACATGGGGAAGTAGCAGAAAGTTGACTCTAAGATCCCTACCTTGTCTAGATGCTGCAGGGTAAGTGGAGAATAAGAGCTCCCACTGAGGGGACTACAGAGGAAGCTATAACCTCTGGGATCTGGGCTTTACTAGAGCCAGAAGCTAGGAAAAGTGTTGGTGACAACATCGAGCATATAGAATTTTTTGTGTTTTAACGTCATTAAGTCTGTGTGGGTTAGAGGGGAAGACATTGGGAAAAAAGTCAATAATGGGAGATCAGCTGGCAGGTAGGGGTAGGAGATGCAAAGCAGCATGGAGGGAATTCACAGTTGTACCTAAGCTGAGATAGCCAAGGAACCTGGCGAGAGCTGCCAACCTGCTAGATCTAGACAGATGCTCAGGGGTCACTGGGTTCCATTGCCTTTGAATATATCTATGTTTTATTTCTCCTCGTTTTTTGTTCTGCTTCCCCATTTTCATCAACCCATCCTTTAAGATCTAGCTCAACCCCCACTTCCTGTGTCAGGCTGTCCTGGAGCACTGTAGTCCACAACCATCTCTCCTGCCTAACTGTGGTCCTTCTGTTTTGAACCACTCTCTTGGTGGGTGCCTCTGGACCACTGTGTGCTGTCATCCTGAACTGCTGTCTACCTCCTTTAACATCAGTTAATACCCATAGTAGTTTATGTTTTGTTTTACCAATGAGGCTGCAAGCTCCATGAGAGAGGAGCATATCTTGCACTTCTTTGTATCCGCTGGAGCATGGTGGGTAGTGACCCCCACATAGCATGCATTTAGTATCTATTTATACTGCCCACCTGGGTTATGACCTTTGGCACATAGCTCTGTGACGTTCAGTTTACCTAACTGCAAAGCAGAGATAGTAACATACACTCTCCGCTCATCTATCTTGTCTCTCAGTAGATTCTTCTGGAGCCCCTACTTTGTGTAAGGGTGAGTTTGTGACGTGAAAGCTTATGAACAGGATCGTTGGAAGCATGAATGAGATAATGGATGAGAAAAATGCCATGAAAACCAGGAAGCACTTACAAAGGAAAGGCATTATTTAAACACTCACCTTTAGACATCGGAATATTACCTAAATTATTTCCTAAGCTCCCTCCTGAGTTCCTATAGCACTCTGAGCATACAGTACCTATATTATAGCTCTTACATTATATTACAGTTATTTGTGTACGTTTCCATCTCTGCCCCAGACTGTGAGCTTCAACATTGAATCCCCAGCAATTAACGCAATGCCTGCCACACGACAGGACTCAGCAAATACTGTAAATAAATTAATGAATGAAAAAAATCAGCATCCAAGCATTCTCAGACTATGAAGAAGTATTCAGACTGTTGCCTGACACTGACGAGACTTCTGTCCTAAGCATCTTGTGGAAAGAGTTACAAATGAAAAAAATAGAGAGATTTTGCCCTGAAGGAGTTTGTAAATGGAATTGAGAAGCAGAGCACGTGTATATGAAAAAGCCTTAAGTTATCAAATTACCTAAAAGCAGTTGTATTTTTAAACTATGACAGGCATTGATGGATTTCAGGAGACTAAGAGGAAGGAGGGGTTATCAAGAGGAGCTTTTTGGAGAAACAGGGAAATACGTATAGAGGCACTGGCAATATAAGCAAAATTCAGAGTCCACCACTTCATGGATGCAGGGGGCGAGCAGACCCCTGGCTACTTGCAAGGGCATCTGATAGCTCTAGAGCCACGGTGCTCATGGAAGATGTCCGGACACACACACATGCACATGCATGTGCACAGGCATCCACCAGCCCATGCATAGGGAGCAAGAGCATGAGGGGATCAAGACAGAAGACAGCAAAGGCCAGATCACGCAGGCTTAGTAACCCATGGAAATACATTGGGATTTTGTTCTGAGTGCAATGGGAAGCCACTGAACCGCTTGAAGCAGGGGCACAGTGTGACCCCGGAGGAAAGGCTTCATATCCAGCCTGCGTCATGGGAGTAGCAGCTGCTGGACAAGGTCTCAGGAGTGATGAAACTCCCATAGGACCCTAAACCTTTCACCTCGCCTGAAACATGGAAGTTGAGTAGAGAGATTGTGCACCATCTGGGAGGCTTCCTTCAGAGAAGGCAAACCACACAGAAAGCTCCTTCTCTCTGTGGGCTCCTTAAAAACCCTGGCCAATAAGTGGAAAACGGATTAAGACTTTTTATCTTACTGGGAGTTATCAAAAATAATCAAAGCCATCTCAGAATTACTCCAGACATACCAGGGCCTCTTCTGCATTGAAATACTTCCTACTAAGCATCTTGTTTTGCGGGTGTATTCCATTGTTTTCCTCTCAGGATTTTCCATTTGCCCAAACTCCTCCTCCTCTGACTTAGCCTAGCTTTCCCCCTACAAATGTCGAGTGCTTGATCAAGAAGGCATCTTACAGTCTATCTAATCCAGCCTGCTGTTGATAAATGAGTAAACTGAGATTCAGAGAGCAAGTGGTTTGATAAGAAACATGTAATCCAGCTCTCTGAGTCTCAGTCCTCTCCCCTTCCAGCATCCTTGGCTAACACGGAGGTCAAACTGGGTAAAGGTAGACTAGAGCCTCAATTCAGAAAAAGTGCCCCCACATTAAACAGTCAATTTGAAGTCTTGAGACTGAGACTCTGGGATGCGAGCATGGGGTGCCTGTGATTCAGTGGACGTCTCCTCAAGCTTCAGAACCTACAATTCAGAACCTCCAAAGGGGGAGGGTGATCCTAGGGGCTGAAAATCTCATCAGTGTTTTCATGTCTGCAGGGGGTTTCAGGTAAAAATATTTTGGGGTTGGGGGAGTTGAGAGTAAGAGCTTGCTCTTAAGTCATGGGATCCAAGTGGCCCACCTTGGGGCCAGGGAAGACAGAAGCCAGGCAGGGGTGGGCCAGCTCTCTGAGAGGTGACGGGGATGGACCCTGGTAATCCAATATCCTGTTGGCGCCACTCAGGGCTCCAGCCCAAATCCATCATTGCAAATGAACCAGGTGACAGGATTAAATGTCCCCTAATTGCAGTCCCCCTGGAGGGGCTGTGCCAGCTGTCTCTTCCACATGCCTAGCCCAGCAGATGGGAGATCAGATATCAAAAGGTCACTTCTGATGGCCCAGAAGGCAGCCCGGGTCCTGGTCACCTGGGCTGAGTGGAAGGAGGAACAGAGGGCACATTCAGGTGCTCTAGCGGGCCTGAGAAACTGAGTATCGAGTACCAGACAGAGGAGGACCCTGACTGGCCCCTGGGCCTCTTTGTGGTAAAGTCTGCACCACACCGTGGCTGCTACTTGCTTGTGCTCCTCATTCACCAGGAAAGGATTTGCCTTTTGCTCCAAATCCTCATGCCCTCTGGAACTTGCCACAAAAAAGGGATTTCTGTCCTAGGAAACTGGATAACCCCAAGGGTACACGGACATCTGCCTGCTCTGGTGCCTGCCTCTGGGCCAGCCTGCTTCTCCCTGAACCCTGCAGGCAAGAATTTCTCGTCTTTCCTTCCGGGCTCCTAGGAAGGACCCTCTGCAGGTTTGTTTGCCTGTGTATTTCAGCTTCCTGGGCTTAAATGCAGCACAGATTCTCCAAATCCACTGAGAGCCAAGCAAGAAGAAATGGGACTTACATTTTGGCTCGTGCTCCCGGCCAGGAGGAGCTGTCTGGGGCTCCCCGCTGGCCGGACAGAGAAAGCCCATAGCAAGGGGAAGAGCAAGGTGGCTTCTGGCAGGCACTGGGCCCTTTTCCTCTATGAGCTTTTCATTTGGGAACCCTGCTGCTGTCTCCCCTCGAGACCACTCTCACCAAAGGGAGCTGGGCAGTTCTGTGGGCATAAGATGCATTTTCCTTTAGCTGAAATCATGATATTGCAAAATCAGAAAGAGCAGGTGTAAGCCAAGGATAGTTCTCCATCCAGGGAAGGCGAGACAACAGGGCAGAAAGAAGGTGTGTGTCCCAACCCTCGCCGAGGCACTGGCGAGCAGGCATCTGGAGGGCCGCTCAGGACCCACAGGGAGAGGACTGCAAAAGGCTCTTTTGCAGAGACAATACTATTATGAGAATGGCAAGACCTGAAGACCTGGCTCAGGCCAGTTTTCCTTGGTAAAGCTGGAGTCGGGGTCGCCAGCCCTGGACTTAGAAGACGGTCTGATGCTGGCCCAGTTCTAACTGATTGTGTTTCTTTTCTTCATATGTTTGTTCCTTCATTCATTTAATAAACACAGCTTTTTAAAGGACCTACTCTGTCCTTAGAAATATGCTAAGGGCAAAAGTCACAAAGACCATCTGCCTTTGCCCTCGGGGACCATGTGCCCGTTTGCCTCGGGGGAGTCACTACTGCATTACTCTGAACGTCAGCCTGATTCTTCATCAGACCCACGTTGTGACACCTGCCCTAGGACCTTTGTAAGGTTCCTGAGAGGCTTACAGGAGTTGACCGAGGGAAAATTGCTCTGGAAAAGCTCTTTTGCAGGTACTATAAAAGTAAGCAGTATTTGCAGTTTGCTTTGGCTCAGAGAACCAGGGGGCTGACTTACCTCCATCCCTTTCTTCCTGTGCTTCCCCTCCCCTTACTCAAGCTCTAACCAGAGACTAGGTCCAAAGAGAACCATCCTATGCTTGATGATAAAAGGGACAATGGGATCTCTGGGTGGTCCTCTGGGCCCCCAGACAGGAGGCCGACAGTCCGGGATGCCAAACAAACCAGGTTATTTTGGAGCGAGTCAGCAGCAGAACGCTAGGCTGAGAACAAAGGACTTGGTCCATTTCTTCATCTCTGCCATGGTCATGCACCAGCTGAACACATCTCTAGTTGTGTCCCAATTTTAGGAAATCTGTCCCCATTTTAGAAATCTGGAATCTCAATTTCCCCTTCCCCCCTGAAAACTACTGAAGGTTGGAAGAAGGTGGTGCCTGGCTATGTGTTACGATATAGACCAGAGGGCCCAAATGTTGGCATTTCCTGGAAAACTTGTCAAAAAGCAGACACCCAACTTCTACCAGGAGAAATTCCAGTTTTGAAGGCTTGGAGTAGGGACCTGAGAATGAAATCTGATGCACCAGAAAGCCTGAAAAATCTCATACAGAGGCAATCCATATGGGCTCATATCTTGTCTGCTTTTGTTATATATTCAGGATAGAGCACAGGGTAGGCCCTCCATAAATGTCAACTGAGTAAATGAATTCATTAAAATATATCCAAATGCACTCAAGGAAAAAACAATGCATGGCAAAAGTCAGAATTTTTTTGGTGATTTGGAAGTCTTCTAGGATCCAGTTGTACCTGATTGTCTTTCTGACTCTATTCTCAGGGTACAAAATTGAGAAACCTAGAGCTGACCTTCTGTGCTTTCCATCTGGTTAGTTCTGAGTAAACGGAACTTGTAAGATTAGCTTCTCCTGTTTCTTCTGTCATCATTTATTATTACTATTGCATTATCTGTATAACAATAATAGTAAATGCTTTTACTCCCATTGCCTCATTTCCTCATTAGGGATCTTACAAAAGAGATAGGGAATTATTATCTCCACTTTACAAACGAACCAACTAATGCATAAAGAGGTCATATATGCCATGTATCCTCAATCACCCAGTTGGAAAATGGCAGGATCAGATTCCCAACTCAGAACTAAGCTTGCCAGAAGCCACTGCAGGTTTGAATCCAGGCGACCTCCCGGATGCATCATTCCAGATGTGCAAAGCAGAATGACGGAATCATTCACAAACCACCACGATGTGTCCCTTCACCAAAGAATCTCTTTTTACAGAAGCTCTTCATGTTAAGTAGGATCACTAAGAGGCTGAGTAAGAGAGATCATGTGAGGAACCCCCTCTGCCAATTAAAATGCAGGAAAATCATCTCTGAAAAGATACTGTAAATTAACAGGAAAACGGGATATGTTATAAGGAAATCTGGGTTATATGTGGAATTTCAGGAGTATCCCTACCATAGGAAAGGCAGGTAAATATATACACTCATATGCCAGACTTTTGCCAGAAATCCAGTCCTGACCTGAAATAAATTCCTTTCTTTTCTTCCAGAACATTCCAGCATCCAAGCAGTGGCACCCAGTCAGACCAAGGGCTCATGTATTTCCAGCCAGGCAACTTGGTCTGAAAGATTTCAATGGAATCCAACTGGATCAGCACAGCCTTAGGCTGGATCTAAGTGAGGCCCAAAGAATGAAAAATGATGGCAATTTTCTGAAGATTCTAAACTTCTGGATTTGGAAAATGTCATTCACATCACATATGAGGATAATGACTGAATATTTAGCCCAACCCATTGCCCTGAATATTTTAAGCAATGCCTAAATTCATGACTTTCTTTAACCCCTGGCTTTGGCCATCTTGAGCAGAACTGATCGATTAATTCATCCTCAAGTCAACTTGATTAAATAGCCTATCCATTCAGTTTAACATCTGGCTGTTCCAGTGAATGGGCTAATTGACAAAATAGGCCAATAATCTTGACAATGGTTCTTGGATCCTGAAGAAAGCTGGGGTAAAAAGTAGGAGCGACCAGCTTCGATGCTCTAAGGCGAGAGTTAGTACAGACATAAGCAGAATAAAGAGGCCCTGTTCTCTGCGGGTGTCTCTGGGCCCCAGACAGATGGACCATTCCTGTCCCTGGGGAATCCTGGTTGCCATTTGGAGCAGGCTGGCTCCCACTAGCTCTCTCGGCACCCACCCCGCCCTCAGCCCGCAGGCATCCAGGTCCCTGTCGGCTCTAACAGGGGGTGGGGATTGGTCAGGCCCTTCATTGGTTCTGAAATTTCTTCTCCTTAAACCAATTTGTTAGGTGCTTCGTGATTTACAGCCACAGTGGGAAATGGGGCTGGGTATCGATTCTGGGCCTTTTCTATTGCAAATGGGTGTCATGTTTTATGGTATGTCAGAATAATAGCAGTGGGCACTCTATCAATGTCAAATGTTAAAAACGATCAGCTATTGTGATGTAGGAGATTAAATATGAAAGCTTGATGGGTATATAAAAGTGAAATGGCAATAATAAAGGGATTTTTATGTTCGGCTCATTGCTCTCTGGAATCTACCTGGGGAGCTATTAGAGCCAATTGCGCAGATCAGTGACATATCACCACGGGCTAAAGGACGGGACAGGTGGGGCCCTCCCCGGGCGCTGTTCGGCCTGACAAAGTGGAATGGGAGAAGCAAGGTGGAGAGACCAGAGTCCATCGGACCCCACCTTTGGGAGCTTGAGTGTCACTTCTAGGATGACTGGGAAGGGAAGGTACAAGGTCACTGAGGCCCATCAGAGATGTCAGAGGTCACTGCATCCCTTCTTAGTCTCTCCTGCCATGCGACTCAATCACTGAAGCCAGCCTAGAGGATTCAGCCTCTTCTCTGGAGACATGGAAACCCCATTCTATACAGACAGTTACAACCGGAATAGCTCTCATTGGTCACCTTGTCTAGTCACCCTTCCCTTTTAAAACTCAGGGAACTGAGGCCTGAAGAAGTATAGAGGTATGCCCAAGGTCACACAGCCAGAGAGTGGCAGAGCTGGACCAAACCCAGGTCCAGGCCGGAAATCTCACTGTCTGTCCTCAGTGGCCAAAAGTGTCTGATGTTATAATCCTCTCAGTCAGTGCTGCCCAATAGAAATACAGCGAAAGCCCTATCCATGGCTTTAAATATCCTAGTAGCCACATTAAAAAAGTATTAAGAAATGAGTGAAATTAATTTTAATGTATTTTATTTAACCTAACATAATCAAAAGTCATCCTTTCAACAGGTAATCAATACAAAAATTGAGGTATTTTGCATTCTTTGTTCCATCTAAGTTTCTAAGTGTATTTTACAATTGCAGCCCATCTCAATTTTGAGTAGCCACATTAAGTGTTCAATAGCCACCGGCACCAGAGGCAATCATATTATGTTGCCAGGGGAACATGTGCATGACATCCAGGGAGAGGTGTGGGGCTTAGAGGAAAGCACGTGCACTTCGAAAAAGCAAAAATTGGAAAAAATGTTTAAAGCCTGGTTTAAAGATGCAAACTACAGCAGGAAACCTTGACAGAAATCTTAGTGAGGACACATCGAAGCAGACTGCCAGTCACACAGGAGGCCTCTCAGGGAAGGATGGGGGTGTGTCAGGATGTCTGGGGGTGGGAAGGGGTCTGAGCAATTTCTTACGTTGGCCAAAAGTGAGCATGAGTTTACCGACTAAGAAACCCACTGGACTGAGGGGTATTATGTAAAAATAAAAAAGAAACACACTAGCCCTCTGGGGCAGAGCGGCTTCTCAGAAGATGTCATCATAACATAAGTTACTAAACTCATCTTCTGAGAGAACTAAGTTCAAAACCTGCAGTCTTAGGCGGAGGTTGAATTGAGTCTTAGGCTGTAGGAGTGCAGGTCACCCTCGGGGCACCTGCTGCCTGAGGCACTGACGGCCCTCTCTCCAGCGCACGGGCAGGGGGCAATCTTGCAAGCACGCCATCTGCAGATGGCCCCCTCTGTGCCTTGCACATCTTCTGGAGATCACGACGGGTAGGGAGAGAAGCCACGGCTGCCAGCTTCAAGCTGGAGACTGGGCTGGTCAGGCTGCGGAGGTCACCCCACGGCCAGTGGGCTGGGGGTCAGGAGCCGGGGGAGAGCAGAGATCCAGAGCTGTGAGCTGCCTCCGTGTCGCCATTTCTGGGAGCAAGTCAGCCGTCCAGTGCACACCAGCCAGCCTGTGAACTAACACCAGGTCCCTTTCAGCCAGAGACTGACAGCTATCAAGCCAGTCAGAAGGGTAAATTAAGGTGTCCTTTTTTTAAAAATTTTTCTGAGGGGCAATGGTAGTTAAAATACTGATCTCCAAGGGACAGGTTTCTGAGCTGAGAGTGAACTGTCACTGCAGCCATCCTCACTCCTGAGCCTCGCAGGAGGAGTCTGTCACAGAAACCAGCAGGCCCCCTATAGACCTGCTTGTTCCCCGCCAAGGGTATCCTGGTGCAAGTCGTCCTGTCTGATCTGCCCCCCGGGACCAAGAGGGCCAGCGTGCTGCTCTGCACCAATTCCCCCCTGCAGTGGAGCCAGGGACCAACTTTCCACTTTGAGGGGGAGAAACTGCTCCCTCGCCCCTCAACTGCAGCATTAATAATTAAGTGGGTGCTTTAATGACACGCACGTCTCATTACAGAATGGCCTGGAGCACACACACGAAGGCACGGACCTTCATGTATATGCACAGACACATATGCTGGAGGCATGGCATCAAATCATTTAAAAACATTGTAAGCAAAAATTCAACATAAAACACAACAAGGGATGTATGTGTGCTGAGTTACAAGAGGACTTTATTAGCTGGTACTAATTAAAGCAGGTTATAAAATCGGATAAATGTCTAAAATTACTCACTTTGGTAAATAATTTAGATGCAAGTAGTTTGTTTAGAACTAACACTTGGTGGAGAAGTTCAAGCAATTTTATTCTTGCTTGGATAGCATATCAGGCGATGTCTAGGGAGATAATTAACGATGAGCGGTCTAAGGCGCATGGACTATCCTGCTTCCCAGCTCCCACCAAGATTTTCAGGCCCAGTAACTCAGGCCTGCTCCACCTCCGTGACAGCTGACCCCAACCCCACCCTGACGTGAGCCCATTCCACAGATGGGATATGCTGAGGCCAAATGGTGGCTCTCTGGTCCATCCAAGCTCACAGACATGTCCAAGATGGACACTGCCCACCCCTCACCAATGAGAAGGATGCTCTAGTCAGCATGCTCTTCATGAGCGCTTGGTACAGGGGTGTCCCCATGAGCCCTTGGTGCAGCAGCAGGCCCCATTACAAGCCTGCTGTTTGGGCCTCCCTCCCCAGAGCTGTGAGGCCGACCAGGGCAGAGCAACCCCATCCCCAAGCGAGGAGGCCTTCACCGCCCCTCTCGCCGGCCCTTGTCTGCTGGTTTCCTCATCTTCTCTACTTCTGTCTCCTCACCCCACCAGGGCGAGAACAGAGCCATGCAGTCACCCCCACGCACAATCCAGGCGCCGGGGCCTGCGTCTGACCCCAAATAACCTAATTTCTCTGCAGCCAAGAATATATCTTCCAGGACTGCTCTTTGCCTCAGCTTTCCTGTCTACCCAGAATGGTTCAGGGTCCTGCTCTGGCCAACACACTTTTGAGGGCAGGGAATGGACTACTGACCTCCTGGGCTCCACCTCATTTGTAAATGCAAGACAAGGAAAGTTCACATCTTAGTCAGCACTGAGCTTGCCTCCCACGGTTGTTAACCTAGGCGTACTTCCTGGAGGCCAGAAGAGGGGATTGGCTGAGGTGCAACGTAGAGAACATTGTCTGCTTCATCACACAGGACCACAAAGGATTCCCCCTCCTTTTTTTTTTCTTGTTCTTAAAGTTTGAAGCTAATTCCACTGTGGGCCCAAGGAGGCGCTTTAAACTTCACTTGCTTCAAAGTTTAAATGGGAAGACTTGACAGGTATGCTAATGCTCCTGTATTAAGTCTGCAGAAAATGACATTAAAGGTATTGGCTGAAGACACAGCTCAGTGTTTGAGCAATTTAATGAAGTGTTACACACAAGCTGACCTTGTAGAAGGAGAAGCTTGCGGCTCTCTCAGCGTTTCGGAAGGCCCTGGCCACTCTGTTTGACATCTGAGCTTGACACCAACCCCAGACTCATTACTGTCTGCGAGGTTCTGGGAGCCGCCAACGGGGAGACCAGCCTTTGCTTGTAAAGTCCAGTGACAGAAAGGAGAGGTAAAAACAGTGCCTCCTGATCCTTGGCTGTGTGAGGCCAAAGGTGCTGGTTTGAATGACATGTTCAGTGTTCATAAACATGGGCAGTGGTCCCCCGGGGGATCCAGAACCGGAGGAAAGGAGGGGCTCGTGGAGCGGGCAGCGTGGACAGCATTGGTCGAGGGTAAAGGCCAGAGCTTCCAGCGGCATCTGATCACCGGGCATGCTGATGGTGCTCAGGGGGTGGGTCTCTGGCCCAGAGAGTCCCAGACAAGGGACTCTCCAGAGATGGAGCCCCCGAAAAAGATAGATTCCCAAGACCCTTACAGCAACCTCATTCACTCACTAAATGCTATCAAGATGTGTCACTTCTGCGCTCTGTCACTTCCCTCTCCAGCTGCACCCACCCACTATGCTCCAGCCACACTGGGCTGCCGGCTCCCGGGGCAGTCAGAGCTCCTCCCCATCCCAGGGCCTGTGCATGTGCTTTTTCCCCTTTGCCTGCCATGCTTTTCTGAGACTTTCATAAGGGAGCCACTTTAAGCCCTGTGGTATCAGCTTACATCCACTCTCATCAGAGAGGCACATCGCAGTCCATGGAGAGGCATAAGGCCGTGGGGTCTTACTGGGTACCTAATAACTAGTAATCACTGTATTTATTATGCTTATGACCCTTTACCTTTGCTTTGAGTAAAGCATCATACCTTCCAAAGTTCTCTCAGATATTATCCCATTTGAGGTTCCAGGCAACCCCCTAAAGCAGACAGAAGACTTCCTGGCTATTCTCACATAGAGACAAGTAACCTCAGGCCAGTAGAAGCCAGGAGTGCCTAAGGAGACCATGTGGGACCCAGACCAGGGTCACACCATCTGACTCGCACAGCAAGGCGACCACCATAGCTGCAAATGGTCCACATGTCTCTCCTCATTGATGAGGGGGGCACACACTGACAGGCCCAGCCTGGGGCAGATCTGAGTGCCTCAGCCTGGGGGGAAATGGGGGGGGGGGAATGCCCAGCATCAGGGGCAGCTGCCCCTTCCTCAGTCCCTTGGGGGGTGGGCACCCACGTGCACATGAACACACGCATACACACACGGGCAGCTCTGCCCTCAGGGACCCATTACTCCAGACCAAGCCCAGGGGCCCATGAGCTGCCTTCACCAGCCCCTCTGCTCTCTGCTGCATGTTTTTCCGTACCACCTCCCTCAGCCTGCACTCATCACCTGCTACATTCCCCCAACTGCTTTGGTAAAGGTGCTTGTTCAGGCAGAATCCTTTGGAGGACAAGCTACGACCCAGGCTTTACAGGGAAGAAATTCAGGGACCCGAACATCTGCTGAGCCCTCCTCTGGGCCCTCCCCTCTGTTCAGGCTCTAACATAATCATAGGCGCCACTGAGCTCAGGTCCTGTGCTCGGCCACGTGTGCTATGTCCCTTCACTCCACAGCTCTCTGATGAGAGGTGCCATCATGCTCCCATGTTTCAGGTGCGGTGACCAGGATTAGAGAGGGAAATGGCTTGTCTAAGCTCGCACGGTAATGGTAGTGGGTGCTGTGACCTGGCTGTGAATGCAGGGCTGTCTGACTCAGGGTGCTGGAAGTCAGAGCCCCAGGAGCAGGGTGCGCATCGTGACCTGTGGGAATGGTGCCGCTGGAGGTGGGTAGGGCACAAGCCAGGCGGCTGCACTCAGCAGTACGGGCTGGCTCCAGAGACTGGGGACTTAGCCTCCACGATATTCGGTCTCCTGGCAATGTCTGCTTATGAGTCCCAGCAGCACGGCCGGAGAAGACAACAGGGGGGAACTCCGTGTCTGCTGAGCCATGTGGTACAGAGCTCACGGGCACCTTCAGAAGAGAGGGACTTTCAGGTTTATAGTCACACAGGTCTTCATGGAGAAAGTAGAGCTTGAGATGCCCGACCTCAGATGGATTCTAATCCCTCTGCACTTCACAATGACCCAGTGGTAAAGTTATCATTGTTATTATCATGAAAGATTGTGTGCCAGGCCCCATCGTAAATATGCTACATCATTATCTCATTTCCTGTGTATAATAACCCTGAGAGGTAGATGAGGGAAGAATGAAGCTCACACCCTTCCTATGCTCTTCTGCTTCCATGTCCAACGTGGTGAAGTAAAAAGAATAAGGGCTTTGGGTCTAGCAGACCCACAGCGGAATCTCGTAGGGCTTCTGTGCAAGTCTAGGCAGGAGTGGGGGAGAAGAGAGAGTGCAATAAGCATGAGACAAACATGGCAGAAACAAACACATTTAAGGCACGAATGAACGGTCTTAAAGTCGGAACCCGAGGTCTCAGGCGCAGCTTTGGGGAACTTAGTGCAGTGGGTGAAACTGCAGGCTTCAGACCTGGACCCTGGGCTCAAATCCCAGCTCCACTATCTACAAGCTGTGTGACTCTGGACGAGTTGACCCACTGAACTTCAGTCGCCTTTCCTCGACAGTGAGGAGGACTACGGCATCTCCTTGCAGGGCTGTCATGAGGACCAGGATTACGCATGCGAAGGGCTCGCAGCAGTGCCTGCGCCCTGACCGTGTAATGTGTTGGCTGCTATTACTCTGTTTATTGAACACCTCTTCTGCACCAAATGCAGTGGGAAATGCAAAAACGAACCAAGCTTAGCCTTGCCGTTGGTCAAATGATGAACACATCCCAGAAAGGTACCACGTATCATCTCTGACGTACAAGTAAAGCATTTACAGAGACAGATCAGTCCTGACTGGGTGGGGTCCGTGATGGAGAAAGAATTTATGCTGGTGCCTGAGGCATGGGCAGGGTTCTCATGGATGGGGATAAGGGATGGGAGGGCAGTGGACAGGTATAGTGTTCTCACCCTGCCCATTGGGTGTCAGCCAGTAGGGTGCCTGATGCACCCTGGATGACACATGCATAGGAGAGAACAGTCAGACCAGCATTGCCATAGATCATAGAGTAAGCCTCCGTTCCAGTCCCAGGGAAGAACTTCCCAGCACTTTCATAAATATAAGCCTATCCCTGTGTACTTTTCATTTTGGAGCCCTTCTGCAGACCCAGACTCACCCCCACTGCATCCAGGTCTTTCTGCAAAAGGAAGTGTAAACAGACATGAATGGCGCCCACACTCATGGCTTTGAGTCCACAGCTCAGGCATGATTAGAAATGGGACGCAAGGAGAAAGTTTCCTAAGAGGCAGCGTGAGCTGGACTCCTGGGCCCAGTCCATGGCCCACCTTGCTCCCCTGGACTACGAATGCCTCCTCCCTTCTCTCCCACCCCTTCCTTTCCTCTCTATTCTCTGGTCTTCTTCCTTCTCCTATCTTACTTACTTTGCTTTCCTTCCACCCTCCTTCTTCCCTTCCTTCTTCCAGCCTGGTGCTGTTTCTGGACTGTGATTAAGAACCCCACCTGCACCCCACAAACATACACACAACATCTTCGCCATCCTACTTCATGAGCCTGAGACTCAGTTTTCCTTTTTCCTGGACTGTGGATAGATAATGCAGCTGGTGGCAGCGAAGAGAGAGAAAGAAGAGCAGACATCATCCTCGGGCCAGGAGACAGGCTCCTCTCCTGAGGAGAAAAATGAAGCCAGGATGGAATTCACTCACACACCTTTTGAAGGGACATGGGGAAAGTGGAGAGATTTTTTTTTTCTCTTTCTCCATCAGGAAAAAAGCTTTTAAAATAAATAGCTGACAGCGTCTCTTATTTGAGTAATTCTTCTGTGGTTATAAATGTGCCACTCTAGGGTGCTTTATTTAGAAGTTAGAAAAAAAGTGTATTCTCCAGGAAAAGCTCAGCTTCATCCAGGAGAGCAAAGCTCCTTCTGGCTCTCCTGACGCCCAGCCTCAGACAGTCATATATTCTCCTAGAATCTGATCTAGGTTACAAAAATAAAAAAAAAATTAAAAAAAAGAAAGAAAAAGGTAGGGGGGAGAGACAGCTGGTTCTCCCACACATCCGACATTTTCCTTTATGCCTGGTTTAACTTTTCATGACAGCCTGGGTTCACTCCATTGGAGAATTTCTCTCTTCAAATGAGCTTTGTGTTTTATGTTTGAAATTTTTCTTTAGACAAACCTGGTAATTTTTCAAGTTAAAATGGGTACACTTAAAGCACTTAGGAGGTGTAAGGATCCATCTGATTGGCACATACATCTGAGGTTACTTATGCTAAAGTCCCCATATCTAACTGCACTCTTAAAAAAATTTTTTTAAGCATGTGGCATATTTTAATTTGTTTTTAAGCAAAACCCCCCAGACTATCAGTTTCCTAAGCAATTGATTAGCATCTCTGCAGATGCCCCACGTTTTCCTGGTGACCCAGAGTTGTGAGGCTGTGTTTGGAGTGAACCAGAGCTCACCTCAGAGTGGGAGAGAGAAGCAGGGTGATTTGCGTCCTTCCTGTTCCCATAGGGAGATAGATTTCCCCCTGACCGCTGGCATCCACTGCCCCGTAGGCCAGGGGCTACTCGCTGGGCCCATGTCTGGCCCATGGACTTCTGAGCCCACATGGCATCCTACACGATGTAGACTTTGGAGCCCAGGACCTGAGTTTGAGCTTGACTTGCCCTTTACTGACTGAATCACCTTAGAATGCCTGCTTGACTCTGTGCCTGTTTCTTTCATCTGTGAAAAGGAGTTAACAGAATATCTGCGCTATGGATTATAAGGAGTGGGATAATACATGTGAGGTGCTTGATAAACAGTGCATCGTGTGTGATTTTATTGGTTGATTTAACATAGTGGGAACAGATTAACAACCCGCCCCCTTCAGGCCCTGAAGTGGCCAGCCAGGGGCAGGCAGGGCATGGGGTTGGAGCCCTCATTCCCACCACATCATACCCTGAATTCCAGAAAGAAACTGGGGTCAGGACAAACGTACAGGCACGCCCTCTGCTGGCTGGCCCCCTAACCCTACGCACTCTGAAGTTTCAGGGGCATCTCTGACCCATGTGAGCTGCATTCCTCCCTCACCTATACCTTGGGAGCTGGGCACACTGACGCCATGTGAGCGATCGCAGCCAGCAGCGCGGTAGGGGTCTGTTATCTCTAGCTACACCTGCAGTGTGGTCCCCAGTCCAGCAACATGGGCATCACCTGGGAGCTTGTTAGAGAACAGATTCTGACTCCCATCCACACTGACAAAATCACATTCTGCACGTTAACAGGACTGAGGGAAGTCATAGGCCCGTCATAGTTTGAGGGGCACAGCCTGGGACCACGGGATGTACAGGACCGACTGCGGCAGAGGGATGACCCGCCCTCCACCGTATCCCACCGTGGGGCCTGGAGTTGCCGAGCCAGAGGCGCTGCCAGGCAGACACCGGCTCCCAAGGCACTGATATGGTCACATGGTGACCTCCAGCCTCTTTTTCTCTCACATGTGCCACCACAGGGACCAGGTTTGAGGAGAATGGGATAGTCAAGGCTTGGGACGAAGGACCCCAAGTTAAGCTGAGTTCTGGATGGAGAGCCTAAACACTTGGCTAAAAATCTTCCTTCTCTCCAGCGCTCAGTTCTGAATATATCCCATCACTTGATCCTCAGAGTACACCTGGATGGAGGGGGCAGGCAGGTATTCAGAGACGTAAAAGGATCTGCTCAGTGTCGTGAGTAGACGGTAGGGCGAGGGCAAGAGCTGTGGCCTGGTCTGCAGAGTGATTTACAAATTTGTGTTGCTTTGATGAAACCCGGATGGAATTTGAAGGGCTTCCTCGACTAAGAGATCTGTGGATTCTAGAGATATTGGACAGAGCTTTGCAGCTCAGTCAATAGCCGATCAATTAATTTAGCCTTCCAAATAGCCTCATCCACTCCCCCAGGGCTTAGAGACTCACCTCCTGGTGTGGAGTCAACACAGCAGACGCCACTCACCAATCAGCCCTCAGCATTGACGGAGTGCCCACTATGGGCAGCACACCGTGCTAGGCCGGGTGGGCAGGGGGCGAGGGACACAGTAAACAAATGTGCTTTTGGAACTATAAAGGAGGATGGTGTCCAAAATGCTGTTCAGTGTTCTGGAGAGAGAGATATGTCCAGTATATGTCTACTCGAGTTTCATGCCAGCAAAAATAAATTGTCTCGACAGATGAGTGTGTATGTTTTCTTTTGTTAGAAAATAAAAAAACTATCTACCTCAATGAATATCCCTCTTTTGCCTCGCTTGCCAGAAAACCCAGAGTAAATCTGCTCAAACGGTGTAATCGACTCATTTCAGATGCCTAAAGAGCATCTCCTGCTTCTGCATCCTTCCTTTCTGTTTTGTGTTTTGGTGTGAAACCGCTTTGAGTCTTTCTCTGAAAATACGTAGGGCACAGAACACTCACACACAACTTGGAGGTGTTTTCTATTCCATTTTGTGATAGAAGAAAGGCATGCATGAACCTCATCAGACGACTGATGAGGCTGGAAGCCCAGACTTAGCATCGAGAGGCTGGTGTCTCAGGTATTCCGATGATCCAAAGGGTGATGTCGTGCAAACATTTTACCTTTCTGGGCTGTGGTTTCCTCTATTCACAAACGAGGAGGTTAGACTAGCTCTGAAATTCTACCAAGAGGAAAAGGGAAACCACAGAAGGAAAACAGGTACAAGTTAGTGGAGATGCAGAGAATGAACTGCATGAATGTAACTGGTTGCTGTGTTCAAGAAGAAGCGCTCCTGAAGCCTTGGGCCAGGTGATGAAAATAAGATATCAGTGTGTGTGTCCTCATTCAGGCTGGAGGACAGGGGGAAGAGGCTATTCAAGTTGACGAAAGAGCAGATGAAAGAAAAAATGGTCACAAATTCTTCCCTTCTGGCCTCTGACGCAGAGGTGGAGTCCGGGAGTCTGTTCCCCCACTTCCTGACCCGAGTAGGCCAGACAAGTTTCTTTGGCCAGTGGGGCCTTAGCAAGTAGGACGGAACAGGGGCTTGAAAGCTCGGTGCTCTCGTTGTTGGCCCTTTCTGCTTCGGGCACCCACTTGCCTGAGCTAGCCTGCTAGATTATGAGAGACACATGGCCCCCTCATCACCTTAGCCAATCACCTGCCAATCAGCCCCCAGCCAACCCACCTGCCTGCCAGTAAGCCCGGCTGAGATCAGCCAAGCCCACCCCAGGTCAGAATTTCCCAGAAGAACCATGACCTAAAGAAATGGCTATGGTTGTTTGAAGCCACTAAGTTTCGGGGTGGTCTGTTGTACAGCAAAAGCTAACTGATAATGCCAGTTAGGAGGGCATGGCTATGCGAAGACCTGTGAGAACTGGAACCAGCAAATCCCAGCTAAGGAGCCTGCTGGGACTAGAAGGCAGCTGAGGCCTTTTTCTCTCCATTTGCAAGCTGGATGACATCACACCCTCCCAGCCTTACGCCGGTCCCCACTCCTGTTTTCTCTTCTTATACATCACGCTTCCAGCAGGGGCAGGAAGGAGACTTCCCATCCTGGAGCTGCGCACCTGCTAAAGGGAGAGAGAGGATTCGCCGAGGAGGATCTGTCAGAGGAGCAGGATGCACGGTAGATAATTAACCCATCCTCCTACGCAGCCCGGCTTCTGACAAAAGGAGCCGTACAAACCGAACCGGCAAAATTATCGGGTGCTAATCTCCCAGCCCCTCCCTATTGCTGTCCCTTACTTGGCCAGCACCTGGCAGGGCCTGTTAAGCCATCACCTTCTCTGCCTCCCTGCAACTCCCCAGCCCTGTCGCCACTCTCCTTTTCTCTCTTTCTCAAGTTGCTACTGCAGAGGCATCATGGAAAGAATCAAACAGGGACAGGTCCTATTGTTCAGCAAAGAGGCAAGAAAAAAATAATCAAAAAAGCAGGGGACTTAAAAAAGACCAGAATTATTTCTCAAATAGAATGGGAAAATCTAACATGCCTTATCACTACGGAGAGCAAACACTGCAAACGCCCAGGCCTCTGACTGGCAAGCGGTTGTTTTGAATAGACGCATGACATTGTCAAGGAACCTGCTATTGTGTTGCTGAAAGGCACTTGCAACATTGCATAAAAATCAGGCATTCGTGTCACCCTTACACTAGTCAAACCTGTGGGGTTTTTTTTCTTTCTTTATTTCTTTATGAAAGAAGAAAGAAGGAAAATAAGAAATGCCCCCAGAGTAAGACCTTCAAAGCCAGAAAAACGCTATTTTTGAAAGACATCGGAAAGTGGGCACCCGAGCAAGCCACCAACGAAAGAGGCATTCTGTTTGGAAAAGATGCCGGCGGGGCAGTGGGGAAGTAAGAGGTTGCTCTGGGGCTAAGAGTCATGGCTTTTTTCACAGTTAGAATTCTTCAGGCTTGACTTGTCCAGTCCTTCTAATCTGGCTGACCCTCTGCAGTCATCCCCTCTCCTCTCCATCACTTCCACTGAGGGCTGTTGTGTAATTTACACAGGTTGTTTTCCAAGACCTCTAGCCTGTTTTTCTCATCTCTTTCATTTCTCAGGGAGGAAGTGAAGTTTCATATCCTTGGAATCCCAAAGGATCTAAATTCATCTCCAGGGACCATGCTTGTCTCCAGCCACCCCCGCCCCACACTGGGGAACTCGGGGAGAGCTGAGCGGGGCTCTTGCTCAGGCATGACTCTACATTGCGAACAGCCTGCAGCTTTCGCGGTACGCCTGGGTGATCCGCAATGACTGTAAGTAAAGGGTGTGGTTATTGTCCAGGTGAAATAGGTCAACTCTCTTCTGGAACTCAGAAAGGACATCACACATGGGCAGGGTGTGTTCTATCTGGTCATTGTGTTGAAACTTTTCCAGTCTCCTAGTCTTACTGCAGGAGAAGGTGATAGGCAGGGGTCTGTGGAGAAGTTAAGCGATTTGTACGTGCGCATGAAGCCGTACTGTGTTCTAATCAATTGCTGTCCCTTGCCGTTGCACAGACTCAGCCTTTAAGAAGAGGGAAGAATTTCACTCTACTGTTGATTTGACTTCCTGTGCTTCCTGTGGGGAAGGGAGATGGCTGGGAAGGCAGTTCTGTGTGGGCAGTCTGGCTGATGGAGGCTCCCTAATTGCAGGCTCTGATTAGTTCAGTTGCTCCTAGGTTTCTGGTTCTTAACAAATGGCCCTTAGTCTGGACCTAGTGTCCTCAGAGAGAAGATGAGAAGCTTCTCTGCACCTAAGGGCTGCCCCTACAGGAGGCCAACTTCCTCTCACAGACGGAAGGGTGCCAGGACAAGAACTGCGCTGGAAGGGTGGACCTTGGCTCTACTCCCAACCTGCCACATCCTCTCGGGTTGGCCACTTAACTGCTTTGAGTCTTAGCTTCCTTGTAGGTAAAATTTATTTTATTTATTTATTAATTATTAATTTATACATGCCCCATTTGTTCCAGAACAGATTTAAGGTGGCTTACCTGTAAAATGAAGGGATTAGACTAGATGACCCCTCTAAGGTATCTTACCAGCTCTAGGGTGCTCTGGCAGTCCTGCCACTTGACTTTGCAGAGTCTTCAATTTAATTCCAAGGTAGAGGGATGCCAGCTTCCCCTCGAATGTGAGTGATTCATAGTCACAGTGGCACCAGGGGACTGGTGGGGGACATGTATGCTTTGTGACATGGTAATACTTGGTACTTAGGATTTCACTTCAGCACACTAAATTCTGGGTATTAACAAATTTCATATTTACACACCTTTCACAGCAAAGAATTTGTATTGTATATTGGAGTCATTTCTAAGCTGTTCCCTACAAATAATAATTCTTTTTTAAATACACAGCAAAATAAAACAGACCCTTACCAGATCTCTCCCTGGGGAGTCCATCTATGATGTCCCACAACTCCACCTATCCCTCACAGGCTCCAGGAGCTTGAAGTCTGAAGAGTCCATCTGGTGCACTTCATTCTAAGAGAGCCTTTGACAAATGGGAGTTTGTCCTGAGGAGTGTGATCAGGAAAATAAACATCTGGAAAGAGTATCTTATAGGGAACAGTAGGTGAGGCTGGGGAGGTTTAGCTCAGAGGAGAGAAGACTTCACAAGTTTGCAGAATTGCCGTGATGAAGAGGGGCTCGTGGTGGCCACTGAGGAACTGTTGGAGCTGCCCAGCAGGGGCACACGGTGTTTGACGAGGTGGTGAGCTAGAAGCACAGCAAGTGTCCAACAGGGGCCAGGTGAGCTGTTGTGAAGGTCCTGTGGGAGGAATGAATGCCTCATTTGGTCCAATTTAGCAAACATTTGTGGAGCATCTACCAGGAAGCATTCTCTGCTAGGAGGTATGTACAGTGGGAGATACAATGGTGGACAACACTTCACTATTAATTATAATTCTTCTGGTTACAAGCAACAGAAACCAACTAGAGATGTTAGTAAAAAATATGGGTATTTATTATAAAGGTGCAGGGATGACTTTTATATAAAGGTACAAAATGTTGCTGAAGCAAGCCAGTGTCAGGTCCTCAAACACCAGCAGGATTCGCACCTTTGCTCCCTCCTGCCTGTCTTCTCATTCTCCCTCCTTCTCTTGGGAACCCACTTTGTCTGCTTCTCCCGTCCTCATAGTTGAAAACATGGCAGTTGACATATTGCATGTCTAACTTCCTCTCTATCCAAACTCCACATTTTTCAGAAAGGGATACTAATTGATCCAGCTTGGATCAGTTGCCCAGGTACTTGCTATTGACAAGTATGGTTCCCGGAGGGCACCGCTGTCACCTATGTGTTAGACTTAAGTCCAACAGTTGCCATAAAGGGGTAAAGATTTGGAAAGAAAGCAAAGAATGTCCCCTACAAAGTCATAGTTCCTGGACTCAAAATTATAGTCCAAAAAAGGAAAGCAGACACATAAACCATTAGCTCTAGCATAAGACCTACTGTGGCACGTGCTAGAGCAGAGATGTCTGGTCCACATGGTGCACGGGCAGGGAGGATTCTGGCAGACAGAAGCAGAGGCTGCATGGGAGAAAGCTTTCCACCAGGACTGAGCGTCTCCCTCTGTTGCTGTTGGTGGTGGTGATAGTGGTAATGAATTTTTTATTTCACAAATTATAAAATAATATATTCTTCTTACTTAAAAATTGACCATCTTTTCATAGTTAATCATGACACAGATCCTTTTATATTATGTCTGTAAATTTATATTGATATGATGTCTTGTATAAAAATATATGTGGTTATTTTACATATGCTTTACATAAGTAAATACTAGGCATATTATTTTACAACATCTGTTGTAGAGCTACCCATAGAGTATATATTAGAATTTATCCTGTTCTTTTTAAGTAATAAATATCATTCTATCATATGACTATAATACAACTTAGTTGACTATAATAAAATATATTTATTCCTCAATTGATAGGAATCTGGGTTGTTTTTCGTTTCTCACTTAAAAACAATGCTACCCATTTGTGCAATAGTGTAAGTGTCTCGCTAAATACAGAGAAGTGAACTTGCTGGGTCATAGTATATGCATACTTCAAATTTAATGGCAATTGAAAAACTTGACTCCATAGCAGGTATTCCATTTTATTCTCCATCATCTTATCTCCAACAATCACATATATTTTTTTACAAGACATCAAATCAATGTAAATTTATGGACATTATCTAAAAGGATCTGTGTCATGATTAACTATGAAAAAATGGTCTATTTTTAAGTAAGAAGAGATATTATTTTATTGTTTGTGAAATGAAAAATGTGTTGTCACTATCACCACCACCACCAAGACGATCAGCCCAGGTGGGATGTGCTTTGCAATATTCCCACTTTACAGATATTTACCATTCTTGGGGCAAAAAGGGGTATATCCTTATTGCTTTGATATCCATTCCCCTGATTACTAGTGTGCTGGATAGCTTCCGTTTGTCCTTCCAGATCCACTCTCTATGTTTCTCCCTTCTATTGACCTGTAAGGACATCAACGGGCTCCTAGTCCTTCATCTTCTGATTGGATTCAACCCATAGGAGATCCAGAGGACAGGAGGAAGATGAAGTTGAGGAGCTTATTTCCTCTCCTCCTTCTCTGCCAGGTCCCAGCGGGTTAGTGCAGCCCTGTTCCCAAAGCCACAGTTCCTGTCATCAGCCTTCTCTATATGGTCCTCTCAGGCTCCTGCTCTTTCTTTCGCACCTTCAGACCTTGAGGTGGGAACAACTCCTTGCTTATCAAACCTTCTATACATAGATTTGGTGTCTGTTACTTGTTATATCAATTACCAAGGGGAATTTTTTACAATAAAAACTGTATTTATGGCTATTTCTCCCTTTATTTTGTCAACTTTTACTTTCTATATTTGAAGATCTGTTATTAGGTACATATTTAAGATCATCAAGGGTTTTTTTGGATGTACTGACTTATTATTTAATGTCTTTTTCCTATTTCCAGTAACATTTTAGTCTTGAAATATTTTTTTTCTGAAAGAAATATAGCCACTTGTGCTTTTTTATGCTTATTCTTGGCAGTCTACATATTTTATTTTCAACTTGTTTATGCCTCTATATGTAAATATTTTTAAACACCATGTAACTGGTTTTTAATGCTTTTTTGGAGGGGGAGAAGGTACATGATATTTAATTGTAGTAAATATATGTAACGTAAAATTACTGGCATGGGATACTGTACCACTCCTGCTTTGTTTATTTAAATCCAATTGACACTTTTATAAATAGTTGCTTCATTGAACTTTCCTCAAATTGCCTAGTTTTAACCTCTGTTTCCTGCTGGGGCCTTTAGTGACCAAACCAATGAGGATGAATATCTCTTCAGGTTTCTGTTGGCCACAGTAATGTCTTCTGTGCATTTCCTGTGCATGCTTTCTGCTCTCCATTCTATTGGGTTTTTGTCTTTTTCTTGTTAGAGTGACTCCTTAATTTGTAAGGACTCTTCACATAACCTCAATGCTAATAATCTACTGTCTCTTATGTATGTAGAAAATACTTTCTTCAAGTCTGTATTTTGCCTTTCAAACTTTGTTCATGGCATCTCTGTGACTTATGAATTTCAGTTTTTGATGTAGTCATATTTATCGGTCTTTTCGCTCTGTGTCGGGGTCAGCACAATTTCTGTAAACAGCTACATAGTAAATATTTCCAGTTTCACAAGTTACATAATCTCTGTCACAACTACTCAACTCCATCACTGTAACACAAAGGAGGCTGGAGATAATATATAAACAATGGATATGACTGTGACACAATATTTTTCTAATATACAAAAATAGGTGGTGGATCAATCCCTGCTCTACCTCTTTGCATATTTTCATTTATTAAGAAGGTCTTCCCTGTTCTAAGGTCATAAAAAATATTCTATTGTCTCTTCTAATATTATGGATAGTTTAATGTTTAGGTTTTTAAGCTATTTGGAATGGACTTTCATAAATCTAACTCCATTTTTTTTCCTCAATGAATAGTCAATTGTTATACCCCAACATATGTGAAATGCCACATTTATTTATGTAACCAATTTTTATTGTCAACCATGTATTTATTTCTGTATTCACTATTCTAGTCTATCAACCTGTTTATCTCTATGAGTCAATACCACAACATTTTACTGTTTTAAATACTATTCACATTGTTTTTATCTGAGAAGGCAAATCCTTCTTTCCTTTCTCTTTCTTTTAATTATCTTTATTTTCTTGATATTTATTTTTCAATATGGATTTCAAAATTAGCTTGTCAAGTTCCATGAAAAAATTGTTGGGCTCTTGATTGGGAGCACACTATTTATAGACACATTTGGAGAGAATTGACATCTTTACAATACTGAATCTTCCTTATCAGGAGCATGGTAAATGTCTTCATTTTTCCAGGTTTTTTTATTTTTATGACAATACTGCCCAGAATATTCTTAGGAGGAAGAAGACTGGTTTTCCTGACTTGTCTGCCAGCTGTCAGTAACCTCAGACTGACAGGTGAACTTTGCACTATCTCAAACTTTCCATTTTTGAGGACCATCTAGGAAATCAGTGCAAAGTTAGTTGATGTGTAAGAAAAGACTTTCTTATTCTAGGATTATTCTGCATCTCAAAGAAACTGTTTCCATTGGTATGTACAATTCCAGGCCACTTTGGCAAATGCTTCCTTTTATATTCACAATGGGGGAGGAGGAAATTTCCTCTACTCCTTAAGGTTCTCCTAGCTGGGTTAGGAATTAAACTGACACAAGACAGATTAACTGGAGAAGAAAAGCCAAAGTTTAATTGCGTATGTATGGGAGACCATAGACATGGGTTCCAAAGACAGTCAGGCAGAACGAGGCACATTTGTCATCCTGAACCTAGCAGAAGTGGATAGGGACCCGAGACCTCAAGGGAAAAGGGAAGCAATTCACAGGAATATGAAAAGAGTAAATGGTAGACAAAATGCTTGATGGGCCACACAGAGGCAATGGAGCACAGAGAGAAAATTCAACAGGCTTAGCCACAGGCCTCCCTGTCCACCACCCCTTGTGTACATTATAATACAGTTGTCTAAGGTAATGGAGCAGGTCCTCCACCTAAATTCTTTTTATGCAGCTGTGCAGGGTGGGATTGGTAGGGGGCAGGTCAAAGTATCTTCCTGAGTCTTTCAGGCTTTGATGGTGTTCAGCTCAAAATAATCAACCCGCCAAAGTGCCATATCTTGGGGTCACCTGTCCCTGGTCTCTACAATAGTGTCAGGAATCGCGGAGGATCTGTGGTTAGGATTTTGGAGAATACAATCATGCGTGTAGAGTTATCAGCTAACGGGTGATTTTTAAAGACTTTCAGCAGATATGTAATGAGCAATCACCGTGAGCCAGGAACTGGGTCAGCTGCGGGGGCACAGAGAACAGCCTGGCCTCTGTAATGAACGTCCAGCCCAGGACTAGAGGTCACACACATGGGGAAAAGAAGTACTCGCCCTCTAGGGCAGTGCACAGGGCGATACTGTATCTCAGCATGGGAGGCTTACCACATGAGATGCAGCAAAAGCTGTCTGAAGAGGCTAATGCGTAGTCTGAGCCTTGATGAAAAAGTAAGTTCCATCTGGCAAAAAGAAGGGGGAAGGGTACTCCAGGGAGAAAGAAACACATATAAAAACCAGATGAGAAGCTTCCTGGTGTTTGCAACAAAGGGGTTGTAAGCAGTTTGGCAGCACTATGGAGCTCAGTGCTGGATGGGGTGGGGGGAGGAGGGCAGGGCTCAGGAGATAAGCAAGGAGCAGAGTCCTGGGTCCAGGGCTCCATGCAGCGTGAGGTGTTTTTTTTTTTTTCCTGTAAGTAGTTGAGAGCTACTGGGTTTTTCTTGGAGCCTGGAACATTTTTTTTTTAATTTTACTTAAAATTTTTTATTAATATGTTTTTAAGCCCAACTTTTTTGAAAGTGGTCAACTGTCTGTATAATTGCACTATATTATTGTGAAAACATTCTTTGCTTTCATGAGTGATTATCTCAGTTAGATGGTAAGTTCTGTGACATCAGGCATTAAGTTTAGTGTTTCTTTTCTTTTTTTAATTTTGGTATCATGTAATATACAATTACATGAGCAACACTGTGGTTACTAGATTCCCCCATCATCAAGTCCCCACCACACGCCCCATTACAGTCACTGTTCATCAGCATAGTAAGATGCTATAGAGTCACTACTTGTCTTCTCTGAGTTGTACAGCCCTCCCCGTGCCCCCCCAACATTATGTCTGCTAATCGTAATGCCCCTTTTCCCCCTTATCCCTCCCTTCCCACCCACCCTCCCCAGTCCCTTTCCCTTTGGTAACTGTTAGTCCATTCTTGGGTTCTGTGAGTCTGCTGCTGTTTTGTTCCTTCAGTTTTTTCTTAGTTCTTACACTCCACAGATGAGTGAAATCATTTAATACATGGAACAGCTTTTTAAGTTCCCCACTGGCTGAATATAGAAGACAGATTCAACAGACATTAAGGCCAAAATCAAGGAGACCATTAGGGAGAGAGTTCAACAATCCAATTCACAGATGAAGTCAACCTCCACTTGACCAGCCCTGTGGTGCAGTGGTGAAGAACAGGGGTGCCATGGCTGGTCAACCTGGGTTCTAGTCCCCCCCTGCAAGTAAGGACTTGGGCAAGGCTCTTTGTTTTCTGCTCTAAGTCCAAGTTCCTCAGCTCTAAAATAGATTTAATAATAGTTATTTCACTAATTTATTGTGAGGACTGAATGGGGTAAGAAGTGCTGGCACACAGCAGATGCTCAATAACCATTCGTTGAGGGAACGCTGGGGAGAGAGACAGAGTCACTGCCGTATTTACTGCGTGTGTCAAGGAATTTGTCTTTATTTTAAAGTAAGGGCAGTTAGGTTTCTTGTTGGTCCTAGATGGAAAAGGTCTGGTAGACCGAGGGAAAGAAATAATAGTGTGTAGAGTATGCCACGCTAACCTTTGCAGATCCCAAGCAGGTTTTGAGCAGTGGTTTGGGTTCATGGAGGAGACCCTGTAAGACTCCGGCACTTATGGCTCTAGAGGTAACGCACAGGCCTAGACTCGTGAGAGGGCGGGAGAGCAGCCATCCTCTCTTCCACGACCCACTGGGGACCAGAGAGCCAGGCCCACGTGGGAGCTGGGATGGGCAGGAAATGGGAGTCTGTCTGGATGAGAGAAAAATCATGAAATCAGTCTTAGCAAACCCGGACTTGGATCTTGACTCTATCACAATTATCTGTTCTGTTACCTCGAGCAGCGCTGGGCCTCCATTTCCTCATTTGTAAAAAGAGAATGATACATAATAACAATAATGGTATATAATAGCTTACTTCACCTAATTGTGAAAATTCAAAGGAATAGTGGAAGTAGAAGTACCATTAAGTATAGAACGGTGTTTAAATGTTAGTTATTATTTTACTAAGTGAAGATGGGGCCCTGGGGCAAGGCTGGGTATCTGGGAGCTACTCCACAACAGAGCCCAGCAAGCTTCAAGTCCAGGAAAGAATTCAATTATTGCAGCGTGTAATTTTCTGTTTGCAAAGCCCATATAGTGTATGTAATTGAATCAGAATAAAGAGATCCAAAGGCTGTGGGCTTGGGATAAGGCTTTGGAGCTGGACTCAGTGAAGCCCAGCTGGAGGGGATGCTGCGGGAGGGGTGAGAGGAAGGGGAAGGGGATGGGGAGGCAGCGCCAGGAGGCTGGGGAGCAGGGGCGCAGCTCCGCCTTTTGGGTCTCCTGAGCCTTGCTTTCCCTGCAGACAGAGAGGCCCTCTGGCCTGGGAGGCATCTCAAGGTGTCAGTGTCCCTGGGCTGGACATCACTTTTCTCTTTTGTTGGGATGAAAAGGCCATGCCACTCCCATCTGAGGCTTCTTCCTCCCTCACCTCAACCCACCCTCGTGCTTGCTCCTCACTGCCCATCGCCTGTTCCAACAGAGTGCATTTAAAGCCAAGGAGGTACCTCTTGAGAAGAGACATCAGAAGCCAGGTCAGGGTCATGGGGTAATTGGGGTCTGGGAGTGTTCTCATTTCATCACTGGAAACTCCTCAATTCTGGGCATACCGGGTGGCTGGTCCCTTTAATTCAGAGAGGGTGGATTTCAGAGCAATGAACAGGGATACTCAGGAACCCTGCAAACCAAATGTTCTCCTCTTAGATGGGGCCAGCCAACATTCTCCCGAGGCCAGAGGGCAGCACCCTCTCTGCACAGGCTGCGGAGGGGGACAGAGACAGGGGGCTTTTCTCAAGTCCGTGCTGCTGGGAGGACGAAGGAGGAAAGGGAAGAATCTACCTCTCCATTCTCTCTGCACTTTGTCTGTCCCCAAGGCCTGGTTGCTTCATGCCAGCCTGCGTGCAGCCGGTGCCCTCATACCTTCCCCGGTCCCAGCCTCACACCCTCTCTCTCTGCCAACCTGCCATATCCCTTCTATGCCTCTTCAGCCCTGTGGGGAGTGAGTAGGGTTTGGCAGTTGGTCCAAGCCAGGAAGACTAAGGGATTGCACTGAATTCCAGCAGAGCCAAGAGCAGGTTGGAGTCCAGCTGCCTAATGACTTCTCCTGGGCGCTAACAAATTTGACTCCAAGACAAAGAGGCAGTGCCTAAAAGAAGGAGCCTGGTGGCTAGGGGAGGGGCCATGAGCAGGCAGGAGCAAGAGGAGAAAGTCAGAACTTGGAGAAAGACAAAGTGAGAGACATGCAGCACACTCAACCCAATGGCCCAGAATCTCTCCCACATCTGCAGAATCAGAAACACTTATTAATAGCCAGCAAAAGGCAAAGAGGAAGTGTCTCATTGTCTGCCGCTGTCATTCCTCACTCTGACGAGCACTTAAAATGTCAAGACCCCTTTCAGCAGCTTTGCACAAGCAATCAGGCCCTCTCATCGGTCACTGCGATTTCACGGGGGCTGCATCTCAGTCCCAACGACTTATTTCCACGGTGTGTTTGGAGACAAGGCCCTTGCGAGCACGTAAACTGCCTGGTCCTGTGGAAGGACAGTCCATGGGGAGGGGTCCGGGAGGCAGGGGAAGGCTTTCGGGGGAGGAGAACAGCTCCCACCCCGCTCCGGGAGGTGAGGACATTTGGAGGACTGGATCTGGACAGGAGGCGGTGACTGAACGCTGAAGGCTGACCCTGTTCTAGAGGGTGGGACCAGTCAGCCAGGAAAGGAGATGCCACGTGGAGCTGTAGGCAACAAAGGATGGGTTCTGGAGGGGGATTCTGGCTGATCAGTGTCTCTTTCGAGGGCAACATAAGACAAACAGTGTTGGAGGGGCAGCAGGTGGGGTTTGGGTGGGATGGAAGGAAGGACCCCCCCCCACCCCTAACACGCACGCAGGAGCAGTTAGGAAGCTGAACCAGCTGTGGAAACCACTTTCCCTGAGGATCCTTTCCTGCTGTTACAGCCCCTCTACGAAACTTTGTGCAAGGGGCAGGCCAGGGTGGAGGCTGTAGATGGAGGCCTGGCCGAGATACAAGGCTTTCTCCAGCATCTCTCACTATATTCGTTTGTTAGGGCATCGGTAACAAAGTTCCCCAGACTGGGTGGCTAAAGAACAGAAATGTATCGTCTCACAGCTCAGGTGGCCAGAAGTCCAAGGTCAGGGTGTCGGCAGGTTTGGTTCCTTCTGCGGGCTGTGTGGGGGCATCTGCTCTGCGCCTCTTGCCCCTCTCCTCTCTGGCAGCCTTCTGCAGTCCTCTGGTGGTAGAGATGCCACCCCCAGGCTGCCTTCACCATCACGTGGCTTCTCTCCCTGTGAGTGTCTGTGTCCAGGTTTCTCTTTGTATGAGGACACCAGTCATACCGGAGCAGGGACCCACCTACTCCAGGATGACCTCATCTTAACTAATTACATCGCAACAACCCTATGTCCAAATAAGGTCACGTTCAGAGGGACTGGGGGTCAAGACTACAATAGATGTGTCTGGGGGAACACAATTCAATTCACTAACTCATATCAATCAAAAAGAAAGAAAAGACTATCAAACGGGTGGGTGACCCCGGAAGTCATGGGTCAGAGAAAGAATTCTAGCATCGACTCCCCATGGTCCACCAACACATGTCCCTGTGATTCATCTCTTGGAGGAGCCACGACCTGCTTCTCAAACTCAGATCTTTTCTAGAGCCCCCTCCTCACGTCCGCCAGCAGGAGACAGTCCTGGAGGGCACCGCTGAAGGGAGCTCGTGGTCTCCTTAGACTGAAGTCTCAGCTTGTGTGCAAAGCCTTCCAACCACAGGAAAAACTCAGAAGCAAGTCTGAGAACACACCTCCAAATCCCTCCCCCCACCTTTTTTTTTTTTTGCAGCTTTCAGGAATGACTCAGTGAATCTGAAAGAAAGTAAAATTATTTCATATTTTGCTTTATGCTGACCTGACTGGGACACAGCCCAGGGATCTGGTTAATGTTCAAAGGAAAATTAGTCTGTTGTTCAACGTTGTCCATAATGTCCATCCGATTCAATTAGTTAATAGAATCATGAAATGTCAGTGCTGGAAGTGCAGAGATAATTCAATCTAAGCTTGTCATTTTTTAGGTGGAGAAAAAAAAGGCGGACAAGAGATGGAGAGCTGCCCCCACACATGGTCAGGTGGGGCACTCAGGTTGGAGGGTTCCCAGCCTTAGGGCTCTGCACTGGCGAGCATTCATGGAGCACCTGCTGTAACCAGGGCCCGTGCAGGGCGCAGGCTGGATGTAGTCAGACGGGATGCAGCCGTCACCCTCAGGGAGCTGTCTGGTGGGAGACACCGGGGCCACACTGCTGCCGCTTGCCCCTGTGGGGAGTGCTGGCTGTGGGCCCCTCTCCCTGGTCTTTTTACCTCCGCCCCTGGCACCTAAGGGTAGGGGCTCCAGTCCAGCATGTGACCTGGACTGATGTGCCTCTGAGCTGATGTGCAAACAGACCCTGCGACTCGGGCCTCACTGGCCCTGTCTTTGAAGAAAGGAGCTAATGAAACAGAAAGTCTAGGAGCAGGAGCAATGGCCTGGCCCAGTCTTCCTGCTCCCTCATGGCAGCTGACAGTCCCAAACTGGGCAAGGGGCCAAGAGGGTGTTTGAGAAGGCGTGAAGGCCCACCCAGCACAGCCTGGGACTGAGCTCTGTCACCCATAGTCCCCTACATCTCCTCTGCATGGCCTGGGCTGGTGGGGCCACTCCTGTGAATCTGCAGCTTCCACTCACTGCATCACCTTGTCTTCTCCTGCCAGGCCTGGGCAGGAAGTTAATCACAAGCCGGGCCAGGAGATCAGACCCAAAGACAAACAGGAGGTCATCCATCCTCACAGAACGCTCTGGCTTTCTGGGAGGGTCCCAGGGCACCCCCCAAGCCCTCTGAAGCCCCTGGATTTGGGGAGGGGAATGGTGTGGCAGTAGGCAGGCTGACCTCCTCCTAGGATCCCCCTGGAGTCTAGGAGGGAATTGGGCTCTCAAGTCCTGATCTAAGGGGAATGAAGCACCGAGGGGACGGGGGCTGAATTTCAGAAGTGGGTGTCACAGGGACGGGGATTTAAAACCAAATAGAGGCATCACGCAGCGTCTTTTTAGCCATAGCCATGGCAACGGACACTGCTCGAATCAGAGCCGCACGGGGCCTGCTCCCAAGGCTCCAGAAGTGCATACAGTGTGACAGCCTCCATCCCCCTCTGCTGTCGTTGCTGCTGTTTTAAATTCTCCAGGGCTGTGACCACAGCAAACCCAAGGGCTGGAGAGCATCATGCAAACACACCTGGACATTTTCCTGTGCAAATCCGCTGCTTCTCCCACAGACCTGCTCAGGGAGCCCCACACGTACCCACAGCCACCCAGAGACACGCCTGTGCACCTATCCTCGTACTGACAAACACAAACACACACGCATGTATCTTTGCTCATTCCTGCATCTGTCTTGAGCATGTACGACCATTGTCAGAGGCAGGCTGGGCCCTTGAACCCAGGTCCCCCTGATGATTTACGGGGACATTTTCATGCAGAAAAGCTCTCACATTTCCCTCTGACATCTTTTCTGCACATTCTCAGTCTTGACCGCAAGTGAGTTTACATTTTATCTTGGCTTCGTGGATGTCTTCACACTGAGGTCTCCCATGATGTGGCAACAGGTGTGTATGTCCAGACACATATGATTGGCATATGTCTCCTAGATATGTGCTTGAGTATCCACTTAATTGTGTTCTGTGTCTGCTCCCACGGATGCAGGCTCTTGACCTAAAGCAAGTGTGTGCTCCAGCACATTCCCTTGGGTCCACAGGAATGGTTTCTCAGAGCTGCAAATCGTGTGTTACAACACATACTCCAGTGCAGACTGGCAAAGACACGCTCCAGAGCCCCCTTCATCCCTGGTGTTCCTCTCCCTCCCACCCTCTCACTCTCCACCTCAGCAAAGCACATGGAGTCGGGGCCTTTCATATGCCCCACAAGGTAAGGGAACACAGACAGTCCCAGACTTGGCTTTGAGGTCCTCCAGCAGGTAAGATTGGCAGCGATGTAACACCAGAGTCCATGTGTTCTTAAAAAAATGTGTAAATCTCCCAAGGAGGCAGAAAAATCAAAGCCTCGTCATTTAAAAATCCCTACACAACAGAAGAAGAAATAAACATGGAGCTCGCAGGAAAGGCTGAGGCCCTCCCTCCCCAGAAGAAAGGACAAACAGAAAACAAATCAAAAACCAAATCTGGACTGAAAGGAGCAATTGTCGAATGAATAGCCCCGGGCCTTGCTTCTCAGCCCGGGAAATGTGCTCCCTGACCCGCATGACAGGAATGAGAAGGCCTCTGTTCAGGAGCTGGTCCGAGGGGCAGCCTGGGTTAGGCTGCCCCAGGTGGTGGGTCCTGGTTCCTGGGGAGTGGGGCGGAACAGTCGCAGGCTTGGGAGGGCAGCAGACCAGTAGCAGAGGCCAGAGTCTCTCAGTTAGCAGGTGTGTGACCTTGACCAAGGACCTGGCCTGTGAGCCTCAGCTTTCTCACCTGCACAACAGGATAATGCAAGGTGCCGATGTCCAAGCCTGGTTGTGAGGATCAAATGAGATGCCATTGAATCATTCCATAACTCTAGTATGTGTTTAGAAGATGACCAAAAACACCTCAGGATTCTAGAACATGGGAGGTGTTCAGACTCCTGCCTTCAATCACAAGGGTGTAGAATACCCCCAAAGTAGGGTCAGTGCCTGCACTCTTGGGCGAGGAAAGATGGCTCAGGAGAAAGGGGGTGTGAACCTCACTGGTTCCTTTGTCCACACCCCACAGTCTTACCCTGAGACCTCTCTCCTTCCTCTTACAGTGAAGGTCCCTCAGGAAATGAGGTTTGTGTTTCCAC
>JAVSCE010007606.1:0-54443 GCA_032199065.1 Smutsia gigantea
TAGGAGAGGCAGCAATGTGTGTTAGCATGTCCACAGGGCTCAAGGCTCCTTTTCGGGGCTTTTCATTCAAACACTGTTGCACTGTCCATAAGTGAATTGACCAGCCCCGTAGACTGTTGGTGTACGACTTGAGGCCAGATTTCAACAAACTGTTGAACCTCTCTATCATGTTGCCCTGGTAGGGTTATATGGTACATTAAATTTCCACTTTATTCCTAATTGCTGTACTTTATTCCTAATTTATCATCTCTCTTTAGTTGTAGCCCATACTTCCTTTCGTGCCCTTATTATTATTATTTTTTTTAATATAATTTATTTTATTATCATTAATTTACAATTACATGTGCAATATTACGATTATTAAACTACCCCTTCATCAGGTCCCCCCCACCAAACCCATTACAGTCACTGTCCATCAGCGTAGTGAGATGCTATAGAATCACTACTTGTCTTCTGAGTTGTACTGCCCTCCCCGTGCCCCCCCAACATTATATCTACTAATCGTAATGCCCCTTTTTCCCTCTTATCCCTCCCTTCCCACCCATTTTCCCCAGTCCCTTTCCCTTTGGTAACTATTAGTCCGTTCTTCGGTTCTGTGAGTCTGCTGCTGTTTTGTTCCTTCAGTATTTTTTCTTTGTTCTTATACTCCACATATGAGTGAAATCATTTGATACTTGTCTTTTTCGGTTTGGCTTATTTCACTGAGCATAATACCCTCTAGCTCCATCCATGTTGTTGCAAATGGTAGGGTTTGTTTTCTTCTTATGGCTGAATAATATTCCATTGTGTATATGTACCACATCTTCTTTATCCATTCATCTACTGATGGACACTTAGGTTACTTTCATTTCTTGGCTATTGTAAATAGTGCTGCAATAAACATAGGGGTGCATCTGTCCTTTTCAAATTGGGCTGCTGCATTCTTAGGGTAAATTCCTAGGAGTGGAATTCCTGGGTCAAATGGTATTTCTATTTTGAGTTTTTTGAGGAACCTCCATACTGCTTTCCACAATGGTTGAACTAATTTGCATTCCCACCAGCAGTGTAGGAGGGTTCCCTTTTCTCCACATCCTCGCCAACATTTGTTGTTGTTTGTGTTTTGGATGTTGGCCATCCTCACTGGTGTGAGGTGATATCTCATTGTGGTTTTAATCTGCATTTCTCTGATGATTAGCGATGTGGAGCATCTTTTCATGTGCCTGTTGGCCATCTGAATTTCTTCTTTGGAGAAGTGTCTATTCATGTCCTCTGCCCATTTCTTAATTGGATTATTTGCTTTCTGTTTGTTAAGGTGCATGAGTTCTTTATATATTTTGGATGTCAACCCTTTATCAGATACGTTTTTTTATGAATATATTCTTCCATACTGTAGGATGTCTTTTTGTTCTACTGATGGTGTCCTTTGCTGTACAGAAGCTTTTCAGCTTGATATAGTCCCACTTGTTCATTTTTGCTTTTGTTTCCCTTGCCCGGGAGATATGTTCATGAAGAAGTCGCTCATGTTTATGTCCAAGAGATTTTTGCCTATGTTTTTTTCTAAGAGTTTTATGGTTTCATGACTTACATTCAGGTCTTTGATCCACCTTGAGTTTACCTTTGTGTATGGGGCTAGACAGTAGTCCAGTTTCATTCTCTTACATGTAGCTGTCCAGTTTTTCCAACACCAGCTGCTGAAGAGGCTGTCATCTCCCCATTGTATATCCAAGGCTCCTTTATCAAATATTAATTGACTGTATATGTTTGGGTTAATGTTTGGATTTTCTATTCTGTTCCACTGGTCTGTGGGTCTGTTTTTGTGCCAATACCAAATTGTCTTGATTACTGTGGCTTTGTAGCAGAGCTTGAAGTCAGGGAGTGTAATTCCCCCTGTTTTATTCCTCCTTCTCAGGATTGCTTTGGCTATTCGGGGTCTTTTGTGGTTCCATATGAATTTTAGAATTATTTGTTCCAGTTCATTGAAGAAAGCTGTTGGTAGTTTGATAGGGATTGCATTGAATCTGTAGATTGCTTTAGGTAGTATAGCCATTTTGACAATATTTATTCTTCCTAGCCAAGAGCATGGGATGCATTTCCATTTGTTAGTGTCCTCTTTAATTTCTCTTAGGAGTGTCTTGTACTTTTCAGAGTACAGGTCTTTCACTTCCTTCCTTAGGTTTATTCCTAGGTATTTTATTCCTTTTGTTGCAATTGTGAATGGAATTGTTTTTCTGATTTCTCTTTCTGTTAGTTAATCATTAGTGTATAGGAAAGCAACAGATTTCTGTGTGTTAATTTTGTATCCTGCAACTTTGCTGAATTCAGATATTACTTCTAGTAGTTTTGGAATGGAATCTTTAGGGTTTTTTATGTACAGTATCATCTGCAAATAGTGACAATTTGACTTCTCTTTCTTTACCAATCTGATGCTTTGTATATCTTTTGTTTTGTCTTTATTGCTGTGGCTAGGGACCTCCAGTACTATGTTGAATAACAGTGGAGAGAGTGGGCATCCTTGTCTTGTTCCCGATCTTAGATGAAAGCTTTCAATGCCTCGCCATTAAGTATGATGTTAGCTGTGGGTTTGTCATATATAGCCTTTATGATGTTGAGGTACTTGCCCTCTATACCCATTTTGTTGAGAGTTTTATCAGGGAATGGATGCTGAATTTTGTCAAATGCTTTTTCAGCATCTATGGAGATGATCATGTGGTTTTTGTTCTTCTTTGTTGATGTGTGATGATGTTGATGGATTAATGTTGTACCATCCTTGCATCCCTGATGAATCCCACTTGATCATGGTGTATGATCGTCTTGATGTATTTTTGAATTCGGTTTGCTAATATTTTGTTGGGTATTTTTGCATCTACGTTCATCAGGGATATTGGTCTGTAATTTTCTTTTTTGGTGAGTTCTTTGCCCGGTTTTGGTATTAGAGTGATGCTGTCTTCATAGAATGAGTTTGGAAGTATTCCCTCCTCTTCTATTTTTTGGAAAACTTTAAGGAGAATCGGTGTTATTTCTTCTCTATATGTCTGGTAGAATTCAGAGGTGAATCCATCAGGCCCAGGGGTTTTGTTTTGGGTAGTTTTTTGATTACCGATTCGATTTCGTCACTGGTGATTGGTCTGTTTAGTTTTTCTGTTTCTTGCTTGGTCAGTCTTGGAAGGTTGTATTTTTCTAAGAAGTTGTCCATTTCTTCTAGGTTTTCCAGCTTGTTAGCATATAGATTCTCATAATATTCTCTTATGATTCTTTGTATTTCTGTGGGGTCTGTCGTGATTTTTCCTTTCTCATTTCTGATTGTGTTTATGTGTGTAGATTCTCTTTTCCTCTTAATGAGTCTGGCTAGGGGTTTATCTATTTTGTTTATTTTTTCAAAGAACCAGCTCTGGTTTTATTGATTTTTTCAATTGTTTTATTCTTCTCAATTTTATTTATTTCTTCTCTAATCTTTATTATGTCCCTCCTTCTGGTGACTTTGGGCCTCATTTGTTCTTCTTCTTCCAATTTCAGTAATTGTGTCTTTAGACTATTCATTTGGGAATGTTCTTCCTTCTTTAAATAGGCCTGGATTGCAATATACTTTCCTCTTAGAACTGCCTTTGCTGCGTCCCCAGAAGTTGTGGCTTTGTGTTGTTGTTGTCATTAGTCTCCATATATTCTTTGATTTCTGTTTTGATTTGGTCATTAACCCATTGATTAATTAGGAGAGTGTTGTTAAGTCTTCATGTATTTGTGAGCCTTTTTGATTTGTTTCTAACATTTATTTCTAGTTTTATACCTTTGTGATCTGAGAAGTTGGTTGGTAGAATTTCAATATTTTTGAATTTACTGAGGTTCTTTTGTGGCCTAGTATGTGGTCTATTCTGGAAAATGTTCCATGTGCACTTGAGAAGAATGTGTATCCTGTTGCTTTTGGGTGTAGAGTTCTGTAGATGTCTGTTAGGTCCATCTGTTTTAGTGTGTTGTTCAGTGCCTCTGTGTCTTTACTTATTTTCTGTCTGGTTGATCTGTCCTCTGGAGTGAGTGGTGTGTTGAAGTCTCCTAAGATGAATGCATTGCTGTCTATTTCCTCCTTTAATTCTTGTTAGTATTTGTCTCACATATGCTGGCGCTCCTGTGTTGGGTGCATATATATTTATAATGGTTATATCTTCTTGTTGGACTGACCCCTTTATCATTATGTAATGTCCTTCTTTATCTTTTGCTACTTTCTTCGTTTTGAAGTCTATTTTGTCTGATACAAGTACTGCAACACCTGCTTTTTTCTCTTTGTTGTTTGCATGAAATATCTTTTTCCATCCCTTCACTTTTAGTCTGTGTATATCTTTGGATTTGAGGTGAGTTTCTTGTAGGCAGCATATAGATGGGTCTTGCTTTTTTATCCATTCTGTTACTCTGTGTCTTTTGATTGGTGCATTCAGTCCATTTACATTTAGGGTGATTATTGATAGGTATGTACTTATTGCCATTGCTGGCTTTAGATTCGTGGTTACCAAGGGTTCAAGGGTTGCTTCTTTACTATCTAACAATCTAACTTAACTTTCTTGTTAAGTTATTGTAAACACAGTCTGATGTTTCTTTCTTTCTCTCCCTTCTTATTCCTCCTCCTCCATTCTTTCTATAATAGGTGTTTTATTCTTTGCCTTTAGTTGGTATTTGGATGGTCTGCTTTCTTTGCTATGATTTTTTTTTCCTCTGGTGACATCTTTTTAGCCTTAGGTGTGCTTCCCTCTAGAACAGTCCATTTAAGATATCCTGTAGTGGTGGTTTATGAGACGCAAATTCTCTTAACTTTCGTTTATCTGGAAATTGTTTAATCCCTCCATCATATTTAAATGATAATCGTGCTGGATACAATATTCTTGGTTCGAGGCCCTTCTGTTTCATAACGTTAAATATATCATGCCATTCTCTTCTGGCCTTTAAGGTTTCTGTTGAGAAGTCTGATGATAGTCTGATGGGTTTTCCTTTGTAGGTCATCTTTTTTCTCTCTCTAGCTGCCTTTAATACCCTGTCTTTATCTTTGATCTTTGCCATCTTAATTATTATGTGTCTTGGTGTTGTCTTCCTTGGGTCCCTTGTGTTGGGAGATCTATGAGCTTCGGTGGACTGCGAGACTACTTTCTTCCCCAGCGAGGGAAAGTTTTCAGCAATTATTTCTTCAAAGACACTTTCTATCCCTTTTTCTCTCTCTTCTTCCTCTGGTACTCGTATAATGCGAATATTGTTCCGTTTGGATTGGTCACACAGTTCTCTTAATATTCTTTCATTCCTAGAAATCCTTTTATCTCTCTCTGCCTCAGCTGCTCTGTACTCCTGTTCTCTGTTTTCTATTCCATTAACAGTCTCTCGCATCTCATCCATTCTGCTGTTAAGCCCGTCGATCGCTTGTCTGATTTCTGTATTGTCTTTTCTCAGTTCCCTCACTTCCTCCCTCAGCTCTTGCACATTTCTCTGTAGGTCCATCAGCATGGTTATGACTTTATTCTAAATTCTTTTTCAGGGAGGCTGTGCATTTCCATCCCTTCAGACTCCCTCTCTGGGGTTGTCTGGTTGATTTTGGTCTGAACCATATTCCTCTGTCTTTTCATGGCTGTATAATTTGGTCACTGATAGTTGCCACGTATGTCCGCTGGGCTCTTTAAGACTTTAAACAGAGAAGGAAAAAAAAAGAGAAAAAAAGAAAGAAAGAAAAAAAGAAAAAAAAGAAAGAAAAGAAAAAACAAAAACAAAACAAAAAACAAAACAAAACAAAAAGAACAAAAAAAATGCCCACCGGACGTAGATTCTGTGGGAATGCTCTAGGTGGCGCTATTGCCACACTATTCCAGAGCTGTGACTGTGTCATTGGTATACAATCTTATGCTCAGGTTTCACATGAGCAACATGGTAGTTACTACATTCCTCCCTATTATCAAGTCCCCACCACATACCCCATTATTTTTTGTATATTTTAAATACCGTTTAATGTGTTGGGAACAGTGTCATAGGTAAAAAGTCTTGAATGGTAGACTTTACATGAATTTTCTTTCCACAAGTGAGATTTTTTATTTGTCACCATTGAAAGTCTAAATTTTAAACAGATTCTTGGACTGGTGGCTCATATACATCAGCTCGTTTACTTTAGCACCTGTCTGATCCCCAGTAGCTTTTCCAGAACTACTGCTTCAACCATGGAGCTCCATGAGTTTTCCCAATTCAGACTTGGGCTTCAGCATTTTTACTTTTCTAACAAAGACATTTTGGAGCAGGTAAATAGATTGGCAAGGCTCTTCTGTGTCTTTTCCAATGCAGTCTGGAATCAATTTATTGACCACTTCTTTCAAGTCATTTGTCTGTACTTCTTGGGTTATGATTTCTGTCATCTTTGGGATTTGGCAGACCTGTTGATACTGAGCAAAAGAGGTCTTCCAAATCAGTTTATTACGTTTTTTAGTAACACCAACACAGAATAGGTGAAGCAAATAACCACTCGTCGTCTTGAGATCAACGTGAGCTTCAGTCGTGGTCTGCCAGTTTTTGACCATGGAGCACATTTTGTCACAGGTAAGAAGTTTTTGCCCTGAGCATCCTCACTAATTAGCTTGAAGTTTCTAAATGCAACTTCATCATTCTGCAGATCATCAAGACTCACTTCAAAAACATGACCCTTGAGGCCATCAGGTGCAATTTTGGTTCCCTGTGTTCTTGTAACTAGTGTCTTTCCAATGTTTCTTAATAAGCTGGTGCTTGCACATTCATACCAATCTTTCTTAGAAAATGGATCAACCAATTTCTTCTTGGCTCCCATTTGACCACCTTTTGTAAGGTGTTTATTCTTGCCCAAAGCCATGGTGCTGCTCAGAGAGCCAGAAGGACCTCATGAATTTTTATGGAAACAATTCCTCTTTTAAGTTCTTTCCCTGTAATTCGTTACAGAAGACATTTGTGCTTTGTGGCTGTCCAGCATCCAGACTCCATAACTTTGGGGAGTCCCAACCTTATGGGCCTTGGTGACAAAGCCCGTCTCCCCACATAGAACCTGAAAATGCCAGACACATGTTCCCAGGCTCCTTTGCAGCTAGGGATAAAGCACGTGGCATAGGCGTGGCCAGTCTCTGACGAGTCAGAAACCAGTGATGCAGAGAAACAGTGATAGAAGAATCCATTCTAGAGGCTGGTAATGGCAGTGGTGACAACATCAAGGGGCAGCCTGGAAGAACCAGTGCCTGCCGTGACAGTTTCAGCCTGTGCTGACGAGAACTCTGTTGAGCATGCTGGATTTATTATTTCTTGTGGTGAGGGGTAACATACAAGATTACAGGGTGTCTCAGTAAGAGTTCTAACCAAGGTCCCATGATCGGATATGGGCTTTCACTGGGTAACTGGGGAAGGTCTCAAGAAGCAGAGGGTGGCTCTAGGTTGGTGGTGTCAGGAGGCAGGGGGCAGTTCTGTGGTTGAGTATTACAGTAAATATTTATGCATGGAGAGGCATCCCCCCTTACTAATAATTGGTAAAGAAGCAGTAGTAACTCAGCAAAAGGGGGCAGGGTGTTTGGTATTTTGTGTTGCACAGTAGCTGTGTCTAAAATGGGTGTTCAGTGAAGAACTTGTCTGCCTATTAAGGCCCAGCTCTGAAGGTAAGAGGATTGCTAGGAAAGGCAGGGAGGGGATCAGAGCTCTGGTAGAGGTTTTCTTTACCCATTAAAAGTAATGCAGGGGACAGACTATAACATCAAAAATACACAAATGAGGCTTCGTCAAACTTGAAACCTTCTGCATGGCAAAGGAAACAGAGTGAAAAGGCAACTGTAGAATGTGAGAAAGCAATTACAAGTCCTGTATCTGAAAAGGGGCAAATGTCCAGAACAAATAAAGAACTTCTCAATAACAACAAAAACAAAACCTGATTTTAAATGGGCAAAGGACTTAACAGACATTTCTCCAAAGAAGATGTGCAAGTAGCCAAAAAGCACATGAGAAGATGTTCCACATCACTTATCACTCCTCAGGGAAATACAAATCAAAACACAGTGAGGTATCACCTCACACCCATCAGGGTGGGTGGCTACTATCAAAAGAACAGAAAATATGAGCGTAGTTGAGGATGCAGAAATCGGAACACTTGAGTGCTGTTGGTAGGAATGTAAGTTGGTACAACCATTATGGAAAACGGTATGGAGATTCCTAAAAAAATTAAAAATAGAACCACTATATGATGCAGCAATCACACATATGGGTATGTATCTAAAAGAATTTAAAACAAGGTCTTAGATATTTGCATACTCATGCTCATCATAGCATTTATTTACAATAGCCAAATGTCAATGGATGGATTATAAAAAAATGTGGCATTTATATGTAGTGCAATATTATGCAGCCTTTAAAAAAAGAATGCTGTTACATGCCAGAACATCAATTAACCTTGAGGACATTATGCTAAGCCAGTCAAAAAAAATACCAATACTACATGATTCCACTCATAGGAAATAGCTGAAGTTGTCAAAATCATAGTAGAATGGTGGTTATCAAGGGCTGGGAGGAGCAAGAAGGGACAACTAATGTTTACTGGGTATAGAGTTTTAGTGTTACAAAACGAAAGTTCTAGAGATTGTTGCACAATAATCTGTACTTACAACGTGTGCAACAATATACTTAACGCTTCTGAACTGTACAAATAAAACAGCAATATTATTCAGCTTTAAAAAGGAATGAATTCTGACACATACTGCAACGTGGTTGAACCCTGAAGTTATTATGCTGATTGAAATAAGCCCGACACAAAAGGCCAAATATTGTATGATTTTACTTATAGGAGGTACCTAGAATAGGCAAATTCATAGAGACAAAAAGTAGAGCGTTCCAAGGGCTGGGAGAGGGAAGGCACAGAGGAGGTGAATTTTCATGGCTATTCTTTGGGATGATGAAAAAGTTCTAGAAATGGATACTGGTGATAGTTGCATAACATTGTGAGTGTACTTAGTACCATTGAATTGTAGACCTAAAAATGGTGAAAATGGTGAATTTTGTGTTATACGTATTTTACCACAATTAAAAAAAAATTGAGGGTGTAGAAAAAGCTCTCCTCTGACCTAATGGTTGGAACTGCTGCAGCCTTTTTTGGCCATGAGGGGAAAATCATGCTGAGGTTCACTTATCAGAAGGTGTGTTCATGATGACACTCACGTTGAGTTAATGAGACTTGAAAACACACCTTTCTCTGCATTTGTTATGTGAGATTAGAAACTAATTATTATTAGGCTATATTTAGATGAATCTTCTGTTCCTTGCAGTCAAAACATCCTAAACCGTAGACTACTCCTACATAGTTAAGACTTTTGTACAATATGTATATTTTTATATATATAATATGCAAAAATTAAACTTTTTCTTATAGAAAAATTCATCTGTAAATTGCATTTACAGAATCTTAGGAAATATTTTTCACATTAAAATAACTAAAATAGGACTTCAAGATGGCAGCATGAGAGGTGAGACAGAGAGCTCCTCCCAAAATCACAAACAGTACAAAAACATAGTTAATTAATACACCTAACTTTAAGACAGCAATAAGAAAGAAGGCTGAACCAGACTTCATACAGACCTCACGAACAAAGCAGACCTCAAGAAACAGGATAACATATGAAAGCCTTAATCCAGCGGGACCCAGGCCCTTCCCCCACCCCAGTTTACCGGCGGGAGGAAGAGAAATGGAGCGGGGGAGGGGGTAGAAACCTGGGACTGCTGGACCCTTAGCCTTGGACATCTGCTTTGTGAGCAGAATCCTACAGTGTGTGGTGCTGTGGACGTTGGGGAGCTTGGACAGGCAGAGGGCCTGGAAGACTGACATTCCGCCGTTTGTGGAGGAGGGGATCCACATCCAGCAGCTCTGTGTCAGAGGAAAGGCAGGTGTTCTGAGAGGCTTCCTAGCAGCGAGAGGGCTGCTGAAGGGGCGGTGTTTGAGCGGAGCTTGCTGCACAGGAGAAGGGAGAGCTGGACAAGGTTAAGGTTGTCGGGACGCGCTCTGCAGCTGGTTGGTAACTTTGAGGAGCTTCAGGTGCTCCATCCCCCTGGCTGCCTACTCAGCTCCGAGGCCCCCCACTGTGACATGCGGCCTGCTGCACCTTCCTCCTAGCCTGCCAGCACGGATTTGCAAACTGGCAGTCACTGTGCTGGCATCAAGCCAGCCAGAGGGAGGCCCCGACTACAACAGCTAGAGATGCAAAGCACAGAGGGCTAACCCGTGTGTGCTTGGCCAACTGGCTCTGACACTGGAAACATGCACCGCAGACGGGAATCAGGTAACAGATATTTCCTCCCCCCAGGCACAAGCTCTGCTCCCCTACTACCCCCAACCTCACTCTAGGGGCTGAGCAGCTCCACAGACTGGCGCTTCTGTGCACTGGGGGGCACCACACAGAAATATGAAACTGTCAAAAAACATGTTCAGACTAAAATCTCACAAACCCCAGAAAGAGGGCCAAATGAAACCAAACTCACCAATCTTCCTGAAAGAGGGTTCAAAATAAAAATTATAAACATGCTTATGGAGGTACAGAAAAATATTCAAGGACTCAGGAACGAATTAAAGTCAGAAATTCAATCATTAAGAAATTCCATATCTGAAATGAAACATACAACGGAGTGAATTAAAAGCAGATTAGATGTAGTAGAAGAGACGGTAAATGAAATACAAATTAGAAAAGAGGAATACAAAGAAGCTGAGGCACAGGGAGAAAAAAGAATCTCAAAAAATGAAAGAATATTGAAAGAACTGTGTGACCAATCCAAACGGAAAAATATTCGCATTATAGGGGTACCAGAAGAAGAAGAGAAAAAGGGATAGAAAGTGTCATTAAGGAGGTAACTGCTGAAAACTTCCCCAATCTGGTGAAGGAGATAGTCTCTCAAGCCATGGAGGTGCACAGATCTCCCAACACAAGGGACCCAAGGAAGACAACATCAAGACATAATAATTAAACTGGCAAACATCAAGCATAAAGACAGATTTTAAAAGCAGCTAGAGAGAGAAAAAACATCACATACAAAGGAAAACCCATCAGGCTATCATCAGACTTCTCAACAGGCCAGAAGGGAGTGGCATGATATATTTAATGCAATAAAACCTTGTATCAAAAAATACTCTACCCGCCAAGGTTATCATTTAAATTTGAAGGAGGGATTAAACAATTTTAAGATAAGCAAAAGCTGAGAGAATTTACATCTCCCAAACCACGTCTACAGTGCATTTGGAGGGACTCCTGTAGATGGAAGTATTCCTAAAGCTAAATAGATGTCACCCAAGGGAAAACAAAGAGTACAGAATATGATTCGTAACATACAAAGAATGGAGGAGGAAGAAAAAGGAGGAAAAAAAAAGAACCTTTAGGTTTGTTTGTAATAGCATATGAAGTAAGTTAAACTGTTAGATAGTAAGGGAATTACCCTTGAACCTTTGGTAACCACGAATCTAAAGCCTGCCATGCCAATAAGTACATACCTACTGATAATCACCTTAAATGTAAATGGTCTGAATGCACCAATCAAAAGACATAGAGTACTGAATGGATACAAAAACAAGACCCATCTATATGCTGCCTACAAGAGTCTCACTTTGAAACCCTAAGATACAAAACAAGACCCATCTATATGCTGCCTACAAGAGTCTCACTTCAAACCCAAAGACACACACAGACTGAAAGTAAGGGGATAGAAAAAGGTATTTCATGCAACTAATAGGGAGAAAAAAGCAGGAGTTGCAGTACTTGTATCAGTCAAAATAGACTTCAAAACAAAGTAAGTCACAAGAGACAAAGAAGGACATTACATAATGATAAAAGGGTCAGTCAAACAAGAGGATATAACTATTACAAATATCTCTGCACCCAACAGGATCATTTACATATATGAAACAAATACTAACATAATTAAAGGGGAAATAGAATGCAATGGATTCATTTTAGGAGACTTCAACACACCACTCACTCCAAGGGACAGATCAACCAGACAGAAAATAAGTAAAGAGACAGAGGCACTGAACAACATATTAGAACAGATGGACCTAATGGACATCTACAGAACACTACATCCAGAGCAACAGGATACACATTCTTCTCAAGTGCACATGGAACATTTTCAAAAATAGATCACAGATTAGGCCACAAAAAGAGCCTCAGTAAATTCAAAAAGATTGAAATTGTACCAACCAGCTTCTCAGATCACAGAGGTATGAAACTAGAAATAAATTACACAAAGAAAACGAAAAGCCCACAAACACATGGAAGCTTAATAACATGCTACTAAATAATCAATGAATCAATGACCAAATAAAAACAGAGATCAGGCAATATATGGAGACAAATGACAACAATAATTCAACACCGCCAAATCTGTGGGACACAGCGAATGCCGTGCTAAGAGGGAAATATACCGCAATACAGGCCTACCTCAAAAAGAACAATCCCAAATGAACAGTCTAAACTCACAGTTAATGAAACTAGAAAAGGAAGAGCAAATGAGGCCCAAAGTCAGTAGAAGGAGGGACATAATAAAGATTAAAGCAGAAATAAATGAAATTGAGAAGAATAAAATGATAGGAAGAATCAGTGAAAACAGGAGCTGGTTCTTCGAGAAAATAAACAAATTGATAAACCCTTAGCCAGACTTATCAAGAAAAAAAGAGTCTACACACATAAACAGAATCAGATATGAGAAAGGAAAAATCACCATGGACTCCACAGAAATACAAAGAATTATGAGAGAATACTATGAAAAGCTATATGGTAACAAACTGGATAACCTAGAAGAAATGGACAACTTTCTAGAAAAATACAACCTTCCGAGGCTGACTCAGGAAGAAACAGAAAATCTGAATAGACCAATTACCAGCAAAGAAATTAAATTGGTAATCAAAAAACTACCTATGAACAAAATGCCTGTAGCAGGTGGTTTTACTGCTGCATTTTATCAAACATTTAGTGAAGACCTAATACCCATCCTTCTTAAAGTTTTACAAAAAGTAGAAGAGGAGGGAATACTCCCAAACTCTATGAGACCAACATCACTCTAATACCAAAACCAGGCAAAGACACCACAAAAGAAGAAAATTACAGACCAATATCCCTGATGAACATAGATGCAAAAATACTCAACAAAATATTAGCGAACCAAATTCAAAAATACATAAAGAAGATCATCCATCATGATAAGTGGGATTCATCGCAGGGATGCAAGGATGGATGGTACAGCATTCGAAAATCCATCAACATCATCCACCACATCAACAAAAAGAACAAAAACCACATGATTATCTGCATAGATGTTGAAAAAGCGTTCGACAAAATTCAACATCCATTCATGATAAAAACTCTCAATGAAATGGGTATAGAGGGCAAGTACCTCAGCATAATAAAGGCCATATGTGACAAACCCACAGCCAACATTACACTTAACAGCGAGAAGCTGAAAGCTTTTCCTTTAAGATTGGGAACAAGACAAGCATGTGTACTCTCCCCACTTTTATTCAACATAGTTCTGGAGCTCCTCCCCACGGCAATCAGACCACACAAAAAAATAAAAGGCATCTTGCTTGGCAAGGAAGACGTCAAACTGTCCCTGTTTGCAGATGACCTGATTTTGTACATAAAAAACCCTAAAGAATCCACTCCAAAACTACTAGATCTAATATCTGAATTCAGCAAAGTTGTGGGATACAAAATTAGTACACAGAAATCTGTTGCATTCCTATACACTAACAATGAACTAGCAGAAAGGGAAATCAGGAAAACAATTCCATTCACAACTACATCAAAAAGAATAAAATACCTTGGAATAAACCTAACCAAGGAAGTGAAAGACCTATACTCTAAAAACTACAAGACACTCCCAAAAGAAATTAAAGAGGACACTAATAAATGGAAATTCATCCCATAGTCTTGGCCAGGAAGAATTAATATTGTCAAAATGGCCATCCTGCCTAAAGCAATCTATAGATTCAATGCAGTCCCTATCAAAATACCAACAGCATTCTTCAATGAACTAGAGAAAATAGTTCTAAAATTCATATGGAACCACAAAAGACCCTGAATAGCCAAAGCAATCCTTAGAAGGAGGAATAAAGCAGGGAGAATTAAACTCCCTGACTTCAAGCTCTACTAGAAAGGCACAGTAATCAAGACAATTTGGTACTGGTACAAACAGACCCATAGACCCAATGAACAGAATAGAGAGCCCAGATATAAACCCAAGCATATATGGTCAATTAATATATGATAAAGGAGCCATGGATATACAATGGGGAAATTACAGCCTCTTCAACAGCTGGTGTTGGCAAAACTGGACAGCTATATGTAAGAGAATGAAACTGGATTACTGTCTAACCCCATGCACAAAAGTAAACTCAAAATGGATTAAAGAGCTGTATTGTAAGTCATGAAACCATAAAACTCTTAGAAAAAAATATAGGCAAAAATCTCTTGGACATAAACATGAGCAACTTCTTCATGAATATACCTCCCCAGGCAAGGGAAAATGAACAAATGGGACTATATCAAACTAAAAAGCTTCTGTACAGCAAAGGACAGCATCAGTAGAACAAAAAGACATCCTACAGTATGGGAGAATATATTCATAAATGACATATTCCATAAGGGGTTGACATCCAAAATATATAAAGAGCTCACACACCTCAACAAACAAAAAGCAAATAATCCAATTAAGAAATGGGCAGAGGACATGAATAGACACTTCTACAACAAAGAAATTCAGATGACCAACAGGCACATGAAAAGATGCTCCACATCGCTAGTCATCAGAGAAATGCAAATTAAAACCACAATGACATATCACCTCACTCCAGTAAGGATGGCCGCCATCCAAAACACAAACAAGAACAAATGTTGGCAAGGATGTGGAGAAAGGGGAACCCTCCTACACTGCTGGTGGGAATGTAAATTAGTTCAACCATTGTGGAAAGCAGTATGGAGGTTCCTCAAAAAACTCAAAATAGCAATACCATTTGACCCAGGAATTCCACCCCTAGGAATTTACCTTAAGAATGCAGCAGCCCAGTTTGAAAAAGACATATGCACCCCTATGTTTATCACAGCACTATTTACAATAGCCCAAAATGGAAGCAACCTAAGTGTCCATCAGTAGATGAATGGATAAAGAAGATGTGGTACATATACACAATGGAATATTATTCAGCCATAAGAAGAAAACAAATCCTTCCATTTGCAACAATATGGATGGAGGTAGAGGGTATTAGGCTCAGTGGAATAAGCCAGGCGGAGAAGACAAGTAACAAATGATTTTGCTCATCTGTGGAGTATAAGAACAAAGAAAAAACTGCAGGAACAAAATAGCAGCAGACTCACAGAACCCAAGAATGGACTAACAGTTACCAAAGGGAAAGGGACTGGGGAGGATGGGTGGGAAGGGAGGGATAAGGGGGAAAAAGGGCTATTACAATTAGCACACATAATGTAGCGGGGGTGGGTGTGGGGTGGGAGGCTGCAGGGAAGGCAGTATAACACAGAGTTGAGAAGTAGTGATTCTATTTCATCTTACTACGCTGATAGACAGTGACTGCAATGAAGTATATGGTGGAGATTTGATAATAGGGGGAGTCTAGTAACCACAATGTTGCACATATAATTGTATATTAATAATAGCAAAATAAAAACAACTAAAATAGCAGGATGCTCTTATAGCACGCTATTGTGTGTGATAGCATATGCAAAATACTTATCATTTTCAGACATTTAAATAATCCTCAAAATGGATGAGATCCTTTCTCCTCCTCTTTTCTTACTGCCTTTTAAAATATGTTTAAGTTGCCAGAATTCTCCTTATGTAAAACTGGAATGTATTGTACCAGTATTGAATAAAGTAAACATACCCATATTACACATACCTTCATCAAAAAAACTTTTAATTCTTTATTCCAGTGAACCCAGTATGAATATTCCAGGGCTGTGAATTAATAATTTAAAACAAAAAGGAATTCTTGGTTATATAATTTGCAACAGCTACTGTTCTGAAAGCTCAGTCTGTTGTAAAGATTATTGCTGTATCAAGATTTATTTCTGACATATATCTTTGCTAGGCCAGTAACTGATTTTTTTGGTGTTCCCCTAAAATTTTCCCCTCCACATCTCCCCTCGTTTGAATTCTCTCTTTACTCACATATATTCACAGAGGACTATGTCAGTCAGGGCAGAGAGCAGAAAGAACTTTGATTTTCAAGTGCTTAAATCTTTGTGGAATAGAGGATTTCCTTTATCTCCTTTCTGTATATACATGGTTTGTTTTCCTGAAAAATACCTTCCTTCTTTCCTTTGAAAACTCAAGTTACAAAGCCATCAGGAGGAAATGCTGTCCATTTTTTTCCAAATTTGACTAAAGAAATAGGCATCTCATTGTGGTTTTGCTTTGTATTTTTAGGACTCCTTGTGAGAGTGAATATATTTTCACATGTTTATTGTGGTAGAGCTGATCTTCAGCTGTTAAACGACAGGATCAGAATGGAAGGTAAGAAAAGGAGAATACACAAAGGTATTTCCTTTGCTAGGCCAGTACTATATACCACACAAAGGAAATGTCAAGGAGTTGTACACAGCATGCACTTGTAGACTCAAACATTAGCTGTAAAAGTTGCACAGCCTGAGAACCAGAATGGAATGCAAGTGCCCTAGAGCACTTTCTGGCATATCCTAGAGGCTTAATTAATGACTGGGGAGGGGGAGGTAGAGGGGATAGAGTTCATACATGAGGCAGTGTGGTACACTGGTTAGCAGGCTCTGGAGCCAGGGTGCGTGGGTTTGAATCTGCGTAGTACTGCTTAATTTCCTGGGTGACTTTGGACAAGTTACTTAATTGCTCTGCCTTTCTTTTTTCATATATAAAATAGAGATGGCTTACTCCACTGGAGCAGCCCTAGGTCAGTGCTATTTGTAACTGAATAAAATTTGTAGCCAGAAAAAAAAAATAGAGATGGTATTTCCTCCACTGGGTTTCTATGAGGATGAAATGAGTTAATGCACATACAGGAGTTAGACAGGAGTTAGTATAGCTACTGCACACTAAACGCAGGTACCCGTGGCTATTCTATTTGTCAGAGCAGGGAATGCCTCCTTCACATTGTTGCCTCATTTCAACATTCCTCATTGAAAGCTAAGTGGGGTTTAGTAGAGAACAGAGAAAGAGGAAGTCTGAGTTATGGCAACAATGAGACAGGTTCAATATTCTAAACATGTTTGTTAGGCTCTGTGTGCCAGGCCCCAAAGATAGAAGCTTTGAGTTAGCAAAGACAGAGAGAACTTGCACTCAAAAGCAGAAGCCTGGGTGGAGGGACAGGAGGAGGCACAAAGGTGCTTTGAAGCCAGTGGGTTCTGTGTCTTGGCCTGTCTCTGGCTCTCTCTCAGGCTACCTGCTTCCAGGAAGGCCCATCTGAGGTGGGGCAAAGGCCTAACTGATGGGGAAAAGGAGGGAAAGGGAGAGGAAGAGGTTAAAATGTACTCGATCTTTAAATTATTTTTAAAGATATACATACTCTTTGTTGTCCTTAGGCAAACCTGGTTTTTTCTTCCTGAATGTAGCTGTCCATTCGCCCAACTGCTTATAATCAGGAGAGAAGGTGACAAAGGAACAAGTGTGGTAAAGCTGTGATGGGGCACCCCAGGAGCGTGGAGCCAACTGAGAGCATGCGCAGCCCAGAGCGGTGGGGCCGAGGCCTGGACTTGAGGGCTTTGCTCCCTTCTCTCTCTGCATCACAAATTTCTCTTCATTAGATCTGAACCACCAACATACATAGTTCTGTAATTAGCTCCCTTGGCGCCCAACCTTGACCTTGTATCCCCCTCCTGCTACTGCTTTATTACTTTGCATCTATTACTAGCAAAACCCTTAAAAGAATTGTCTAGACATTCTGTCTACTTCCTCAATTCGCAAGCAGTCATCCCCATCACTTTATGGAAACTGCCTAGTGAAGGTCACCGTGGTTCGAAACCTAGTGGTGAATTCTAAGCTTCCTCTTGCATGACCTTGCATCAGTATTTGACATTTGGTTAATTTTATTCTTGAAATGTTTCTTCACTTGGCTCCTGGGACACGCAATGTCTCTTAGTTCGCTTTTTCCTTCACTAGGCTCTTCTCAGCATCCTTGCTGGTCTTTCTTTGAACATCCTAGAACTTATTCCTTGACCTTTTCTTCTGTATTTTTTTTTTCAATCCCAAGATGAGCTGATCCAGTTCCATGGCTTTAAATACCATCTTTAAGCTGACTGCTATAGCCACCTGCCCACCCAACACCTCCACCTAGGTATCTAATAGACATTGGCAGCTTAATGTGACCAAATAAAATAATTTCCTTTTCCAAACTTGCTTCTTTGCCAGTGTTCCCCATCTCATTAAATGGATCACCATTCGCTCAGTTACTCAAAGACTTGTGGTCATCCTTGTCTTCACTCTTTATGTGAAAGTCCTTATAATGGCTCACAAGATCTTACAAGATTTACTCCATGCCACACTGGCCGCCTTTCAGTTCTTCTCAGAGCATCAGTTCCCTCTGCCCACAGAGCTCTTTCCCCCAGTTTTGCATGGCTCACTCGTCTTCACTCAGTTCTCTGCTCAACTCTCACTTTATCAGAGATGCCTTCTCTGACCCTGTCACACTCTGTTATCTTGTCATACTTTATTTTTATTCATAGCACCTATTATTATCCAACATTATCATTTCATATGTGAAATTTCATATGACTTTTCATATATTTGTATATGTAAATATATATTTCTTTATAGATATATCTATGAATATATATTATATATATATATAATGTATGTATGTGTATACACACACATGCAGTGTGTGTGTGTATCTTCCCCACTAAAGTAGCTCCACTGGGGCAGGAACTTTGTGTAGTTCATCTGTGCATCTGCGCAGCACCAGAGCAGAGCCTAGATCATAGCATTTGTTAAGTGGGGAAGACATGATGTCGGGGGATAGGTGTGATGATTGGAGCCCTGTATGAAAGGGGTTGGAGATGACGTTGGAGTTGGAAAGCAGGTCAGGTCAGGGTGTAGGCAGGAGGATGCAGAGGAGATAGGACTTTATGATAGAGATATAAAGTGTGATTTCTGCCTAAAAGATACCTGAAGAGGGTGATGGTTCAACGCCCAGCTTTGTGGATGGGTTTGTAGGAGAGACTAGCCTGAATCCCAGGTGATTCAGGGCAGGAAGGGACTAGAGGAAATGGGGCTCTAAGGGATCTGTGGCTGGGACCTTTGGGCAGGGCTGAGCACACTGATAGGTCAGAGGTTCCCTCCCCAAGGCAGGGGTGGGAGGGGTTAATCAAGGGTTCAGAAGTCAAGTTAAAGTATTCAGAAAGGATTAGATCCTTTTCCCAGAAAGAGAAGTGCATTCAAAGAATGAGTCCAGGGACCCATCCTACCATAAAGAAGCAGAAGGTAAAGACTGGCACTGGGGAGGTCTGACGGATGCACTGTCTATATCTGTCCTTGTCTAAAAGACCAGTGAGGACCCTGCCAAGCAAGGGGTTATTAGGACAGCTGACTCTGATGCTGAGAGGCCCTAGTTGAGAAAAGGATGGTGTTGAAAATAGAGATTTACTGCAGATACTGTGATGGGAGACGAGTTGACCACTTCAGAAGAGGCTTGATGAAGTCAGCCATCTGCAAGCCAGGAAGCAGGCTCTCGCCAGTTACCCGATCATCCAACTCCATGGTTGGTACTTGGTTTTATAGGGGCAAGAGCTAAAAAGTTGCAGTGTATTCATACTTTATCAGGCTAGGGATAACCTCAGTGGCTTTCAACCATCAGGTTTATTTCTCATGTCTGTTGTGCATGGTACACAGCTCTGCCCCACATCATCTTCACCCCCAGATCAGGTGGACAAAGTGCCCGATCAGGACCATGGCAGACAGTTAGGGAAAACAGTGAATCACCAATTAGCTCTTAAGTTAAACCTCCTGGGATGTCACACATACCATTCTGTTGCATTAGTCACATGCCGCTCCTCAGATCAATAGGGTGGGCAGTATAATCTTCCTTCAGCAAAAGGAGGTGAATAATTATGAACAATTATACATTCTACCACAGAGGCCATTGATTTGGCAATTGGGAAATCATTGGTAACCTTTGAAAAGAGTTTAACCAGAGAGTTGGGTTTTAATAATAATTATAGCTATAATTTACTGACGATTTGCTATAGTTCATACACTGCTGAGTACTTTACATTTAGTATCTCATTTAATATTTGTTATGGGTTGCATGTTTATGTCCCCCTCAAATTCATATGTTGAAACCTAACCCCCAGTGGGGTGGTATAAGGAGGTGAGGTGGTTGAAAGGTAGTTAGGTCAAGAGAGTGGAGCCCCCATGATAGGAGGAGTGCTTTATGATGAGACAGGAAAGAGCTGGTCTCCTTTCTCCTCCCACTCCCTGTCTGTGCCCTCTGCCATGTGTGGACACAGCCAAAGGCAGCTGTCTACAAACTGGGAAGCAGGCTCTCACCAGACACCAGATCTGCTGGCACGTTGATGTTGGACTTTCCAGCGTCCAGAACTATGAGAAATAAATGTTTCAAGGTCGTAACAACTAGTTAGTGGTGGAGCAGAGATTCAGGCCATTTCTAACTGGCTCTAAAGGCCAGTATTTTAACCCCTGCAGATTGAAAGTTACTAAGTAGGGGCAACAGCAAATGTTTGCTTTTTGGAGGAAGCTTTCAAGATAAAAGCTTGTAAGGTAGCAGGATATGCCGCTACAAAACATGCCACTTTGGCACAGGGATCATTTTGGGCTAAAGGAAATTGAGAAGAAGCAAAATCAGGAAAAGCTTCAAGCCTACCCATATTTGCCTAAAAGTAGAACGTAAATTTGTAAAGGTGGCTCCTCTTTACAGGAAGGACAAACGTTAATCACTGGAGGCAGCTTTAGATCCTTACCATCCAAGAGGTGGCACTAGAAGAATCCACATAGCAGACTTTACCAACCAGCCCTTATCTTCCATTAGTTTCCCTGCATTTTTGCCTTCTCACAATATACCACCCTAGAAACTCTAAGTCCTTTTCACTCAAGTTGTTGTCACTTCTCTAAAATGTTTTTGTTCTTTTAAGATAGTAAGTGAGCTCAGGTTCTAACCACCCCTTTGAGTTACTCCTCTCCTGGTACTCCTATGCATAGGTGTAATGCGCATGCTAATAAAATCCTGTTTTCCTCTTGTTAATCTTTTTTTTGTTAATCTAGTGATAGAGCACCATCCTAAGAATTTAAGATGGGTAGACAGATTTCTCCCTTATGGGATGAATGAGAAGGAAGCAGGGTCCTCAGAAGATATTTTCAGGGTTGGGCAGGCTACATCAGAAGGCAGGGAAAAGGCTTGAAGACAGCAGATCGTCAGTGCTAGAGAAAACCAGGACAGATGATGAGCAGTACTTCCTCTCTTGATTTATGTGCATGTGGACTAATTTGCTTTGGGCTATTTTGAGAATTTAGGTATCTAGTTAGTTCAGATGGATTAACCGGTGAAGGGAGTAAAAAGGCAATTATTATTTGATAGCAGAATGAAGTAAATTTATTTGCCTTACCTTAAATTTTCCTCTCCCAAACAATTTATAATGTAAAAAATTAAAATTGAGCTACTACATAAAAAAGAATGAAGTTCTGATACATATTACAACATGGATGAACCTTGAAAACATTATGTCAAGTGAAATAAGTCATAATTCATAAAGACAAGTATTGTGTCATTCTCCTTAAATAAGATATCTAGAGTGAGGACAGATTCATAGAGATAGAGAGTAGATTAGAAGTTGCCAGGGTTGCAAGGGAGCCAGGGATAGGGAGTAACTGCTTAATGGGTACAGTTTCTTTTGGAGTGATGAAAAATTTTGGAAATAATGATGGTGGTTGCACAGTTATATGAAGGTAATTAATGGCATCGAATTGTACACTTTAAAATGGTTGAAATGGCAGTTTTTTACGTTATGTATACATTTTATGAGAAAAATAACCCATTATATCGGAACCCCGTGACTTACATTGAATTGTTTTATTTTGTGGTGGGAGGGTTTGGATAGGTCAGGACAGAAGAATGTTTTATGACATATACATATCATAGTTCCTTGAAAAAGCCACCACACTTTCTATTAGAGTATGCAGGCTATTATAAGCATTCATGAGATGAGACATAAATTGCTATTGCAAAAACAAAACAAAAACATCAAAACATTAAAAAAATTAAAAAACCAAAAAAGTAAATTGCTATTGCATTGATGGCTTGGATCATTCCTCATATAATTTGACACTGGCCACACCTTTCTGACCTGAAAATACCGAGGCTGCCAGTATTTGGTGGTTTTAATTATTTTAAGAAGTTATTTAAGCATCAGGGTGAAGACTTCGTGTATATTACACAAATAGCTGTGTCCTTGTAAATAGCCATGTCTCTGACCTCCGAGGGGGATGTTTTCCCTATGCCTTCCCTAAGCGTTAGCTAGGGCTGCCTCAGAAGCACTCCAGAGGGTGTCTATATTGTGTTAAAAGGATGAAAAGGCAGAGTAAAACTTTACATGTTTTGGTTTTTTTTTGGTATCATTAATCTACAATTACAGGTGCAACATTATGGTTACTAGACTCCCCCCTTCATTAAGTCCCCCCCACATACCCCATTACAGTCACTGTCCATCAGCGTAGTGAGATGCTATAGAGTCATTACTTGTCTTCTCTGTGCTATACTGCCTTCCCCGTGCCCCCCCACCATATTATGTCTGCTAATCGTAATACCCCTTTTTCCCCCTTGTCCCTCCCTTCCCACCTATCCTCCCCAGTCCCTTTCTCTTTGGTAACTGTTAGTCCATTCTTGGGTTCTGTGAATCTGCTGCTGTTTTGTTCCTTCAGTGTTTTTCTTTGTTCTTATATTCCACATTTGAGTGAAATCATTTGATATTTGTCTTTTTCCACCTGGCTTATTTCACTGAGCATAATATCCTCTAGCTCCATCCATGTTGTTGCAAATGGTAGGATTTGTTTTCTTCTTATGGCTGAGTAATATTCCATTGTGTATATGTACCACATCTTCTTTATCCATTCATCTACTGATGGACACTTAGGTTGCTTCCATTTCTTGGCTATTGTAAATAGTGCTGCGATAAACATAGGGGTGCATATGTCTTTTTCAAACTGGGCTGCTGTAGTCTTAGGGTAAATTCCTAGGAGTGGAATTCCTGGGTCAAATGGTATTTCTATTTTGTTTGTTTTGAGGAACCTCCATACTGCTTTCCACAATGAAAACTTTACATGTTTAACCTCAAATCTTAAGTTCTCTGAAATTAAGCTAATTTGGGCTGAGGTTTAGAAATGGTTAAGTTGGCCATTCTTGTCAATACTACCAGCAGATGAGCGGAGTCCTTTTTTAGTTCATTTGTAGTGTGGTGTCCATGGGTAAGTGCATCTGACACAAAAATTTGCCTAATCATGGGCTCTATAGGGTGTCCATTTCTTTGCTTGAGGAGTACTTTCAGAGTACAGGATATCACCCAAAACAGTATTGAATGAATGCAGTCATTGCTCTTAGTGTTATGACCCAGTCACAGGCAACAGGCAGGTAGGTACAGACAAGAGTGATGTCTCTGGCTGACAACATTCATCATGTATATATTTTAATAGTTTTCTGGGGCATCTGTGGAAGGGATTCAAGTTGGGCAATGATGATATTAACAGCTTATGTTGGGTATAGAGGGGGCAATTGAGATTTAAGTGTTCAGATTATAAATAACATATTCTAATATTGGCTTAATTAGAAGGCTTAACTCTGTCTACTGTCTGTTCCAACTGGCTGAAATGAGACAAGACTCTGAAATGGAGGAAGAATTGTGAGCATTTTTGTTAAAGTAATTAAACTACTTTTACTTTAAAGGAGGCCACTAGACTGCGGTAGCTCTAATGCCTTGGTGGCCTACATAAGCAAACTAAAACCTAAGCCAACTAGGCTTTCCCAAATAAGGCAACTGCTTAAGCTACAGCCAATCAAAAAGTTTCTTTGATTTGCTTTTTAAGTTTTCTCTATACAAACTTTTTCCCTTACTCCTGTCAGTGGAGTGCTCGTAAACATTTTGTTTCAGGCTGCTTGATTTGAATCAGTGTTTGCCCAGATAAACTCTTCAGAATTTCAGTGGGTATCAGTTTATCATTCAAGAGTTCCTTGAGTGCTTTCCATGTGGTAGATCTAGTTCCGGTGCATGATTCCCTAATTGTTAAACTCATAATAGTTAAGTGACTGGGTAATGATCAGGTATCAAAATTTTATTTAACACAAGTGAAAGTAAATGACCACTCAAATGAGGAAAGAGGTTACAGAGCTTGCTATAGCAATGCAGACAGCTGCCATCATTTGGTTTGGCAGAGACTCAAAGGCAATCCGGGAGAGGGGAAGCTTTATGGTGAAAACAAAACAAGGGATGCTTCTAGTATGTTCTCATTAAAGGTTTTTTGGCAAGGGAAGCTGGAAATGGAGTAACTAGAAGTGGGGGCATGTATGTAATTGGTCTGGAGAGTATATTTGGTTTCTTGTGGTTGGTCTTCATGCATGTGTGTGTTTGGGAGAGGGTGTCTAAAATAGGGAAATATGCATTGTTTGAGCAGACCCTGACCGTTACATGGTCTAGCCATTGTCCATTTGTATAGTAAGTCTTTCACTCATTAATAAGGGACCTGGCAGAATGAGAACTGATTCCACAAGCATACGAGAAACTGGAACTTATTCAATCTTTGGGGAAAGGAATGATGAAATAAAAGTTGATACAAAACTGGCTCATGTTAAGTAGGACAATGCCATTTTAACCTTTGGGATTATTTTTGTACAGAATGCCTGCTTCTGCTCCTCAGTGCACCTCATCAGTTTTTACCAATTAATCTCTGATTTTACTGGGTTATAAATCCTCTGGGTGCTCATAAATTGTTATTCAAATGAAGTTACCTTTCCTGAGAGTGTCAGATGATCATCAAGTGGGTTTATTACAAAATCCCCTAGAATGAAACTAATTTTAAAAAGACAATCATCTTTTGGCTTTATTTAAAGGTTATGAATAAAAATTTATGTGTGGGGGTAAAGTGAAGGTTCCTATGGCCAGGATTCTCACCTGGCCCTGGTTTTCTAGCTCACTACACACCTGTGGGCAATACCTTGTTATTGACTCTGCCCAGTGCTCTGAGCAACACGTGGCGCTTCAAGGCTGCAGGAGAGCAGAGAGAAGACTGGAGTGTGGGAGCGCCTAGGACAGAGACAGACAGCTGCGGGGGCAGACTGGCTTGCTGCATGCAGACTCGCTCTGAATGGATGGGATTTTAGTGATTGACCTGTCACCGTGGAAATAAAGTTGGGTATAAACCCTTGCACCCCAAGAACATTCTACTGTCATTTCTTTGGTCTCTGAATTCATAGTGAACTGTCCGGGGCTGAAACCCATGATGATGTGTTATTTCAATCTTCACAGCAGTCCAATGCTAGTAACCCATGGTGGTAGTATAATTATTCTCATTTTCCAGATGAGAAAACCAAGGCACAGGTTAAGTAACTTGAAGAGTACCCAGTACTAAATAGTTAAAGGACAGCTAACAGAATAATTGAGCACTCCCTGGCCATGCTGCCGCTCTAAGGTTATGAGTGAGGAAAGGAAGTCCGCAGGAAATCTGACCCATCGCAATACGTCGTAGTCTTGGGCAAGGCCAGTTATTTCTCGTCACTGTATTTCTACCCCTTCAGGTTGCTTCTGACTGACATCCTTTTCTAAGAGTTCACAGGTGCGCTAGAAAAGAGCACTGGTGTCAGGAGTTCAGAAACTGGGCTTCACGTTAGGATTTGCCTTTGCTGGCTGTGCTAGAGCAAGTTAGCTTCACTGGACCTCGCTTTTTCTCACTAGTAAATTAAGGAGCTGGGACTATATTCTTTGAAGTTTAGGTGCTGGCGCCTGGCATTTGAAGTCACAAAACACCTGGTACACGCTCAACTTGAAAAATCGCGTCGTCCCTTGGGTTAAACAGATTCCAGAGCACGCTGGAGGAGGACGTGGTAGCTTTTAAATAAATGCAAAGGAAAATAGTTCTTCCGTTTTAGCGGCGGCTGTTCGCTTCCCACCGAAGTCCAGTTCCTGCCCCCACCAGGCCGCCCTCTCGTTGTCATGGAGATCTGGGACGCCCTGACAGGCCAATCCCCTCTCCCCCCGCTCCCGGCCCCTGGTGCGGCGCGTGATGACGCAGTAGCGTTCTCGCCGCGGTGGCTGCCGGGACTGAGCTTTTAGTAGCCTTATCAGGAAGTGGCGGGCGGAGCCCAGTGCCGAGTCGCCGCCTCTCCCGTTCCTCCGCGGCCGCTCGGGCCGAGACCCCGATCTGGCCGGGCCGGGTTGGGCGTGCGTGCGCACAGGTGGGGGCGCTGACCGCGAGGAAGGAGCGGTGGCTGCGAGGGCGGCTGAGAGAAGCACAGGCAGCGGGAGGCGGCGGCGGGTCGCGTGGGGCGGCCCTTCTCGCCCAGGTAAGGGCTGCGGCCGCCGGTTGGGGGGCGCGGAGCCCGGCCTGTTGTTCCAACGGACCTCCTGCCTGGGGGGTGCGTGTCTTTCCCCCGGCGGGAGGCTGGGGCTGTCGTTCTGTACGCAAAACGCGTTTAAACACAGGACCAACTTTTCGGGAGCATTGTCTTTGAGGCCGGAGGTTCATTGAGCAAACTTTCGGGTTGGAAAGGGGGGAAATTCGCAGTCGGAGAGCTGCTCGCGCCTCTTCGCAAGCCCCCGAGTTTACATTAGCAGTGAAAGAGCGAAACGTGTGTGGAATCTGGAGCACCACGGCGTCCAGCCAACTAAAGGCTGTGATTTAGATGCTCCTTGACGGACTGTTTTTTTAAGCTGCCTTTTGGAGACCTGGTTGTAATGATTCCTAAACTTTGGTTGTGACAGTTTTCTGCAGAGTCTAAAGACATTTTTTCCAGAACAAAATGCTGCGGTGCTTTTTTTTTTTTTGTCCTCCTCTACCTTTCTGTCGTTTAAGAGGTAAGCAGTCTCGTTTCCCAGCTTGCCGGCCGTTCCCAGCATGTTCTTCGGCGCTGAGGCTGAGGCAGGGAAGGAAGCGGAAAGGGGGAAAAGTACAAAGGCTGAAAGAAATGGAGTATCTAGTGACGGGAGCGTACGCTTCGGAGCCAGAATACTTTGATTTAAATTTTGGCTTCCCAGCGGCCATCTGTGGAGGAACACGTGAGCTCACTTTGGTGATGGTTTTTAAATGTAAAACGGAAATAGTTATGTGTCCTGTCTACCACAGGTCAGGACATGTTGGATTCCACAAATACTGAGTCTAATGAGAAAAAGGACGAAAAGTCACGCAGAGGGTGTATAGAGAAAGACAGACTTAAAGCCTTTTGCTCCAGGTGCGACTGAACCTTACCATACCACAAAGGTCGCATTTGTTTTACCAGCATCTGTCTGGAGTAAGGAGCACTTGATTTGGGAATCAGAATATTTGGGTCTTGGCCCACATAATTACAGTTGTGTGGCCTTAACCATACCTCTTCATTTCAGACATCACGTATTAAAATAGAAATAAAACTAATGCCTTTTATCTCATAGTGTTGTGAGGATCAAAAGCTGTACGCATTTAAGTTTTTGTAAACTGTAAGGCTTTTATTCAAATCAGTGTTAAAATCACGATGAAAAGCCTGGATTAGTAGCCTGTCTTTACAAGGTGAAATAAACAGATACAAATGTTTCCTGTTTTGGACTTGTCACCCCCACCTTATCACTTGTGAATTCTTTCTTGTTCTCAGTTCTTTCCCTCCCCAGAGACTGTGGCCTACTTTCCTCACCCCAGTACAATCATCTTTACTGCTTTTCACATCCAACTTAGAATAGTAATACCGAAATAACATATTTGTGTAGCTTCACTCTTTAAAAAGTTATTTCCACAAACATTTTCTCATTTTATTTTTACAGTTGGGCTAGTTGTAGTCAGCATTGGCAGTATCCTCATTTTACTTCTGTTAAAATTGGGTTTAGAAGGCCTAGTGAATTAATTGCCTTGGGTCATGTGACTGAAGGAAGAAGCCAGGTCTTTGATCAGAGGTTTACTGCCAGTAACCCTTTCTTCCTTCCTTCCTTCACTGCGGTCGACTTTGATTATTTCTTACCAATAATGATGTTTAACTTTCGCACTCCCTCACATTTTATTTATTCATTGCTTTTCAAGTGAAACACTCAGTGCTTTCATGATCTCAAATGTAAGCTGCTTGCAGGTAAGGAGTTATCTTCCAGAACCTTTCAAAGCTTGGAGTACAGTGCCTCACACAGAGAAGTCATTTAATAAAGGCTTGTGAAGCCAGTAACGAGGTGAGATTGATTTAAAGATGTTTTTCTGTTCACAACTCATTTAACAAATAATTATTAAGCTACCTGTGCTTGAAGACTTTCAAAGTATGAAGTATAAGGTAGAATCTTTTTCTTCTGGGACATTCCTTCCCAATTTATGAACACTAGTCTTAACAAGTACAAAAGTCATTTACATAGTGGTTTTGTGTGCTTCTTAGACTCTCTGCAGGGATCTGGGGAGAGTTGCAGACAAGAGAGGAGCATTTAAAATTACTTGTTGAAGGACCTGTGGCTTCCCTGGTTGTACTGAAGTGGCTTATAACTGTAGAGCTTTAGAACTGGGAAAAAACCTGAAGATGTCTAGTCCCACCTCCCTCCAAATCAGGAGTTTTCTGTAGATATTTCTAACATTAATCCAGCCTCTTCATTACTTAATGATAAAGTTCACCAGTTTCCTAATGTATGCCCTGTGTCTTCATGTTTCTACAGCAGTGTTGTCCAGTAGAAATACAATGTGAGCTGGATGTATCAGCCACATGTGTAATTTAAAACTTTCTAGTAGCCATATTTGTTTTTAAAGAATTAAAAAAATTGGGGGGAAATTTAACCCAGTGTCTCTAAAACATTACCATGTCAACATCTAATCACTGTAAAATATCTCATTAGTAATTTTAAACGTTCTTTTCTTTGTACTAAGTCTTTTAATCTGATGTGTATTTTACACTTAAAGTACATCTTGAGCTCCATTTCAGGTGCTCAAGAGGCTAGTGGCTACCATGTTGGACAGCGCAGTTGTAGAGCTTTAGAGAATTCTGTTTGTCTTACCAGTGCCTAGCGCAACGCTTGGCACATAATAGTAATGAAAGATGTCTTTTGAGTGAATGAGTAAATGAATAAATGTAAGTGCTAGAGAGCAATAAAAGGCAGTTTTATTTGGGAAATAACTGTGTAAAAATTTATTATTTTTTATTGCTATTTCATTGATACACAATCCTATATTGGTTTCAAGTATACAACACAGTGGTTCAGCAGTTACTCATATTATTAAAACCTCCCCCTCCACTAATGCGGTTACTATATCTCAACATAGGAAGATGTTACACAATCATTGGCTATATTCTCTATGCTGTACTACCATCCCTGTGACCATCTTACATTGTGATTGAGAATTTCTGTGCCCTTTTAGCCCCTTCACCTTTTATTCCTATGGTCACCACCAGTCACTTCTCAGTATCTTAAGAGTCTGCTGCTGTTTTGTTCCTTCTGTTTTGCTTTGTTTTTATACTCCACAAATCCGTGAGATCATTTTGGTAGTTGTCTTTCTCTGTCTGGCTTACTTCACTGAGCGTAATACCTTCTAGGTCCATCCATGTTGTCACAAATGGCAGGATTTCTTTCTTCTTTTTGGCTGAATATTATTCCGTTGTGTGTATGTTACCACATCTTCTTTATCCATTCTTCTATTGATGGACACCTAGGTTACTTCCATATCTTGGCTATTGTAAATAATGTGGCAATAAACAGGGGGGAATATATCTTTTTGAATCAGGGATTTTCTTTGGGTAAATTCCTGGTAGTGGAATGAATGAGTCATATGGTATTTGATTTTTCCTTTTTTGGTGAACTTCCATACTGCTTTCCACAGTGGTTGCACCAATGTACATTCTTGCCAACAGTGTAGGAGGGTCCCCCTTTTCTCCACATCCTTGTCAACATTTGTCATTTCTTGTCTGTTGGGTAGTGGCCATTCTAACTGGTGTGAGGTGATATATCTCATTCTGGTTTGGGAAATAACTTTTGAGACCTATGGACCTGGCAAATAGGTCTGAGTGACTGGGATCTGTATTAAAGATACTTATTTGTATTTTTGCAGCATTATGGATCCAAGCCTGTTGAGGGAACGGGAGCTGTTCAAAAAACGAGCTCTTTCCACTCCTGTAGTAGAAAAACGTTCACTGTCTTCTGAGTCCTCTTCATCATCATCAAAAAAGAAGAAAGCCAAGCCAGAACATGCAGGATCATCAGGCTGTAGACAAAGTTCTGGTTAGTAAAATTCACTGTTTAGGACTGTTTAATTTTAATTTTTCAGGAAACCATTTACTCTTGGCAAGTTCATTTTTCATTTCAGTATTCATATTGATTGTTAAGCACTTTGTTGAGTATAAGTGATGGAATGATGATTTTTTGCTTCTAAAATTTTAGTAGTCTTGTGTTTGTGTTAGAATTTAGGCTATAAGACCTTTTAAAAAAATAACTTAAATTGAGGTTTAATTTATATACCATGCAGTTCACTTGTTTTAAGTATACAGTTTAAAGATTTTTAGTATATTTACACAGTTGTGCAGCTTTTACTACAATCTAATTTTAGCACATTTCTATCACCCCAAAAAGAACCCTTGTGTCTATTTGTAGTCATTCCTTGTTCCCACTCCAGCCCCTAATAACGAATGATTACTTTCTGTGTCTATATATTTGCCTTTCGTAGACAGCTCATATAAATGGAATTGTACAATATATGGTCATTAGTGTGTGGCTTCTTTTAACTTAGTATCTATTGAGATGATTATGTTCTTGTTCTTTATTCTACTAATATGGTATGTTAAAGAATTATCAGATATTAAACCAACCTTGCATTCTTAGAATAAATCCTACTTGGTTAAATATACTCCTTTCTATTTGGGATTTTATTTGCTGATAATCTGAGAATTTATCCATGCTGTAGCATGTATAAGTACTTCATTCCATTATATTGCTGAAGACTATTCCATTGTGTGGATATACTTCAATTTGTTTATCCATTTTTCAGTTAGTAGACATTTGGATTATTTCCACTTTTTGGTTATTATGGTTGGTATTGCTGTGAACATTTGCATACAAGTCTTTGTGGGGGCATATTTCTGGTTTTCTTTTTTTTTTCCTCTTGGGTAGAGACCTAGGAGTGGAAATTCTGGGTCATCTGGTAAATTTATGTTTAATTTTTTTTAATAGTTTATTTTGGTATTATTAATCTATAATTACATGTGCAATATTATGGTGATTAAACTACCCCCTTCATCAGGTCCTCCCCACCAACCCCATTACAGTCACTGTCCTTCAGCGTAGCGAGATTCTATAGAGTCACTACTTGTCTTCTCTGAGTTGTACAGCCCTCCCCATGCCCCCCCAACATTATGCCTGCTAATCATAATGCCCCTTTTTCCCCCTTGTCCGTCCATTCCCACCCATCTTCCCTAGTCCCTTTCCCTTTGGTAACTATTAGTACTTTCTTGGGTTCTGTAAGTCTGCTGCTGTTTTGTTCCTTCAGTTTTTTTCTTTGTTCTTATACTCCACATATGAGTGAAATCATTTGATACTTGCCTTTTTTGGCTTGGCTTATTTCACTGAGCATAATACCCTCTAGCTCCATCCATGTTGTTGCAAATGGTAGGATTTGTTTTCTTCTTATGGCTGAATAATATTCCATAGTGTATATGTACCACATCTTCCTTATCCATTCATCTACTGATGGACACTTAGGTTGCTTCCATTTCTTGGCTATTGTAAATAGTGCTGCGATAAACATAGGGGTGCATATGTCTTTTTCAAACTGGGCTGCTTCATTCTTAGGGTAAATTCCTAGGAGTGAAATTCCTGGGTCAAATGGTATTTCTATTTTGAGTTTTTTGAGGAACCTCCATACTGCTTTCCACAATGGTTGAACTAATTTGCAGCCCCACCAGCAGTGTAAGAGGGTTCTCTTTTCTCCACATCCTCGCCAACATTTGTTGTTGTTTGTGTTTTGGATGTTGGCCATCCTCACTGGTGTGAGATGATATCTCATTGTGGTTTTAATCTGCATTTCTCTGATGATTAGTGATGTGGAGCATCTTTTCATGTGCCTGTTGGCCACCTGAATTTCTTCTTTGGAGAAGTGTCTATTCATGCCCTCTGCTCATTTCTTAATTGGATTATTTACTTTATGTTTGTTGAGGTGCATGAGTTCTTTATATATTTTGGATGTCAACCCTTTATCAGATACGTTTTTTATGAATATATTCTCCCATACTATAGGATCTCTTTTTGTTCTACTGATGGTGTCCTTTGCTGTACAGAAGCTTTTCAGCTTGATGTAGTCCCACTTGATCATTCTGCTTTTGTTTCCCTTGCTCGGGGATATATGTTCATAAAGAAGTCGCTCATGTTTATGTCTAAGAGATTTTTGCCTATGTTTTTTTCTAAGAGTTTTATGGTTTCATGACTTACATTCAGGACTTTAATCTATTTTGAGTTGACTTTTGTGTATGGGGTTAGACAATGATCCAGTTTCATTCTCTTACATGTAGCTGTCCAGTTTTTCCAACACCAGCTGCTGAAGAGGCTGTCATCTCCCCATTGTATATCCAAGGCTCCTTTATCAAATATTAATTGACTGTATATGTTTGGGTTAATGTTTGGATTTTCTATTCTGTTCCACTGGTCTGTGGGTCTGTTTTGTGCCAATACCAAATTGTCTTGATTACTGTGGCTTTGTAGTAGAGCTTGAAGTCAGGGAGCATAATTCCCCCTGTTTTATTCCTCCTTCTCAGGATTGCTTTGGCTATTCGGGGTCCTTTGTGGTTTCATATGAATTTTAGAATTATTTGTTCCAGTTCATTGAAGAAAGCTGTTGGTAGTTTGATAGGGATTGCGTTGAATCTGTAGATTGCTTTAGGTAGTATAGCCATTTTGACAATATTTATTCTTCCTAGCCAAGAGCATGGGATGCATTTCCATTTGTTAGTGTACTCTTTAATTTCTCTTAGGAGTGTCTTGTAGTTTTCAGAGTATAGGTCTTTCACTCCTTGGTTAGGTTTATTACTAGGTATTTTATTCTTTTTGATGCAATTGTGAATGGAATTGTTTTTCTGATTTCTCTTTCTGTTAGTTCATTGTTAGTGTATAGGAAAGCAACAGATTTCAATGTGTTAATTTTGTATCCTGCAACTTTGCTGAATTCAGATATTAGTTCTAATAGTTTTGAGTGGAGTCTTTAGGGTTTTTTATGTACAGTATCATGTCATCTGCAAATAGTGACAATTTGACTTGTTCTTTACCAATCTGGATGCCTTGTATTTCTTTGTTTTGTCTGATTGTCGTGGCTAGGACCTCCAGTACTATGTTGAATAACAGTGGAGAGATTGGGCATCCGTGTCTTGTTCTCAATTTTAAATGAAAAGCTTTCAGCTTCTCACAGTTAAGTATGATGTTAGCTGTGGGTTTGTCATATATGGCGTTTATGATGTTGAGGTACTTGCCCTCTATACCTATTTTGTTGAGAGTTTTAATCATGAATGGATGCTGTATTTTGTCAAATGCTTTTTCAGCATCTATGGAGATGATCATGTGGTTTTTGTTCTTCTTTTTGTTGATGTGGTGGATGATGTTGATGGATTTTCGAATGTTGTACCATCCTTGCATCCCTGGGATGAATCCCACTTGATCATGGTGTATGATCCTCTTAATGTATTTTTGAATTCGGTTTACTAATATTTTGTTGAGTATTTTTGCATCTACGTTCATCAGGGATATTGGTCTGTAATTTTCTTTTTTGGTGTGATCTTTGCCAGGTTTTGGTATTAGAGTGATGCTGGCTTCATAGAAGGAGTTTGGAAGTATTCCCTCCTCTTATATTTTTTGGAAAACTTTAAGGAGAATGGGTGTTATTTTTTCTCTGTATGTCTGGTAGAATTCAGAGGTGAATCCATCAGGTCCCGGGGTTTTGTTCCTGGCTAGTTTTTTTATTACTGCTTCAGTTTCGTTGCTGGTGATTGGCCTGTTTAGTTTTTCTGTTTCTTGTTTGGTCAGTTTTGGAAGGTTGTATTTTTCTAAGAAGTTGTCCATTTCTTCTAGGTTTTCCAGCTTGTTAGCATATAGATTCTCATAATACTCTCTTATAATTCTTTGTATTTCTGTGGGGTCTGTTGTTATTTTTCCTTTCTCATTTCTGATTCTGTTTTTGTGTGTAGAATCTCTTTTTCTCTTAATAAGTGTGGCTAGGGGTTTATCCATTTTGTTTATTTTTTCAAAGAACCAGCTCTTGGTTTCATTGTTTTTTTTTTCTATTGTTTTATTCTTCTCAATTTTATTTATTTCTTCTCTGATCTTTATTATGTCCCTCCTTCTGGTGACTTTGGGCCTCATTTGTTCTTCTTTTTCCAATTTCAGTAATTGTGTCTTTAGACTATTCATTTGGGAATGTTCTTCCTTCTTTAAATAGGCCTGGATTGCAATATACTTTCCTCTTAGAACTGCCTTTGCTGCGTCCCACAGAAGTTGTGGCTTTGTGTTGTTGTTGTCATTTGTCTCCATATATTCTTTGATTTCTGTTTTGATTTGGTTGTTAACCCATTGATTAATTAGGAGAATGTTGTTAAGTCTCCGTGTATTTGTGAGCCTTTTTGTTTTCTTTCTAAAATTTAATTCTAGTTTAATACCTTTATGATCTGAGAAGTTGATTGGTAGAATTTCAATATTTTTTGACTTTAGTCAGGTTCTTTTTGTGGCCTAGTATGTGGTCTATTCTGGAAAATGTTCCATGTGCACTTGACAAGAATGTGTATCCTGTTGCTTTTGGGTATAGAGTTCTGTAGATGTCTGTTAGGTCCATCTGTTCTAGTGTGTTGTTCAGTGCCTCTGTGTCTTTACTTATTTTCTGTCTGGTTGATCTGTCCTTTGGAGTGAGTGGTGTGTTGAAGTCACCTAAAATGAATGCATTGCTGTCTATTTCCTCCTTTAATTCTATTAGTGTTTGTTTCACATATGCTGGTGCTCCTGTGTTGGGTGCATATATATTTATAATGGTTATATCTTCTTGTTGGACTGACCCTTTTATCATTATGTAATGTCCTTCTTTTTCTCTTGCTACTTTCTATGTTTTGAAATCTATTTTGCCTGATACAAGTAGTGCAACACCTGCTTTTTTCTCCTTGTTTGCATGAAATATCTTTTTCCATCCCTTCACTTTTAGTCTGTGTATATCTTTGGGTTTGAGGTGAGTTTCTTGTAGGCAGCACATAGATGGATCTTGCTTTTTTATCCATTCTGTTACTCTGTGTCTTTTGATTGGTGCGTTCAGTCCATTTACATTTAGGGTGATTATCGATAGATATGTACTTATTGCCTTTGCTGGCTTTAGATTCGTGGTTACCAAAGTTTCAAGGGTTGCTTCTTTACTATCTAACAATCTAACTTAACTTTCTTGTTAAGTTATTGTAAACACAGTCTGATGTTTCTTTATTTCTCTCCCTTCTTTTCTTCCTCCTCCATTCTTTATATACTAGGTGTTTTATTCTTTGCCTTTAATTAGTATTTGGATGGTCTGCTTTCTTTGCTATGATTTTATTTTCTCTGGTGACATCTTTTTAGCTTTAGGAGTGCTTCCCTCTAGAGCAGTTCCTTTAAGATGTCCTGTAGAGGTGGTTTATGGGAGGCAAACTCTCTCAGCTTTTGTTTGTCTGGAAATAGTTTAATCCCTCCATCATATGTAAATGATAATCGTGCTGGATACAATATTCTTGGTTCGAGGCCCTTCTGTTTCATAACATTAAATATATCATGCCATTCTCTTCTGTCCTGTAAGGTTTCTGTTGAGAAGTCTGATGTTAGTCTGATGGGTTTTCCTTTGAAGGTGATCTTTTTTCTTTCTCTAGCTGCCTTTAATACTCTGTCCTTATCTTTGATCTTTGCCATTTTAATTATTATGTGTCTTGATGTTGTCTTCCTTGGGTCTCTTGTGTTAGGAGATGTGTGGGCTTCCGTGGACTGTGAGTCTATTTCCTTCCCCAGCATGGGGAAGTTTTCAGCAATTATTTCTTCAAAGACACTTTCTATCCCTTTTTCTCTCTGTTCTTCCTGTGGTACTCCTATAATGTGAATATTGTTCCGTTTGGATTGGTCATACAGTTCTCTTTATATTCTTTCATTCCTAGAGATCCTTTTATCTCTCTTTGCCTCAGCTTCTCTGTATTCCTGTTCTCTGATTTCTATTCCATTAACAGTCTTGCATCTCGTCCAGTCTGCTGCTAAGCCCGTTGATGGCTTGTCTCATTTCTGCATTGTCTTTCCTGACTTCCCTCACTTCCTCCTTCAGCTCTTGCATATTTCTGTGTAGATCCATCAGCATGGTTATGACTTTTATTCTGAATTCTTTTTCAGGAAATTGTGCATTTCCATCCATTCAGGTTCCCTCTCTGGTGTTGTCTGCGTCTGGGTGATCTTTGTCTGTACAATATTCCTCTCTTTTCATGGCGATAGAAGTGGTCGCTGGTAGGTGCAGCGTATGTCAGCTGGGTTCTTTTAGACTTAAAAAAACCAACAAAAAAAAAAAAAAGAAAGAAAAGAAAAGGAAAAAAAAACACCTACCCAGAGTGGATTCTGTAAGGATGCTGTAGGTGGCACTGTTGCTCCACTATTCTGCTGCCGTGGCCGTGCCACTCTTTGTAGCTCTGGCCGGGGCGGGAACGAATGGGAGGCTATTGTTCTCTGTGTAAAGTTTCAGTATGGCTACCTTTTCCCAGTTGCCAGCCAAGGGGCCCGAAATTTCTCAGGACTCCCATCCTGCTGAGCTGAGCGTGCCAGGGCGATCGTGTTCCCTTGCTGGTCCCCCGCCTCTCCTAGACCGCTAAAAACAGTGTGCACTTTTCTCTTGTCCTGAGGCGCCGGCTGCACGGACCCGTGTGCGTTCCCAGCTCAAAACTTGCACCTTCTGCCTCTCCAATAACCGATGCACTGCGCGATGTGTGTCAGAGCTTCCTGCGCAGATCATCGAGGCTGGTTATTTTGCAGGCCTGTTCTTCCACTCCCTCCTGGCTCTGAATCCTCTCCTCCCGCTGGTGTGCTGGGGTGGGGGAGTGCTCCGGTCCCTCTGGAATGCGTCTCCGTATCTTACCCGCCTCGCTGGGTGCTGAGTCCTTTCAGGTGCAGATGCAGGCTGTGCGCTGTGCTGTAAATTCTGGTCTCTCTTTTAGGAGTAGTTGTATTTGCTGTATTTTCATAGATTTATATAGTTTTGGGAGGAGATTTCCGCCGCCCTGCTCACGCCGCCATCTTCCTGGAACCATCTCATTTATGTTTAATTTTTAAAGAAATTACCAAACTGGCTGTTATTCTACATTCTCACCATCAGTGCATGAGGGTTCCATTTTTTTTCTCATTTTTGCCAAGCCTTGTTATTCCTTGTCTTTTTTTTTTTAATTAAAGTATCACTGATACAAATTTTTTGTTTCCTGGAAAAATAGGCAAAAGTACATAATGATTTATTGACATGACGTTACAATACATGATATGTTCAGTGATATTTCATGATATGTTCTGTGTATTGTCCTTCATTAGCAGTGCATAGTGTAATAAGCCATGCTAAATTGCCGTGAACATAGTACATCAATGTAATATTTCCATCAGTTCCTACACATGCATCTGAAACACATTGCCTCGGTTGATTGTGGCTTTGGTTTCACTGAATAAACGTGCTCTTTTGGTTTATATCAAAAGAAGTAACCAAGGGGGTGATTGTCTATCTTACATATAAAACTGTGTTTCCAGGCTCTGTGTATCATTGTATGGATATATTTTAATTTATTTAACCCATCTTTTTATAATGGATATTTAGGTTGTTTCCAGTTTTCCAGAATTTTGAATAACAATACAGTGAACATCCATATTCATTTATCTTTGTGGACTTACTTGATTTTTTTATTGAGAGAAATAGAATTGATGGGTCAAGTGTATGACATTCAAATTTGGTAAGTTACTGCCAAACTGTCTTCTACAAAGTTGAATCAGCTTACATTCCCACTAATATTTGGGCCAGTTTATACTCCCACTATAGTACACGAACCTGATTCTCCACCAGTTCACCAACACTGGATATCACTAATCATTTAAAATTTTGCCAATATTATGGGCAAAAACTGATGTCCTATCATTGTTTTAATTTGAATTTGTTGATGAGGTTGACCATCTTTTTTTTAGCAAATTTACTGATCATTTGTATTTCTTCATAAATTTTTGGTACATGTCCCTTTGCCCAATTTTCAATCTTAAGGCTCAATTTCTGTTCTTACTGACTTAGAGACCTCTTACAGATTATTGCAGGAACCATATACCTGCATGTATGTTGTGTGTATTTTCCCCAGTTTTTAAAAATTGTAATGTTGTTTAAGGTGTATTTTTCCACACACAATTTTTTTTCTATATTCAAATCTGTCAATCTTTTCATTTATGCTTAGCTTTTGTATCATTGCTGAGGTTTAAATAGTGTGACCAAGACTATATTGTGCTGCTTGCCTTCATTCCACCTTCTGTGTAAATTAAATATGGAATCCAGGTACTTCAGAAATGCCATGTACCTCTGCTTACCATTTTTTCTTGCATTTACTCCTAGGTTCATTTTCCTTTTTCTTGAAGTATATCCATTGATAGTTCCTTTAATAAAGGTCTGGTAGTAATAAATCCTCTTCATTTTGTTTGTCTAAAAATGTCTATTTTAACATTCATTTTGTATAATAGTTCAGCTGAGTACAGATTTCTAAGTTGACATTTTCAGTAATCCTTGAAGATACTGTTCTGTTATCTTGCAGATTCCATTTTTACTCTTGAGAAATCTGTTGTAGTGTGTCATTCTTTTGGAGATCAACATTTTTTCCTCTCTAGTTGCTTTTTTTAAAAATTAAAGCCAATCTTATGTTGGTTTCAAATATGTCAATGAAGTGGTTCAACAGTTACCCTTGTTATTAAATCCTCACCTCCTCTAGTGCAGTTACTATCTGTCAATGTAGAAAGACGTTACAGAATCACTGACTGTATTCTCTGTGCTGTACTACCATCCCCGTGACCAACTTACACTGTGATTGCAAATTATTGTGCCCATTTATCCCCAGCCTCTCCCCTTTGGTTACCACTAGTCCCTTCTCGGTGTCTGTTAGTCTACTGCTGTTTTGTTTCTTCTGGTTTGCTTTGTTTTTATACTCCACAAGTCAGTGAGATCATTTGCTATTTGTCTTTCTCCTCCTGGCTTCTTTCTTTTTTTTTTTATTAAGGTATTATTGATATACACTCTTATGAAGGTTTCACATGAAAAAACAATGTGGTTACTACATTTACCCATATTATCAAGTCCACACTCATACCCCAATGCAGTCGCTGTCCATCAGTGTAGTAAGATGACACAGATTCACTGGCTTATTTCACTGAGCATAATACCCTCTAGAGCCATCCATGTTGTTGCAAATGGGAGGATTTCTTTTCTTTTTATGGCTGAATAATATTCCATTGTGTATATGTACCACATCTTTAACCATTCATCTGTTGATGGGGACTTAGGTTGCTTCCATTTCTTGGCTACTGCAAATAGTGCAGTGATAAACATAGGGGTGTATATGTCTTTTCGAATCAGGTGTTTTGTGGGATTTTTTTGGGTAAATTCCTAGGAGTGGAATTAAATGGGGCAAGTAGTATTTCTGTTCTTAGTTTTTTGAGGAAACTCCATACTGCTTTTCACAATGGTTGTACCAATTTACATTCCTAACAGTGTAGGAGGTTTCCCCTTTCTTGGCATCCTCACCAACATTTGTTATTTCTTGTCTTTTGGATAGTGGCCATCATAACTGGTGTGAGGTGATACCTCACTGTGGTTTTAATTTGCATTTCTCTGATGAGTAGTGATGTGGAGCATCTTTTCATGTGCCTGTTGGCCATTTGTATTTCTTCTTTGGAGAAGTGTCTGTTTAGATCCTCTGCCCATTTCCTTGTGTTTTTGATTATAGCTGTTCTAATGGGTGTGAAGTGGTATCATTGTGGTTTTAATATGCAGTTCCCTAAGTTGAGTGTCATTTACTTATGACCATTCATGTGTCATTCTGCTTATTCACCATTCATGTGTCATCTTTGGTAAAATGTCTATTCAGATTTTCTTGACCATTTAAAAGGGAATTGAGTTGTCTTCCTATTGATTGTAAGAGTTCTTTATATATTCAGGATACAATATTTTTGATCCAATACTACTTTATTCTTGGTGTTATATCTAAGAAATCTTTGCTTAAGCCAAGGCTGTGAAAACTTAGTCCTATGTTTTCTTCTAAGAGTTAACACTTTAGCTATTACATTTAGGTCAACGAAACGTTTGAGTTGATTTTTGTGTGTAACCTAAGGGTCTTATGTCTTAAAATAAGGGTCTAAATTAATCTTTTTGCATGTGGTTATTCAGTTGTTCCTGTGTCATTTCTTGAAACGACTGTTTTGTCCCCACTGGCTTGCATTGACATCCTTATCAACTGTCTGTTGACTATAAAAGAGTTTATTTCTGAAATCTTGCTTTGGCTCCATTGACCCGTGTCTGTCCTTATATGTTAGTACCACACTTTCTTGATTGCTGTAGCAGTGTAGTTAAGTTTTAAAACTGGGACTGTAAGTCCTTCAATTTTGTTCTTTTCCAGGGTAGTTTTGGTCTTCTCTGGATTTTTGAATTTCCGTATAAATTATAGGATTAGCTTGTCAGTTCATATCTGTAAAAGAGCCAGTTTCTATTTTGATAGGGATTGCATTGATCTATAAATCAATTTGGGTACTATTGGTATCTTAATAATATTAAGTCTTCTAATCAGTGAACATGGATAGCTTCCCATTTATTTAGGTTTTTAATTTCTTTCAACAAGATTTTATAGTCTTTAATGTATAACTCTTATACTTATTTTGTTAAATTTTTTCCTGAGTATTTTATTGGCTTTTGTATTATTGTGAGTGAAATTGTTTTCTTAACTTGATTTTTGGATTATTAGTTGCTGGTATGTAGAAATAGTTTTTGCTTTTTTTTTTTGATGGCAAGAAAGTTTTTTAATGCAGAAAAATACAGGAGAGGAATTTGCACTTACATTTAGGCAACCTTAAGACCTGTTTATTAGGTTCTTATGTTTAAATTAAATAGATTCTATGTTTAACTGTCTGGGTTGAAAATACTGTTTCTCTGATTTCTCTTAGCAAAAGAAGGATTTTATAACAACTAGAAAAAAAACTGGAAATACAGTATATCTTTGTACACTGTTCTAGTATTCTTCAACCTTGCTGGACTTAGAAAAAAGATTTCTAGTCTTTTGTGTAGATTTCTTAGGATTTTTTATATAGAAGAGCATGTCATCTATGAATAAGAACAGTTTTTATTTCACCCTTTCCAATATGTATGCCTGTTATTTCTTTTCTTGCCTGTTTGGACTGGTTGGTATGATACTGAATAAAAGTGACAGTGGACATCTTCATGATCTTAGGGGGAAAGCATTCAGTCTTTCACTATCATGCATGATGTTATAGGCATTTTGTAAATGCTCTTCATCAGCTTGAAGAAGTTTCCCTCTATTTCTAGTTTGTTGAGAGTTTTTAATCATAATTCGGTATTTGATGTTCAAATGTCTTTTCTGCATTTTTTGAGATCATCATATGATTTATTAATATGGTACATTACATTAATTGATTTTCATATATTAAGCCAACCTTGCATTCTTGGAATGAATCCTACTTGTCATGGTGTATAATTCTTTTTATTTGTTGTAGAATTCAGTTTGCTGATATTTTGTGCAGGATTTTTGTGTCTGTACACAAGGGACATGGTCTCTAGTTTTCTTACGAAGCCTGTCAGGGTTTTTCTGGCCTCAAATGATTTGTGAAGTGTTCCCTTTCCCTCTTTTATCTGGAAGTTTGTGAATGTTTGATACAATTTTCCCTTTAAATGTTTGATCCAATTAGTGAAGCTGTAAGTCATTTGGGAAGCTGTTTGTAGAAACTTCCTATAGATCTATCCAGATTTATTTCTTCTTGAGTTAATTTTGGTGTTTTGTTACTTTTTAGAATTTTGTCCATTCATTACTTACGTTGTTAAAAGTTTTTCAAAGTATTCCCTTGCAATCCTTTTGATTCTGTAAGTAGTCAAGATACCCCTCCTTCTTTAATTTCTGATTTTAGTAATTTGTGTTTTCTTTTTTTTTCCTTGGTCAATCTAGCTAAAGATTTGTCAGTTCTGTTCCTCTTTCAAAAAATGAACTTTCGATTTCATTGAATTTTTTTCCTTTTTTCTTGTTTTTTTTTAATTTCACTTATTTCCACTTAAGCACTTACTACTTCTTTCCTCCTTATTTGAGTTTAGTTTACTCTTAGACTATTACTATTATTATTATTATTAATGTATCTTTGATATACAATCTTACGAAGGTTTCACATGAACAACATTGTGGTTTCAACATTCACCTGTATTAAGTCCTTCCGTCTCCCTGCAGTCAATGTCTGTCAGTGTAGTAAGGTGCTATAGTAGACTATTATTTTTTAAATAACAACGTCAGTGAACTTAATTCACAACAGAAGTCATTTGTAGCAGAAATAAAAATGTAGCAGTAATTGTGTTGACGTAAACTTGGATGTTCTTCGAGCTGTTTTAATAACTGATGTTAAATCAGAGCTAATCTTTTTATCAGAGTAGGCCTATCATTCTTATTAACATATACATTAGGTTTGATTCTCTCTCATTCCAATGAAATTTACATTGAATTCATTCACAGTAAACAAAGTTGTAAAAACTTTTAAACAGCACAGACCTACTCTTAGAACCTAGACTCTTTGATTTGTTAAAGAATATCCTTGCTACAAAAATCTCAGTGGCTTAAAACAGCAAAGATTTGTGTTTTCTTCGTATTACGTGTTTATCATGTGTTAACAGGGATCCTAGTTTATTAAAGTCCCTCAAGGATCCAGGCTGATAGAGTAGCTGATACTTCAAGTGTTGGTTTCAGTGCCAGAGGTAAAAAGGACTCTGAAGATCTTGCCTGGCAGTTAATTGCTCTGGCCTGGAGTTGAGCCACATCATTTCCTCTTACAACTCATTGGCTAGAGCTAGCCACGGGGCTTTACCCAGCCATAAGGGGTTCAGTGTGCTCAGAAAGAGGAGAGCTGGAAATACTGGGTACTAACAGTAAAGACTACTGTACCACCCTAGTTTGGGTCACCATGATTTCATTGCCTATTATTATTTTTTTATTGGAATAAAGTAGATATACTATCTTATATTGGTTTCAAATATACAACATAGCAACGTGATTAATTATTTACATTATTGGATGCTTGCCACAGTAAGTGTATTTGCCCGTTACCACACCAAGATACTACAATATTATTATTGGTTATATTCTCTACATTGTATTTCCATTCCTATGACTAATTTATAATTTGCAGTTTGTACTTCTTTAATCCCCTTCACCTATTTCACCCCTCACTCCTCCCCTCACCCTGCCTCCCTATGATGACCAACAGTCTGTTGTCAATATTTATGGGTCTATTTCTTTTTTGTTTTCTGGATTCCACATGTAAGTGAAATAATGTGGTATTTGTCTTTCTCTGCCTTGCTTATTTCACTTAGCATGATACCTTCTAGGCCCATTCATGTTGTTGCAAATGGCAAGATTTCCTTTTTTATGGCTGAGTATTATTCCACCGTGTGTATGTACTACATTTTTATTGATGGGCCTTGGATTGCTGCATTGCCTGATTAGATGCTTGCCAGGCTGGTTTAGCTTCTCTACTGTCCTGTCCATTCTCTGCACAGCAGTCAGTGAATTTTCTAAGCATAATCTGATGATGTCACTTTGCAGCTGATCATTGCTTTTTAGACAAAAGCCATCTTTTCCTGTGTACATGCCCTGTCTCATCTAGTCTCCACTTAGCTTTTATGCCCCAATCTCACTGTTCCTATACTCTGTCCTAGTGATACTGACTTGTGGCTTCTCTAACATGCTTTATTTTTGCCTCTTGACCTTTGCTTATGTCATTTCCTCTTCCTGGAACATTTTTTCTTACCTTCTTCCCTCTTTGCTTTGGCTAATTCCTATTCCTCTTTTAAGGTTTCAGCTTACGTGTCATATTCCTACTGTCTGGTTTCAATTTATGCTTAGCTTTTGGATTCTGATGCACTCACAATTTCTGACAAAGTTACTGTGTGCCAGTGTAATTTTATGATTCCTTGTTTGCCATTGTAACCTAATCACACACAGAAGCCCTGGATATATATTTGTTGAATGGTTAAATAAATTACACAGTCAGGTAGAGAAAAGTTGATAGTGTACATTATCAGAAACTGTAGTTAGTAAGGTCCTGTATGCTTCCTATCTATACAGTATGGATCCCAGTTTACTGTTCATAAAAATGTAGTTTTAACAGTGTTCAGAAAGCTCCTGGTTACTAAAATATTTTGTATACCTAGGTTTTTCATGGGTCCTTTGAAAGTTGTGTTTGTTATATCCATTGTTTATGTTTGTTTCTAATGTTAGAAAAAATTATAAAATCTTTTGTGAGAATGTGATTTCACACTGGCAGTTAGGGTTCTCTAAACTGAAAATGACAGTTCTTCTTCACATATCAAGTATTTTCTGTTTTGTCCTAATTTTTCAGTAGCTTAACAATCTATTAGTTGATGTGCCCCATTTAAAGGCTGTTATTTCCAATTTTTTGTTATTTGGAATAATGCTATTTTAAGTATCTTTGTATCTTGAGCTTTTTTCTTTTGAAATAGTTTCCCAGGAGGCATTTCTGGTCTAAGGGCAGTTACTGTATAGTGGTTAAGAACATGCTTTGGTTTGCTCATGGGTGCTAGCAAAGTAGTAGTATTAGGGTTATAAAATATGAATCTGTACAGCCCTTAGAATGTCAAGAAATAAAACTTTTGTATTTCTTAACAGGGGTTGAGTGGGTGCCATCTTTTGACTTTTTTTTGCAGTCTTTTTCTGCATTGGGCATCCTAGCCCTTGAGTGAAAACATGAGAAGCAAAGTGAAAGAACCAGCTCAAGAAATGCAGCTTAGCGGGTATACTAGGGTGTTTCAGTTTGAAAATAGCCTGAGCCATCTTAGACCATGTTTCTTGCTGAACAGTAATTAAATTTTATGAAAATTTTATGCAGGTGTACCACTGACTTTCCTGAATATTTTGAGACTTTTTTTCACACTAATCCTACATAAAATTTAAGTAAAAAAATGTAGAAGTTGTTTTTAATGAACTAGAAAATACTGCTTTTTAATAAGTAGGGACTTTATGTATGAAGACTTTATGTATGGAAGTATTTTACTTTGGATTTAGATTTTAAATAGTCTTTTTATTACAAAGACACATGGAGGATAGTACTCTGTTTTAGCCCACATGGGTTGTGTAGATTTAAGTTATTTTGGCATCATTATTAGCCTTGCTTATGTTTTTCCGTTTACCTTTTGCTGTTTAATATTGAATTCTAGGACTCTTTTACCCACTTCTTGAAGTGTCATTTTAAATACATTATTCACATTTGTGAAGTTTCACTGTATATTTAATGATACACACACAAAAAGTGCATATTGAACTTGTTTTACTCTTCTAGTAGAAATCTTTTAATCAAAGTCGAGTCATTTTTGCAGTAACAACTGGCCTCATAATTTTTTCTTTTTAGTAGTTGGAGGCTGTTGTCAAAGATTTTGTTCACCTTAGGTAGAGCACTAGACCACTTCAATTTCATGTTTCCTGATGTTGTCCATCATACTTCTAAGAGGGTTAGGCTCACTTTGCAAGTCTTTCACAGTTTTGTTTTTTACACAGCAGCAGCAGTCAAGCACTTCATAAAGGAAAGCCAGCACTACTAAAGAGACCACAGTAAGTATAAATAAAAGCAGAATGACAAAGCAGGCAGTGTTCCAGTTATCGTGGAAAGGGTAAATTTTTTGAACTTGAAAACTAAGATACTGATAAACAGATGTGGTAGTCTCATTCCAGAGGCTGGAGCTCAGGGAGGCCATTCTTAGAGATTCCACTTCTTGTATTGCTCTTTTGAATCTATACAAAGTAGAAAATGAGTATATGTAACCAATCTGTAGATTTCTTAATTCAAATCACAGTACTAAGATTTTTAGTAAGTTTGTATAGGCAACGTAAATCTTCCTTTTTTTCTGCTAGAATTAATACTTGAATGTAATTTTTAATTTTTTCTCAATGCTAATTTACTCTGTAAGCCGTACTATATATGTATATCTTTTTTATATGTATTATTTGTTAGACAAATATGTATGTTTAAGATTCATATTCAGAAATTAACTGCTAAAGGAAGGGCGAAAAGGCAGGTCATTTGGTTTAAAATGTGACTACAACAGTGTGGTCAGTGAGCTGTTACCTACAAAAAAAATCTTAGTGTTTTAAGCCCATGTTCTTCAAACTGCCCTGGGCTTTTCTCGTTACCATTGTGGACCCTTCTCACCTTGTTGGTTGTATTTCTGCCTCCTGTTAAATTTTACTCCTTTAAACTTCGAGGACAGGTGACCTGAATCAGGAAATACTGTTTCTGAAAAACAGTAGAGAAAGAAAAGCCAAATAATGACAAGGCTAATGAAAATATAGGTTAAAGTTGCCTAAAGTTGGTTTCAGTTGTTGCAACACAGTGACAATTATATATGTTACTAAATGCTCACCATGATTAAGTGTAGTTACCAACTATTACAGTACAGTTATTTCAATATTATTCATTATATTCCTTATGCTGTACTTTACATCCCTATGCCTAACTTATTTTATAACTGGAAGTTTGTACCTCTTGAGCCCCTTATTTCGCCCATGCCCCATCCTGCCCCCGCTGGAAACCACCAGCTTATTCTCTGTTTATGAGTCTATTTCTGTTTTTTCATTTGTTTTGTTTTTCAGGTTCCACATGTAAGTGAAATCATACGGTATTTGTCTTGTTTTTGACATTTCACTTTGCACACTGCCCTCTAGGTCCATTTATGCTGTTGCAAAGGCAAGAGTTCATTTTTTTTTAATGGCTGAATAATATTCTGTTTTATATATGGGTCATTTCTTCTTCATCCATCAATTGATAGAATTTTTAAGCTTATTTTTAAAAAGTATAAGATATTCATATATTAAGAAAATTTTGGAAGATGAACAAAAAGCATAGTTCTGTTTCCTTAATTCAGTGACTGTTGTCAGTTTGTATGTTTTTTCTAATGACAGAAAGAACTTATTTTGCATGGTTTTTCTTTCCTGTGTAGTTGTAAAATAGACATTCATTCTTGTAAACAGATGTTTATTGATTACTTACTGTGTACCACATACTTTTCTAAGTGCTGGAGATAACTTGTGTATCTGAGAATTTCATTTAAAGTAAACTTCAAGGTAGTGCAGAAATATGAGTATAATGAACTCCCATATGCTCATAATACAGCTTCATTTATCACCTCATGGCCAGTCTATACCTCTACCCACTTGCTTCCACCCCATGGGTTATTTTGAAACAAATCCCAGACAGCAAATTACTTCACCTAGATAGTATATATATTTTAAAAGGTAAGGACTTTTTTTTTTAATTAAAGTATCATTGATATACAGTCTTATGATGGTTTCAAATATACAACACAGTGGTTCAACAGTCACCCATATTATCAAGTCCCCACCCCCTCCCTTGTGGTCATTGTCTGTCAATGTAGTAAGATGTTACAGAGTCATTAATTGTATTCTCCATGCTCTATTGCCCTCCCTGTGACTTACCTATATTGTGATTGTGAATTACAGTGCCCCTTAGTCCCCTCTCCCTCCCCCCCACACCCTCCCCAAACCTTTCCCTGTGGTAACTACTAGTCCCTTTTTGGTGTTTGTGAGTCTACTGCTATTTTGTTCCTTCTGTTTTGCTTTGTTGTTATACTCCACAAATGAGTGAAATCATTTGGTTTTTGTCTTTTTCCATTTGGTGTATTTCACTGAGCATAGTGCCCTCTAGATCCATCCATGTCATTGCAAATGGGAGGATTTCTTTTCTTTTTATGGCAGAATAATATTCCATTGTGTATATATACCACATCTTCTTTATCCATTCATCTATTGATGGATACAGGTTATTTCCATATCTCGGCTGTTGCAAACAGTGCGGTGATAAACATATGGGTGCATTTATCTTTTCAAATCAGGGATTTTGTTTTCTTTGGGTAAGTAAATTCCTAGGAGTGGACTTACTGGATCAAATGGTATTTCTATTTTTAGTTTTTTGAGGAACCTCTGTACTGCTTTCCACAGCGGTTATACCAATTTACATTCCCACCAACAGTGTAGGAGGGTTCCTATTTCTCCTTGTTAGCACATTCTTACAGAAAGTTGGGCTGCTATGTTGCACAGCTCCAGAGTGTACCATTTGTATTGTTTTGGGTGCCATTCATGTAGAACACGGTGTCAGTAGTGCCCAGTTGTGTAATGTGGATGTCGTGGCTGTCTTGATAGAGGAGACTCCCCAATCTCTGCATTGTTGCCACCTCTGACTCTAATTACTGTGCACCTAGTCAAGTACCCCATAGAAACTGACCCATATGGAGGCAAAGGCAAGTCCTTTTTGACCCAGCCTTCCTAATAGTATGGTATGTGTGTGCAGACACAAATGCCTAAATATGTTCAGCCTTGGAACTCAATTTAAGATTTTTAGCATTATTACAATGCAGAAAATTGGGGGTGGGAGGGGTTGGTCAACACATTGTTAAATTATTTTTACTTCAGTGTGAATGAGTGTTGGGTCCTTTTTGGAAAGCAGAACTAACAGAAGAGAGAGAGAAGAAGAGTAGGACCTTGGGGAAATAGGGGACAGTTCCATTTTCTGGCTTGGAAAAGAGCAGGAAGAATTGCTTGAAGGTCTAATAATTTTACCTGGGCTAACCTAGGACCTCTCTAGCACTTTCTGCTAAGGCCTTTACTACTGATTCCTTCTTAAACTTTGGGATTGCTTTCGAAGTTTTCTCTTCTAAATCTTGTATTAGAAGTGACTACAGGGAGAACAATATAGGGAGAGAGGAGACAGTACAGTGAAGCAATTTTCACATTATGTCCCTTAAATTAGTTTAATCTGCCTTATTATTGTTACAAATGTTTTTTCACTGTTGATTTCAGCAGTATTTCACTGTTGATTGTAATAGAAATTTTAAATAAAAATTAAAAACTTCATCTATTAATCCTATCTGCCTAACATATCAAACTTAATTTTTTTCTTCTAGAAATTGTTGTATAAATCTTTTAACTCATACATAGTTGAAACTATATTGAAGTTACTACTTTGTATTTTAATTTATTATGACTAGGCCTTTTTAAGTTTGTACTGACTTTTAAAATGGGGAGAAGTTATAAAGACTAATAAACGTAATTACTATTTCAAAATGAAATTTTAGAATGATTAGAAAGTTGGTTTAAGGAACTTTATATTCTATTTATTTTTGAGATACAAGTGAACAACTTTAATTTTTTTCAGGCCTCTTGTCCCTTAAAAAAAAAAAAGAAAGAGGGGGGGAACAAGTATTTGAAGTTCTACCTATCAAGGAGCTGTTTGTTAAAATTAATATAGTATATCCACACAATTGAATATTATACACAAATGAGGTAACTATAATGTAATATGGAAGGATTTTTATGATATGTCCTTAAATGAAAGAATCAAGGTGCAGGATAGTCTGTATAGAAAAGGGGGAAATAACATATTTTTACTTATATCTGCACAAAAATCTCAGAAGGGGACATTCAGGTAATAACAATAACTTGTGGGGTTGCTTGGAGAGTGGGGGCTCAGGAATGGGTGTGAATTTTCTTAAGGTCTACCTTGTTATACTCTGTTAGGTTTTGAATGATTTGAATATATTACTCAAAAACCAAACTAACATATTTCAAGAGTATTCTTTGTCTTTTAAAAGTCTGCACATCTATTGAATACATCTGCTGAGTCTTCTGTATTACTTCTAAAGAAATGAAGACTGTCATTTTGATGAGACTGTGTACCTTATCCACACAGATATGTGTATAATAATTATACTTGCCATAATGACTATGGATAGCAGTGTGTGCCACCTCCAAGGGCATTTGTAAGAAGTGTTGCTAGAAGCATCTAAGTAGTTTAAGGAAGAGTATATACAGGTCAGGTTTATGTGGCAAATGATGACAGTTTGCCTCCTAGAAGTGTATTGATAACTAATGAGCAGCTTAAAACATTCACTCTATAGTTAGCTTCTGGGTGTATCTGAAAAAGTTAACCCTCTAACATGGAGTCATTTTCCACCTTAAATTTAAGTGGTTTATTCTTTCAAAGTACAGTAGAGCTGTAGTAACTTTTTGTGTTAAATTTAGGGTAAAATCTAAATCTTTCGATGGATAAGACAGATATGCAGCAAGATACTTGCCATTAGGATTTTCTCATATTCTGAGATTGCTTTTTAAATCAAAACATACATTTATATTAAATAATGTTATAAATGTGTTTATGAAAAAATAAGAGAAAATGATAAATAAAAAGGGTAAGAATAGTCTGTGTGCTTTTTTGGATCCCCAACTCCTTAAAATTTCATTACAAGAATGGCAAGTATTAAAGTAAATTATTTATTTTTAGTTTAAGTTATTTCTGATCTATTCTCTTCACCTATTTTTTCCCCCCTCTTATTTTAGAAGGCCCTAGTGAAATATTTATGGGGATAGGACTTGGAACTGTTCTGGAACCTTGAATCACCAGGTCACAATAAAATTATGCTATTGCTCTATTTATGGTAAAAGCCCTTGAATTGAATTCTCTAGTGCATTTAAACATATCACTTTGAAATACGGTAATTTCATCAAAATGGCCTTTAAATATAGAACAACTGGCTCAGCCCTGGGATTCTCTGAGATCAGCCATGCCTCCAGTCAGTTTGGTAAAACAGTTGTGAGTCTCCATCTGTGCTAAGTGTAGTTATATTACTAGTAATATTTTGGCTAATGATTATATTGTTAAAATAATGTGGGTGGTAGGGGCTTCTGCTTACAATTTACCTGAAATTTGAGTTACAGATAACTTTTATCTCAGACTTTTTTGGGGGTCTCATACTTGGCAGAGCAAGCAGGAATATTTCTGTGTAATTAATCCTCTTGTGCTGAACGTGGGGAGACCTGTATCATCTTACAGCAGTCTTTGGGCTCTATAAGGGATTCTTTGCTCATGTTTTCTGAATGTTGGCTAAGAAATGGAAGGAATAGAAATTATGAAAAAAATCATTTAAAATTTAAATGGATTTATCAGCGAAGAAAAGGGCAAAAGTTGGATCTTTAGATCATCATTTATAGGTAATATGCTGGAACTCTAGCATCTACTAAATAATATTTTAATGCTTGAATGTTATAAAATTAGAAATTTGTCTGCAGTTAATAGTAATTTTTAGTAGACATGAAAGGTTACTTTCATGAAAATAATCTTAACTGCCTTAAAAGGTATCGTGCCCTCCTCTCTTAACCAATTTGTCTTAGGGCATATTTTTCTTTTAAAATGTAGTTTATCGGAAAAACATACCATGTATTTATTTTGAGGATCAGTTTAAGAATAACTAACATATTGAAATAGTGTGATCAGTATATATTTTTGTGGCATATAAAAAATGAAAGGCTATTAAGGTTTTCATTTAATAATAGCATAACTTGTATATTACAGTAATATAGACTTTAAAATTTCACAGCAAGGGATTATTTTAATTAAAATGTTAGAAAGTCTAAAGGTCTATAAATGATCCCTTTTGTTACAGGAAATGCAGCCTACATAGTGATACCTTTAGGTTTTTTTATTTTTTATATAAAAAAATCACAGTTGTGATAATTACTTGACATTCTCTGTGTCTACACTCAAAGTCAACTAAATGATTTTGAACTATTTTCTCATATTTATTAAAATATAACAAACTTTTTTTACCAACCAATATAATTTGCACATATAATCAGAAAGCTTTAGTCCAGGACTTGCTTTTAGTCTAGATTTTTCTTTAAGAAAAAACCTTTGTTAAGACAGACCAAACTGCTGAAATGAAATAGCTCAGAGAAAATGAAATTAGCAGGTAACCACTTAACATCAAATACTTGTGGTTTACTCTAAGGTCTGGGTATAGATCAGGTTCATAGAAAATGTCATGAATTTTCCATTAAGGCACAGATGGTAAGAGTGCTTATCAAATAGCGCAAGGCAGTCTTCATATTTTCATAATGAAACCTTACCAAGCTATGAAATGAGTACGTTGCTATTTTGGGTCTTTTAGTAGGAGCAAGCTTTCTGCTTGTTTTTTACAGTAAAATATTTTTATATTGCGTCATAAGGACATGTATTACTAAATGAAAAGGATCATATAAACCTACCTCTTGTCTGGAAGGATGCTGTTGAAGCAGTGGTATCGTCTGTTTGTAATGCAGTCTAGTGAGTGCACAGCCAAGATGGAGCTGTGCGTCTATTGGTTGAATCACAATGCAGCTGACAGTTTCCTCTACGTTCATTTGCATAAAGTCCTGCTACCCTTAAGAGTAAATCATTCATAAACTTGAATAGGGCTGTCTGGGGTATCAGCTGTTCCCCCTTTGCTTGCCTTATTTTTTTTTTGTCCTTAAGCTAAATTCCTGAATAAGAATTTGTTAGTACCAAATTGGTGATTCCTTAGTGTTCATAAAATTTCAGATCCTTCAGTGAATATTTCAGTACCAGGGTTAGAAGATAATGTCGGGAGCGATAGTAACCTAGGAAACAAACAGTCCAGGTTTATCAGCTTCTATTTCCTCCAGGGAGTAAAAAAAATCTCATAAATGTTCTTTTCTTTCAATACTTGTGTTTTATATAAATCTTGCCCTCTGAAAGTGATTATTTCTATCTGGTGGCTGGATTTAGGAGAAATTCTGAGGGAAAAGAAATAAGGTTTTCAGCTCTACTAGTTGGGAGGTTAGATTTGGTAGGCATACTACCTACATTAAAAAGCAGTCTGAAATTTAAATGGTTAAGAGAATCTCCAGTTAGATGTTTGGAGATAGAGTGCTTTTATTTATGGTGTATATAGATTTATAGTCCAAGCATAGCAGAATCAAGGTTTTAAATTTTGGAATGGTTATTATAACAACAGCAGACTGGGTAAATGCTTGCTATGCAGACTTTCTGAAATTATAGATAAATCAGCATATCTGTTTCAGGGGCTGTAAAGGGGTACATGGAAATATTCTTATTACCTACCTTTATTCATTCATTCAACTAGTATTTATTGAGTGTTTAGTATGCTTTGCATTGAGTAAAATGCTGGAGACCCCATGGTAAACAAACTCTGTGGTACATGGTTGACCCATTGTGTAGTGCTTATCCTTAACATACTGTCATTTGTTTTTCAGTTTCCCCAGTTAATTCTTTTTATAGTAGCATGGGGTAAATTCAGTATTTTACTAGAGTTAAACAAAACATTAAATGTGCATGTATGAATTTCTGTACTCTGACAAAGCCAGTTTCTGATAGAAAAATCTGTGTTAAATGCTAGTTAATGATTTTCTTTTAATTAAGGTGTCATTGACATACAATCTTATGAAGGTTTCACATGAGCAACATTGTGGTTTCAATATTCACCCATATTATCAAGACACCCTCCCCCACCCCATTGCAGTCACTGTCCTTCCGCATAGTATGATGCTGTAGAGTTAATTATTCTTTTACAAGAATCATTACAAGGTAGTATCACAAGGTTTACAACTGGATTTGAATCTATACTCTGGCACATAACCACCTGCAGTTTTCTTATGTTTCAAAGAGGACAGTAATACCTCCTAAATAGGATGTTTGGGAGGGACTAAGTGAGAAAATCATTTAGCTTTGTGCTTGCCAAATATTCAATGTTGAGTAAATGTTACTGTTGTTGTGAGTGTCCTGAGCATATTGGATAAATGGGCCATGTAGGTAGTATTTCATAATTGAAATAATATGAAAGCACACCTATAAGGTATTCCTTTTTAAAAAAAATTAAGGTATCATCAATAAACAATCTTACAAAGGTTTCACATGAGCACCATTCACCCATGGTGGTTTCAGCATTCACCCATATTATCACGTCCCCACCCCCAACCACCTCATTGCAGTCACTATCCTTTGGCATAGTAAGATCCTATAGAGTCATTATTTGTCTTCTCTGTGCTGTACTGCCTTCCCCTATGTTGTGAGTGCTAATTATAGTGCCCCTTAATCCCCTTCTCCTTCCCTCCCCAACCCTTTCCCTTTGGTAACCACTAGTCCCTTCACCTATAAGGTATTCTTACTGTTGTTATTTTGGAAACATACTATAATTTAATG